>JAANDG010000238.1:5000-205250 GCA_036852015.1 Pelodera strongyloides
TTCTAATCATAACATATATTTCTTGCTTGCTTGCTTTCTTTCTTTCGACATTTCAAACACATCCTTTATCGCCCTGTAACCTATCACAAAGTCTGACTCCTGTTTGTGATAAGTAGGACGACTTCTGTTGTCTTCCAGCCCGTCGACCACCATTCTCCGAATCAAAGTTTCTAGTTTCAGGCATTATCTGATGCAAATCTAATAGGCTGGAATACGTCGAGCCGCATTAACGCACCTCTAACCCCCACTACATAGTGAGTTTTTTTTATGGAATAGTTATAGTGCATTATATGGTTTTGAACTACGAGCGTAGAAGTCGTAGAAGTTGTTCTAGGAGTCAGACTACGTTAATTGATGCCAGTCTTTTCCTTGCCCTGTCAATAGACAATTAGAATATTTTCACCCTCCTCGCTAATATAGTTAACGTGTGTGGAACAACGTAAGTTAAAAATCGTTACAAGCTACAACCCACCGTTCAGTTTAAATAGGAAGACCATCGAGAAACTGAAATTAGTTAAGGGTGAGCTATTTCAGTACCTTCATCGCACCATTAACAGCATGTCTTCGTTGCTTCGGCCTAGGAACGGCAATGCCCAATTTATCCAGGTAACGTGCATTAGCATTTGGAGCTCATGAAATGTTTGCATGAATACTTTAATGTAAGCCGACGGAGGATATAAATAACAACAACAAAGTAGGAATAACAAAATTCTGTTTCTTTGAGTTTGTGAGTGACGCTACGACTTGCTTAGCACCATTATACTGCAGGCTGATCGTCAGACTAAACTTGTCCGCCAACAAGGACGCACTAACCTAGCCCCCAGCGGAACAGAAAACACAGATCTCAAGAATCAGGTAAGCAACCCCAACCTGTTTTGTAAAGTATACACTGTCGATAATGGTCAAACCATAAAAAAACTTTAAAGAAAAAAACTGTCATTGGCATTGCCAAAGAAAAACAACTTGTTGTTAAATTTTTTTTATCAAGAGCTGTCTGTTGCAGAGAATTCCTCTCGGTGGTATCAAGATTCCCATCGAACGCCCAAATATCTCACTTC
Source organism: Pelodera strongyloides (assembly GCA_036852015.1). Classification (NCBI taxonomy): domain Eukaryota; kingdom Metazoa; phylum Nematoda; class Chromadorea; order Rhabditida; family Rhabditidae; genus Pelodera; species Pelodera strongyloides. The sequence goes on from JAANDG010000238.1 coordinate 6,059, forward strand.
CAGAGGTTCAAAGCAATTTCGAGGTTGGTTTTCATTAGAGTTGCATTTGGACGACACACGATCATATTATAAACAACGCAATCAGCTAAAGAATTGCTAAAGAAGTGTATTGCGTGGGCGGAATAGAGTCTCGCCTAGTGGGCGTCTGTCTCTCGCACGGGATGCGAGACGTTCTGTTTGTTCTCGCTGTGTACACAAGGTGGTTCGAATAACATTGCGTATTGCGAATTGACGTAAACATTTAATTCAGGGTATAATTTCCATGCGTAATTTCGGAGATGGTCGCTTAGTTGAGAGTCGAACCGTAAAATACCAAATACCACTGATACGTTTCACCCAAATCTATATATTTGCATTTGCCTCCGGAGATGGTCAAAGCCAATCCGGAGATGGTTGATCAGGTTGATGCGTAATTTTACGCATAGATTATACGTTTCACCCAAATCTATATATTTGCATTTGCCTCCGGAGATGGTCGGTCAAAGCCAATCCGGAGATGGTTGATGCGTAATTTTACGCATAGATTTATAGCCTGCATTTAATAGTATAACAATGGTTTACTGGTTAACAGTCAATTCAAAAAAGAACGTCAACCAAGGGGGACCCCGCGCCCACGCTTCGCAACGCGTGAGCGCTTACTAGGGTCCTAATTGCTGGGCCTTCAAGCCGCGTTCGAGTTGGGAAAAGAAGTGGAATTCCGGAATTCCACCGTTCGAGATGGGACATCGGAAACGTAAATGTTTTCCGCTATTTAACCCCAACCGTCGGGGTCAAGCGTCATGTTTGGCTCCTGCAGCGGTTAAAAATATAATCCCACAACGATTCCGCTACGGTATTTTTGCTTTTCCACGCACGTTTTTCCGTCCAACTCGAACGGTGGAATTCCGGAATTCCACCAACTTTTCCCCAACTCGAACGCGGCTTCAACTCCCATAAACATTGTCATCTCCGTAGAAATGTTGACCCTGACTGAGACGTCTCCTAATTCGAGACTAGCAGTGACACTTTAATTTAACTTTGTAATGTTCTAGGTCTATTGCGATTCCCCGTCTCCAAAGGCATCGAAACAAGGAGAACGACGGGTGCCCGTAAAGGAAGAAGTTGAGGACAAGAAACAAAATGACGTCGATAACAACATCATACATCAAATTGAGCGACGCGTGGCACAGAAACAGACACAACCCAGAGAGAAAGTGAGTAAATTCCTGTATTTTTCAACTGTCTTTTGTCTGTTAAAAGACCTGTTCAACAAACATGGTCTTTTGTCTACGTTTGTCATCGATTACGTAAATATTTTATGATGACTTATGTATTCATAACCTAGTGATGACTTCTGAAAGGATTCATTTGAATTTGACTTACAAAATTGATTGTATTCTATAGAATAATTAATAAACGTCCAATTAATATTTTCAGGCAAAGGCTAAACGAGTTTCTCGAATTCCACTCGCCAACAGACAGGGAAACGCACAGATTCTGAACAGTTCACTTGCAATTTTGGTAAGTTATTTGAGACCGAGTCGCCGAACCGTCTAGGCATTTCAGGCGTGAGACCCATTTATAGTTCTGTTCTCGAGTTATCGGTAATTATTTTTCATTTTACCTTTGTTTTCTGATTATTATATGCACATTCTATATTCTACTAATTCAGGAACGACTTCCACTGCCTTCCGTTTTCAGTAATAATCGGAGCTACGACGAAGTATCCTCTTGTGCAACTTCAGTTTACGAAGACGCGTGCTCATCTGTACGGGTTTTCCATTATACTTCTTGATTTGTTATGAGTGGAGTAGCTAGAACAACGTCTTCACTGATAAAACAATGCTCGAACATCGAATTGTACGAGAAAAAACATTACGATTTGTTGATTTTCAACTAATAATCTTCCGCTTTACTTCGGTGTACACTGAATAAAGTATTCATATATATCACAAGATTTTTTAAGCTATAAAACGATCGACGTAATTGACGATATCACAGATTTGTCTTGCAACACTGCCTATCGACTTGCCTTGACGTTCATTCCTATTTTAGATTTACGGAAGTGCCCTTGAATCACAATCTCGGTCATCGACACCATCTGAGCACCGTGGTTCTAGAGAAGAAGATGAAAAGGAGGAACGAACTCCTGTAGCATGTGATGCTACCCAGACTGACAAGTCCATTGCGGCTATAGTTGTACCCGAGGTAATACTATATTCTTCTGAGTTTGCTTATTATGTAAGTGACGGTTCATAAAGTAATGTAAACCTATAAATCATGAAAAAAACAGCATGTTATACATTGCCTTATATAATGGTCCTAATGGGAGTTTTTTTCTAAAATATTTATTTAGGTGAATGATGTCTTGTTTTGCTCGAAGGACTTCACAGAGGACGTGTTTAAATACATGAGAACGAGGTTCGTTTTATATCCAGTTGCTTTGATTTCCTAGTGTGTACTTGAGTTATCTTTACGGGTTTCTGGTCCTCTTATGTTCGTGAGCTCCTTACGAATAATATGATTTAGGGAACTTCTGAACCGTCCACACCGCGACTACATGACAAAGCAGAAGGATATCACTGCTGATATGAGGTGCATTCTGATTGAATGGCTGGCCGATGTTTGTGGAGAATATAATCTTCAACTGGTGAGGAATTCTCTTTTTTTCTCTCTTATTGTTAGCATTTTACAGTTGTATTTTTTTTTTTTGCTTTTTTCCCGGTTGTATCGTTGTATGGTAATGGTATTTTTTGCGTGCATCAGTCAACTTTCCGCTAGCGTCCGAAACCGATGGACTAGTACACACAAGAAGATATGTGTTATTTATTTTGTTGTTTGTATGTCTAAAGTATTTTAGGAAACTTTTTGCAAGACTACCTACATCATTGATCGGTATCTCTCCAAACGGGTAGTGGATCGTTTGAAGCTACAGTTGGTCGGAACCGCAGCTTTGATGATAGCATCGTACGTTTTTTATTACTTTATGCATGTGTACTGTTTTTTTTTATCACGTGTATTGAGTTTATTCCATGAAAGAAGTGAAGTCCTTAGCTTGCGAACTAGTCAGTTTGGTATTCTCTGTATGTAGATATTGACTAGATATATCCTTGTACAGGTCTACGAAACATTCACTACGTCTTGATCATTCAGCAGTTTATTTTGCCTCTACTCTGGTTTTTTAAACAGTATCTGATTGGGGTTTCCAAGTATGGTGTACAGTATTTTGGAACTACACGAGAATTTTTTTAAAATATTATGTATGCAGGTTTCATGCAGAAATACGGTAGTATTGACAGAATCACACCGAATTTTTGGGATACTTGGAAACCCCATTAAGTTATGCACTTAAAAATTGTTTTTAGAAAATGTGAGGAAATCTACCCACCCGAGCTGAAGGACTGTGAGTATGTCACCGATAACACGTACACTGGAGATCAGATTAAGAAGATGGAGATGATGGTCCTGAACACTCTTCATTTTGAGATCAACCAGCCGAGTTCGTCCTGGTTTGCAGAAAGGTGGGCGTTGGCATAATGACATTTTGTATAAACTTTTATTTCTCTACTATAGTCCACATCTAACAACGAAGTGCTATGATTTCATGTTTGACTTTATTTGGTTTTCAGGTTTAACCTTATTTGATGTATTCAGAAGAGTTAGAGTTAAAGAGTAGTAATCAGGATCTGGAAAGTGGAAAGTAATCAATTTATTGAATATTGAATACTTTATTCTGAAAGAACAAAAGCGAACAATATAGCGTATAAACATTTAGGCTCATCCATCTGGCCAAGTTGAGCACTCGGGCCGAAACTCTGGTCGCTTATCTGATCGAGTTGTCCTTGTCGGACGCCAAGTACATAGAATTCTTGCCATCACAGGTAAAAATTATATTTTGTATAACATTTCTTTTGTATCTGGTATTCATGTGGTTTGTGGAATAGTTTTTGGTTGCATATATTTCATCTAAGGACATTTCACATCAGACTACACTACACAGAGTAGTAATTACCAAGAGCTTATACCGTTTCCTCATTGTTTGTCACTTTAGATTGGAAGTGCTGCGATATGCGCTACACGCATTCTGACCGCTGCTCCGGACCCGTGGGATGACGAAATGGCGCGTAAGAGCGGACTTGGGGCGGAAGAGATTAGTAAGTGTTTTGTCTACTTTAGTGAACATGCTACTAGTGTTCTTCCTTACGCCTTATCATCTTTGCTGAGAGCGATATGCAAAGCGGCTTAACAACCGTATACTGGACCAGGACTACGAACTTCCATATATTATATGCAACTGTTGTATGTAGGCACACAATTTGTATTATTTGCAATATATATTTTGGGATGTATTATGCCATTGGATGTCAGCTTGTCAGCGGATCACCTGACATGATCTTATTATTCCTTTTTTATGGCTTTAGCGTAATAACCGTTATCCGTTTCTTGTTTAGTGCCGTGTGTGCGCGCCCTGCTCACTTCGTTCCGTCACGCTCCCCATGCTGAGCACAACGGAATCTATCAGAAGTACACGGAACCAGCCAGGTTTGAAGTCTCCAATATGCCCTGTCCATCGGATATGCTCGATTTTTGAGGGTAGGCAATCTGTAATTAGTTTTTTTTGCCTGTTTATAACCTAGTGGTTTTTTTGCCTAATGGTTGACCTTTACTATAGAACCGAACCAAAGGCACGGATTCTCATATCTCACTTCAGTGGTAAGAATTGGTATTACACACGAGAACTGAGAATCTGTGCTAGGATTATTAACAAATTAGCATATCAAACACAGGACCTAAACTCGTTGCCCTTGTCCTAGGTATAGTCGAGTAGTCGTCCCGGACTAGATTGTTAATTTGCTTTTTTTTTGGTTTGCTGGTCGAACGCTCGCTGTTCTATCGGTGTCGGTGTATTTTTCTGTTCTCAATTTGCGCTACTGCATCTCAACCATTGCTGATTACTTAGTACTCATAGAGCCGTTTTGGTCGGCATGAGCAAGTTGTGTGGGCTTTTTAGAGCGAAATACCGGCCGGTTTTTGAAAAACATCGGTACACAGCATTCTTATGCAGTTTATGCAAATGAATATAAATTAGAATAAAAAAAAATCATGGTAAATTCGAGTAAATTAGCATAAATACGTTCAGTTGCCCACGATGCGTTCAAAAACCGGCCGGTATTTCGCTTTAATGGAAGATGTAGTTGCGAAGTGGAGCACTATCTATATTTATTTGTGAATCTGAATCTCTATGTTTCCAATTTCTATTGGCTTTTTATTTGTGTTCCCAGTTGACGCAAAAGTCTTTCGAGTATTTATTATCCCATAGTATTCGTTTTCAATTTAATTATTGTCCATTGTGATGAATGTTGACAAAGAAAACATTTTGTGCGTCCCAAAGAATTTAGGTTATTTTGTGGCATTGCTGTTGTTTCTTTTTTGAAATATTTTGTTTTTCTAATGAAAATGTAAGAATACTTTTTTTTGGAATTTGGAGATCTCACGAAGACTTTCAAAATGTTCCCCTCTTTCGATGATTTGCTCACTATTTTTGAACTCATAATGCTCGGCTATATTTGAAGTATTTGTTTTATTGACTAATTGATTTCGTATGTTTGCGTTAAAAAGTTGTACTAAAAAAGTTCTTTCCAAAACGTGTTTAACGCAAATGTATAACTTTCTTGTGCTTAATCGTGTACCTCGAAATTGTTGCGTAATACGGAATCACTGCCTGCCTCTTGAATTGTTGTACTTGATTTTTGTTTTTGTCTTTTAGTTAATTAATTAATTAGAAGTATACTCACCAGACTATGTTTTACTAGAGCTCTTTCTCTGTGAATACTAACGGCTTTCTAATTATAGTGGCTTTCTGGATGTTAGTTCTGTGATTTTGTTTTATTCAAATTTATTTCAGAAAGCTATCTGTATAAGGTTGCCTTCGTTAACTGAAACCTGAATGAATTTTTACTCACGTGTATTATTAGTATTGTCCTTTTTTAATGTAACCAACCAACAAACCACCTTTAAGTATTTGTCCATCCATGATGAGGTTTTAGTGTTGAATAAAACTTGTGGATAAATTTGTGTCTTGTTTTGTTTGGAGTATTAGGTCTGAGAACCGTTCGGATATTTTTGAGCTCGTTAGTGTATGCAACGTTTCAAGATTTGACGCACGGTGATCAGTTACTGTTCTCGGTTATCTTATTTAGAAGTAGAAGTATTACGAGTCATTTGGTTTGGCTACTTGTGGAGTAATTTCCTTGTATACTATGGAAATTGTATTTCTAGATGTCTCTACTAAACTTTCCTCCCCTTGATGCAACTGGTCGGCCTTATGCACTTCAAGAATATAATGGAAGGATACTGACGGGATCGAGGGCGGAATTTGAAGCAATGGCGAAAACTACATTGGTTTGTTTTTAGTCTTTGGAATAGCTCAGTTTACTCACCGACTCCAACAGGTTAATAAAGATTTATTGATTACATTCAAAGTACATAATCAAAAGGCAACCCTAAAACGGCAATGCTTATACAAACATCCCATACTGAGAAGGGGCCCTACTGTATGTTCATATTTCTAGTAACAAGTAAGCAAATAAATACATGTATTGCATAAGTAAGTTTCACAAGTTCAACGTATTGGCGGAACTATCTTTGAGTGTGTGTACAGACCAGTTTTGAACTACGTGAGAGGTGAAATACGTGTGTTACACAACTTTGAATAGTTAAATATCTTCCATGTCTGTTTTTGTATAATTGCGATAAATGAGATGACTGACTGTGAGTCTCATTATTGGGCAACTAGACTATGAAAAGTTTTCTTGACAAGTATCCTTCTATGCGGCCTACAGTGATTTCACTTAAAAATAAAAAGAACAAGAAATTTTTTATGACAAGAGTAAATATAGGGAAACTAATAAAACCATAGAATAACTTTCGTTTAGATAAGTGACTTCCCTCATATCGAGCGGCAACATCTGAGCAGTCTACAACACTGTCTGTCCAAGGACGATATGAAAGGCACATTTGTGTTCCGTGAACAGGATAAACTTTCGGCTGCGTACGAAATTTGGTGAGTTCACTTTGTCACATACGTATACAAGCACCAACGCACAAAGGCACTGTTCATGTTCTAATTGTATATGTGAAACATTCGTGTTTCGAACAGACTCCGTATGATTTATTGTTTGTTCATGGAATAATGGTTAGTGTATAGTTGCACGCTGACAAAATCTACGTCTTACGTAGACCTTGCTTGCAGGAATAAGGAAGGTGCTTCCGGAGTTGTTGAACACCTTGCGCACGCCACAGAGACGAGTTCACTATGGCCATTGTCAAGGGCTGGACGGGCGATTTTGAAGGTGGGTTTAGTTTTTAAATGTCTTACAGTTAGAACTATCTGTTGTGAAGGTTGCTTTATGCTTTAGATGTCTTAGTAAGGGATAGTCTGCTAAGCGATAGAAGAGTCGACGCGGTGTGTTATAAAGGCGGTATGACATGTGGTTTGTGGGTGGTATACTGTAAAACTTCATGTAATTGCATATTTGTACATCGTGTCTGCTCACTGGTGGACACGTGTAATTGCCCATTTAGTCCAGTATACGTTTACATTCTAATTCCAGGTACGCAATGGAATTTCCAGTATGGCTCAAAAGATGATCACTGGCCAATCACAAGCGAGCATCGAGGAGAAGCTCCTTGACTATTCGACTACACTGAATTGGTGAGAAATAAAATAGTTTTTTTCTTGGTTGTCCTATAGATGACCGTAATTGATTTGTGTGTCATGAGTTCTGTCAATGTCAAGTAAGAGGTATGATTATCTAAGTTAAAGCGAAATAACGGCCGGTTTTGGAAACGCATCGTGGATACCTGAGTTCTTACGTATTTATGCAAATTTACTCGAACTTGTTTATTATTCTAATTTATGTTCATTTACATAAGAATGTTAGTGTACTCGGTGTTTCAAAAACCGGCCGGTATTTCGCTTTAATTATCTATAGTTACGTACGATGAGGCTTACAGTTAGGAAATTTGTCTGTAAATTTTTGTGATTTCTTGTTTCAGGAAGCATAACTGGATTCGGTGCGTGGCGTGGCATGCGGACGGCAAAAGGATGGCGATTTGCCAGAATAATGATTATATTCGGGTTTACTGTATTGGGGCGGATGCACCCAAAGCTCCGCTAACACTCCGACACGTGCAACAGAAGAATGTGTCTGCGATGAGCTGGCAGTGGGTTTTCATTTATTGATCTTTCTGGAACTATGCTTCTATATATTTGACTAGTTAAACCAAAAACTCAGAGCAGGCCGGACCGTGTATTTCAGGCACGGGACCCGAGCGGAGTTCAGATCTGTTGCGAAGACGGTTTTAACCTTAACGGTTTTTATATGATTGCCAAAAGGTTGTTTGCGTATTTTGAATTATGCAAATTGTATTTCAACGTAATTTCAGATTATTCGATCAACGTGTACTGGCTGTCGCAGCAGGTGATAATATTCTGATCTGGAGACTGAATGCGAGGGCCGCTAATATTAAGTAGGTTCTATTTCAGCCTAATTTTGGTGGGATTGGAATTTCGTATTCGTTTATGCAACTTTCCTAGAATCTGTATCCGTTGGAGTAGAGCATGAGCAATGCAATGAGCACATTACTGTTTCGTAGGCGAAGGCGAGACCTCCCAGGGGGTATGCATGAACTATGTAACATGGCCAAATGATGTGGAGATGAATTCAACCAGCAGATGAATTTTCATCTAGTCTTTCTTTTAATCATGTATAGTCTTGTCTTGTCAAAGAAAGCCCGAATGAAGAAATATGTAAATTAAAAAAATGCATTTTTCAGAGTATCCATGCAAAACGCTCAAGTGATCAGCGTGTGCAATGGGCCTTTGAATTCGTTGTTTTGGGATCGAACTTCTAGTCAGACACTTATCACCGCATCACCCAACGCAAACAAGATGTTTGTAAGTTTATTTATATTTTAAGTCATATCGTGATGCAGTAGTTTTTTTAGTGAATGATGGTAGCTGGCAAAAAAAGAATGATTTGTGTCATTATCTTTTAGAGTTTTGGAGTGCTTTACTATATTTCCAATTAAGGAACCAGGAACGTTGCATGTTCATTGTTTTGTGAATTGTTGGTTACAGTGTTTAATATGCCCTATTATGTGTTCATCCACTGCAGTCTGTACTGATTATGGGTCTAATTTTTACGTTTCTTTATAGTTGGTCGATGCGACAACCAACGAAGTTGAGAGTGTTGGTGCGTGGACTGGTGGAAACATCACTGGACTATATCCGTCGGAAGATGGACAACGAATTGCAGTGACTTATACTGGAAATTGTTTGCGGTAAGTGAAGAGTTTACGGGTGGATTAGTAGATAGTAGGATAGGCGGATAGGCCTGCAGCTACACATGTACGTGGTGGAGTTTTTCTTTTCATGCTGTATGCTGTTACATTAGTGCTTACATTAGTGCATGTTTTCTTTTTTCTTTGCGCCTTACTATTTTGTTGCCCGGAGAAGCATATTCTTTCTGGCCCTTTTTGTGACACGGTGTACTTTCCGCATTTATATATGCAGGCCCGTTTTGAGTTACCCTGTGTGGTCACATCGATGAGTGCGTGTACAATAACTGTACCGTCCGTATGTAGAATATCACGTGTGTAGTGTTTAAGTGTGATATTTTAGTGTCTATGACCGTACTACATGGCGTGAGGAGAAATGGTCTGGTTTGGCCGGGCGCGCAACATCCGTCGTTTGGTCTCCCACGTGTGAGAGTCTGATGTTTGCCACCGAAAACGATGCTCGGATATTCTGCATTAATTTTACGTCGAAAACGGGAACGAACGCTGAGGGGCAATTGGAAACGTGAGTTTGTTTTGTCCTGACTTCTTTTTAAATCTCACGTAAATCTGTGAGAGGTTTTTTTGTGTAAGGAGCAACCTGAAATTCTTTGAGTATTCCATTAATGGCCAGCTGACTGTCTGGTAGAGAACTGAACTCTGTGCGGTTATTTATGATAGAGGTTTGTTTCGCTATTTTTTTTTAAATCTCATATCTCATGTGTAGCTATTCTTTTTCAGTCGATGGTCGGGGTCTGCGAGAGCACTTCCCGTATTTGATGTCAGTCCTATCGAGTTTGACCCTTCGGAAGCAGAGGTAGATTTTCTCTTATTTAGGCTTTAGTAATCGGTCGCCGTCGCTCACTCATAATTGTAGGCGGGCTCCAGACTCGCCGTATTCACCAACACACGGGGTGCCCTACCTAGGCTCACGGGCGCTCTGAATCTCTTCTGCTATCGCACTATCTAGCTCCCTGGGGAGGCCAGGGAGGGCTCCCTGCGTGTTGGTGAATACGGCCACAGGGTGTGACTCTGACGGTCCCCGAGTTTCTCTTTCGCGTTCAGTCTCTCTCAATATCTGTGTCTCTCCCCCTCTCTCTGGCTACTTTCTGGGTCTAACATTGTCATTTATATTTAATTTAATTTATGGTATCATTGCAGATTGACAATGGCATCGAAAGGGAGTTGGTACGAATGGGCGGAGCTATCCACCATATGTGCCTTTCAAAGGATGCCCAAAGATTGGCAGTTCACTTTAGAGGTAATTCGTTTTTTGTGCTAGTGCTACTGCTACTGCGATTTAGGATGGTCTGTTTCCTGTTTTATTGTATTTACTTACTGTATTTTACTATGTAAGGCTTGTAGGACTACCGTATTTAGTTGAACTGTGCAAATGGTTGCTTATGCAGATGTGCTGTCGCTTGTGGCCCATGCCTAACAATTAGTAATATAAGTAATTTATGATTTGATGAATATTAGTCAGCCATTTTATTTGCGTTCACCGGAATTTTTCTTTTACGAAACCTTTTTTTAGATAACACATCGGTTGTTGCCCTGTTTATTGTTGAATGGAGACCAACAGTACAATTGATTCCGAGGTATGAGTGAATCAGCAATATCTTTGTATCTTTTTCTATTTTGTAGTCTGTATGTACTCTGTAGTCTGTTTTTGAACGAATTTGGAGATTTGCGATGTGTTCACAAGATCCGTACAGTTGAAATAAGGAGTGATTATGATAATTGTAATATTTAATATTGATTTTCTAATACTATGTTCCAGCGGCCTCATCGAAGCGCCTCTAATGGGTGATGCAACCTTGGTCAACTTTGCTCCAAGATTTGATTCGGGATCGTTGTTAACTGTTGTAAGTTTCTGTACTTTTTTGTAAAATGTTTCAAAGAAATGGTAAAGTTGGAAGGTTGGTGTTCTGAGCTTTGAAGTGTTCGAACGACGTGAATCACACCGGTATCTCTGCTGCGGTCATAATGCACCTCTGTTCATTGTGAAACCAGTAATGGTATTAGATTTTGTTTATCTAACTTTATGTATGCAAACGTTGGTTATGAGTGATAAATTTGATTTTTGTTGTGATGATTCTGACCTTATTTGAAATTTAAAAATGAATTTTATAGGTCTGGAGCGGTGGTGTTGCGCAGTATATCCCTCTGATCTACGGTGGATATGGTCATCATTCATCTTCGCTCGTGCAGACCACGTTGTGCAATGCAGAATTGAGCAGCCGACTTGTAACATCGCCATCGAGGAATGGTAAGACTTCTGGTTTCCAGTGGCCGGCGCCGGTATCACAAAAATTTAACTCTGTGGTAGGTTACAGGCGTCTCCTGTTCAGCGTGCTCTCTCGGCCTTCTCTCGCCCCCTGTCAAAAGCAGAGAAAGCCGAGCCGAGGGAGCACGCTAAATAGGAGACGCCTACGCCTGTAACCTACCCCAGCGGTAAATTTTTTGTGAAAATTACCTCAGATGATTTCCAAAGCCGTGCTTGTTTCAGGAACTAGTAGTTTTAATTAAGGGACCAGCTAACAAAACTCGTATGTGATCCAGTACACAGTTTGTTTTTTAATCTTTACTAGAGAACGGCGTCTTCCTTTGAACGAACATGGGTAAGACAGCATGTATTCCTTTCATTCCCATAACAATTTGTATTCATTGGTTATAATAATTCTGTTTTAGTGTCAATGAATGACTCGCGGATATCTTCCGAATTGCCGAGTGGAGTGGTGGACACGACAAGGGGGGACCCTATTGAACAGGATGAGAACACATCAGGGGTACGGTAGTTTTTGAGGGATACTGTAGTTTTACAAGCATACTGTAGTTTTACAGGGCTGCTGGGTTTGTAGTTAACAACATGAGTTAGTGTAGTTTGTCAAACAATGGGAATAGGAGACCATGAATGTAAAGTGTACTAACATGTATTACGAAGATATGTACTGAAATGGAATATATCCCTGGTAGGTCCAGAGGCCGTATTCACCACTCAATTCCCCATGGGGAATTCCCCGTCTTTTTCTCTGCGTGTCGCACATTAGGATGCTATTTCCTGTTCCCAGGGACTATTTCCCCGAGGGAATCGGAGTGGTGAATATGGCCTCAGTTAACTTTAAGACGTAAATTTAAGTGTAATTTTTTAGGAGACTGATTACTTTTTACTTTCAGGTTATTCTGTACTCGCAAAAGATTCGCACTCCGGCTCCTACACGAGAATTGGTTCTTGATGATTAAGAAAGGATTTTTTAGTTATTTGATTGATTATTTATGGCTCTCTATTTCTCAGAACCCCCTCAGCAATTCTCGAATCATGGAAAAAGCTCAACTACTAATCGGTTCGTAGTATTACAATCTTACAGAAGTTTTTATTTAGAATACGGTACAAAGTTTTATTAGTATTATTTATGTATTCATCTATATTCATATAATAGGTAGAATCTTCGAGCTTATACGACTCCCGGTTAGACAGATGGACAGATGTTAACCAAATCTTTATGTCAACGTTTCGCCTTTCGGCATCTTCAGGACAATGGAATAAATACCTGTAAACAAAACACTATATTGGACTAGAAACAAACACAGGGGAAGAAACAGGGCAAAATATCACGAAACCAATAGCAATCACAAGACAATAACACCCGCACAATACATGAAACAATTATGGTCGTATGCAAATCTCAAGGCACGTGCCTTGAGATTTGCATACGACCATAATTGTTTCATGTATTGTGCGGGTGTTATTGTCTTGTGATTGCTATTGGTTTCGTGATATTTTTGCCCTGTTTCTTCCCCTGTGTTTGTTTCTAGTCCAATATAGTGTTTTGTTTACAGGTATTTATTCCATTGTCCTGAAGATGCCGAAAGGCGAAACGTTGACATAAAGATTTGGTTAACATCTGTCCATCTGTCTAACCGGGAGTCGTATAAGCTCGAAGATTCTACCTATTATATGAAGTCACCTTCTCCCAAATGGAGCACGCGTACACAAAACTCCCTTCATCTATATTCATCTATTTATTGCATTGAATGCTGAGATTGTTTATGTTAGATCTGCAACAGGGTATGTCTTTCACTATGCTGTTACTTATTGTTAGGAATTTTGAGATTTTTGAGTTTGTAAATTTGAGATTTGTTATGGCTACTAATTGATTTTTAAGAAATTCAGCAGATTTTTCTTTGTTTTAGTATTTCTCTGTGGTATGTTGACTCGTTGCTTTACATGCGCCTGTCCCTGTGAGACTTTTTAATGTGAAATAAAAAATATTGTGTCAATCCGTGTGCTTTTTAGTGAATGCTTGAGGGGTGATAAAGAGATAGTATTAGTAACCAAAGCAGTATTAGACCAAAAACCAATATCAGTATTTTATTACAAGCTGCTCGCGGTTTTTTATTGGAACACTGGATATGGAAGTAGCACGACGCACAGGATTTCTATGGCAATACGAAGAAAGCAAGCAATGAAACTAAAAGCTAACGGGACTGACGTTGTTTGCTCCCTGAAAATTTTACTGGTAGTTAACACGTGCAAGCGGCAGCGTCGTCCGTGCAAGTGGTGTGCCACTCTGCTACTTACCGTGCCGCATGCACGGCAACTAGTGTTCATAAGAAGTAGGCAGGACATGCGCGCCATTGCGGTCTGCTCAGGATTAGTGGATATGTATTTCTAATAAGTTCAAATAAAAGTATTACTCTTAAACTTCAAAATAAGTTTGAAGTTTGTTCCGTCTTTTGATATGTTATCATCAAAATGTTTACGCGAGAGAGACAGCGGGGAAGTTGAGTTTAAGTGGAACGGGCGCGGACTTTTTGCAAATTTCTGTTCATCTCAAGCTCCGCAAAGGTTTTTCTGAATAGAGTTTTGAGTCTTTCACTAACTGTAACTGTTTTAGGAATTTCAACGAGAACTGGTTGAATTTTTCCGGAGTTTTTGTCGTTTTCTCGCAAAATGAAAGTAATATATAAGGAAATTTACTGGGAAGGAAAGGCACCCTTCCTTCTTCCATTTGGGAACTTACGAGAAAAGGTAAGATAGAAGTTATATTTTAGTTATTTTACTTTGTGCATCTATGTAATTTGCTCTATTTGATCTAAACATGTTTATTAGTATTTATTAACAGTTTCTATAGTAAAATTTGGCTGCGAACAACGCTTAAATTATGCAATCAAATGTAATAATAGTAGAATATAATAATCTTGAAACATTTTCTTATTACGATTCTATTATTTTGATTATTCCTGTTTCTTTCTTTGTTGATTAAGTTTTCAAGAATTTAGAAAGATTTTAGGTGCAAACCAATTCATCTAAAACCCTCACTGCGCGCGAAATCTGGACATGAAAATATAAAAATATATAGATATTCGTAATTATGCAATATATTAATTCATTTAGATGGAGGACGGCCGCGAAAAGGCGTTTACCTATGTGGCGTACACAGCGTCGGCGTTCACTTGCATCGCTTTGTTGGCGTTGGGCGTCACACTGCCGATGGCTGCTGACTACGTGCAGCAGGTTCAGCTGCGCGCCGCTGGGGATATGAAGTTCTGCGAGGTTAGTATTCTGAATCAAAACATAAGAGAGAATATGCGGCTTCGGGGACATAAACCCGCTTTTTTTAATTACCTGTTCATTGAATTAACTTAATCTATAGCAATCTCGTGTCACACAATATTTCTTGTGCTTTATGTGCCCGTTTATGTTTTGTTTCGAAATTAGAGAGAAAAACTACAAAAGCACACGTTTTCCAAAGCTAGACATTTTGTTTTGAAAATAAAGAGAAAAACACTACAAAGGCACATGGTTTCTAAAGTTCCACGAACTCAGTGCCACGAAGTCAGTGCTTCCACTCAATGTAGTATTTGTCCTATATTCATAATTTTGATTTCAGCTCTCCGCCGACCAGGTTCTTGAGGAGATCCACGAGTTCCGCTCCCATCCCGTCAACGGAACACGCGGAAAGCGTCAGGCCTACGGAGGATGCCAGGGTGAGAATTTACTTAACATACAGTACCCTAGATTCCTAGATTCCTTACTGTGTACCCTAGGTACCTTACAATTTACCCTAGATACGTCGAAATTTGTCAAAATTTGATTTTGAAATATCAAAATCGGTTGATTCTGATTTTAACCTGATATTGTGCTACAATTTTTTTGTAATAGATGGTTTTAAGTTCGGTACAGTTTTGTTTATTTTTAGAGAATTTATATTTTTCTTCAGAATTTTTTGTAGTAAGAAAGACGTCCATACAAATAACAAATAGTGTAAATTTTAAGTAATCAGGTTTTCACCAGGCCTATTTTAGGTTGCTGCCTTCCTGGAAGCGCTGGAGCCCCCGGAAAGCCCGGACGTAATGGAAAGCCTGGACGTCCTGGACCTGACGGAGCTCCCGGATTCCCTGGAAGACCTCCTCGGTGAGATTGTTGAGGAGTTTGAGCTTGAGCTAGGGACAGAGAGAGTCAGAGAGAGAGAGACGGAGAGAGTTAGAAAGATAGAGAGTGAGAGTAAATCAAAAACGTTAGCAGGATGCTGCCTTACTAGCCAAGGTTGAACTACACCAAGTTTGAATTACAACAATGGTTTTGACTGAAGAAAACCCCCTCCATACACATCGCAATTCCCCACTAATAAACTCTATAGCCGTTGCTTTCTTCGTACTTTACTGCCATATAAAGCCAGTAGTAGAAAGAAAGTATTAGTTATTACATTCCCCGCGTTCCTTATAGTTCCTTTTAGCGCGCGCCAAGACGCGTTTTTATCCATACAAATGGGGTAAGCGAAAGCCAATTTGATGCGATTCCTATGAGCTACAGGAATAGCGTTCTCCTAGAGAAAGTAGTTGAGAAAAGGGGAAGGCATAGCAGAACTAGTTTCTTACCGCTGCTAAGACTTTCGACTTTTATGCACCCGAATGGCATTGCCTTTTGGGGAGTTGCATAGGACCAGTTAGGACTTATTACGTTACTAAGGTATAAATGAGGTGCATGATTGAGGTTATAAAAAAATATATTGTGGGCATGCACAGTAACGAGTGATGGTAAATGGAAAGGGGCGCACATGTACCATATAATTTCATAATTTCTAGTACCATATAATAATATTTTAATTTCTCGATTTCAGTGTCTGCCAAGAGTTCACTCCCCCACCATGCAGACCTTGCCCTCCTGGACCACCTGGACCTCCCGGAGGACCCGGAGAGAAGGGTACGGTATTGTACTTTGTAGTTTGATCACTGATACCGTATGCTAATTTCCTAAATTACATCGTATGCAATGGAAAGATAAATCAGTTCGCGTTTCTCGTGCAATCCCTAATGGTACTCACTGTTCTATTATGACGTAAACTGCGCAGTAAGCCATTTAACTCGCGCGGTCACACCCCTTTTGTTGTAGTTCTTTTATTACGTGATGGGAAACACACTGAACAAGAGCAGTGTTGAACGGATAAAGAACTCTGAAAGAGAGCGAGACAGAGAGAGAGAGAAAGAAAGAGAGAGAGGGAGAGAGAGAGGGAGAGATGGAGAGAGAGGGAGAGAGAGAGAAGAGCGATCCAAAGGTAGAACAGAGAAAAGAGACCATTCGGTTAAAGCGAGCATGTTCTTTGACTCACCAAATACAACTTCGCCCGTTGTAGTAATGAAGCGAGAGAGTATAACGAGTAGAACGACGTAGAGGGAAAGAAATAGTGGGTAGTGTGCTATGAAGTTTAAGGAAAACCTGGAATTTAGTCACCCACCTATATAACTATATAGTCCATGAAAACAGCAGTGGTACCTGGATCGAAAACCAGTCTAAGTAACTTTCCTGTATTTCAGGACCCGCTGGATATCCCGGACAGCCTGGACAGCCTGGAAACCGCGGATTCCCTGGACCTCCCGGACCTCCTGGACAACCTGGAAACGGTGGACCACCTGGACAGCCTGGGCAGCCCGGACAGCCTGGATCGCCCGCCCGCTCAGAGCCTTCCCTGCCTGGAGAGCCTGGACCTCAGGGACCTCCTGGAGCCCCCGGACAGCCTGGAGAGCCTGGACAGGTATCTTGATCATGTCGGAATAATACGGTTGAAGTAATGTAGAGTTTTCCTGAGTTCTTTAAAACCTTAACGCTTTGCAGAAGGGACAACCTGGACAGCCCGGAAACCCCGGACAACCTGGAGCCCCTGGATCTCCTGGACAGCCTGGAGCACCTGGCGAGCACGGAGAGCCTGGACATCCTGGAGAGCCCGGACACGGAGGAGAGCGTGGTATCTGTCCCAAGTACTGCGCCCTCGACGGAGGAATCTTCTTCGAGGATGGAACGCGCCGTTAAGCGGTGAGCTTTAAAGCGATATGGCATGTGTTTTTTTTGTACCATTTTGTGCAAGCCGTGAGTCCTAGATCTACCTCCTTGCCCAGCAACAAAACACAAACTTCTTGATTAGATTCCACCGACTACTTAAGCACCATCTAACAAAGAAAGTGCATATCCTTGAATCATATGTGAGTCGCGCGTCGCGTCATTACCGCTCCCGCGCCTGCGTACAGTAAGAAAGAGAGCGCAGAATAGACAAGAGCAGGCAAAAAAACACACACAGAAACTCAACAAGTGCCTTAGAGCTGAGGGGGTTATTCTCGAGTGGTCTTCAAGTACAAAACCACAAAGAATGTTCTAATAGTGCTGATCAAACAATAACTGACCGTCGTGGGAGAGAAAGAACGAAACATCTAAGACATTGCTCTTTTTGGAACGCTGTTCTTGAAAAAAAAAAAGAATTCTCAACTCTGATTTTCTATAGTGCATCGGCGACGTAACGTAACAGACCAATCCAAAATAAGTTCTAAGTGGTATTACACAAACTACAGACCTACAGACAACAGTAGTGATAAAGTACAAACTACTAGCTACAAACATATTCTTTATCTTTTTCGTTTAGGTGCGTTCATCTCGGAGGAACTCCGCACACGTCAATGCGTCTCTTATTGTTTTGCCGAAAATTCAAATTTCAAATTCAAATTGTTAATAAAGACGCGAGCATTCAAAAGTTTTTTTTGTTGATGCCCTTGATGTCTACATTCACAGCAGAAGTCACACTTTACAGTAACTGTGCAGGACATCTCGTTAGATTAGTACTTATGGAAAATAGTACATGGTCACGGACTCTAATTCTAAACTAGACTCTAAGGCCTCACTTAGCTCCATCCATCCACCATATATGCTTCTAATGCTCGAACTAAAAGCCAAACATCAGGTTAAAATATGATCTTGTAGTGCAAGTATCTGTCGAAGGCCTTGACAATATCGCTCTATGGTTCTTGAAGGCTTGAAGGTCTGTATGAGCAAGGTTGAGCTGGGTTGCATGGATATGGCAGAGTGACACTAGACTTTAGACTTCAACTAGATTCTACTCTTGTTTGAATATAGAAACCTGCGAGGCTGAGAAATACAATATATGGAAAGTTTCTTAAAAAACTGACGGCATTGGAGCAAGAAAAAAATTGAGACGCATTATTATCACACAATAACATTTGTGTTTTTTATGCTCCGAAGTGTTCTGTTTCAGTTTTCACAAATAAGGCTTGGGCAATAATTTATGCAATAAAATCTGTAAAAAATTGCTCAATCCTTGCCTCCTTTGAGCTTGAGCGCCTATCTACCATCAATTGAAGGTCTCATTAGAGTTTACAGCTTGCAATTAGCCAAGTAACATTTTGCTCCCACCTATCCATCCCACCCTTTCGTTCCCACTTATTCCCGCTGCTCAAAACTCTACCCAAGCCTCACTCCTGCCCTCAAGGTCTCTTGACCTCGAGCCAGCTTTTTGTTATGCTCAGACTGTTTCGCTTTTTTTTGTTCGAATACCTTTGTGCTGAGGGAGTGAAGCATTGCGGAGCTCTTGTAAGGCAATTCAACAAAAGCCCACTTTTCTATGTGCTACTGGATATAGAGACAGTGAAAGAGAGGGCGATTTTGACATGGACGAATTCGTCTTCGAGATTTTCTGTGGAGTTCTGTCCAGAAAATGAGCCTCAGAGATTTGGTAAGCTCTCGTCAGAACATAGTTTGTCTTCTGTTTGAATTTTGTATATTAAAATCTTTATCAATATTTTGGTCTGCAGCTCGACGAGTACAGTAGTTAAAGGAATTTGGCCACAATAACAATCGATGTTGCTGAAAATATCCCAATCATATAAATTCAAGTCAGTTTTATTGATTTCGGTGATTTTATCAATGATTTGACCCCATTTTAGGTTTAGCATGGATTCGATTTACTTATTTGGAGCTATTTTTTACATGAGCCACTGTTTTAGTAGTGTGTTTTAGTTAGAATTATGAGCAGCGTAACTTTCTAGCCATGCGTCAGCACTAGGAACGGAACCGGTCTTCCAGCTTTCTTATAAATACTCAAAGATTACCCTATGAGGATCTACTGTGGTGTTGAGGGTAAAAGTCCGTTTAGCTCTCAGCGGGTGCTCATTCTTTTTTTTTTGACAAATGGCTCTACAAAATAAGAAATATCCCATTACTTACAGTATCTACTTGTTTCAGTTCTGTACATGGACATTTAAAATTTGTAGATTTACTTATTGTAGTTGATAGAAACAGCTTTAAAGTGCAGGTTTCATGATAACATAAGACATAATATACTGATCGTGCGCGTGTCATTTCTAAGGTTGTTTATGGCCCTGGCCCCCTGGCCCGGTAAAACTGAGCACTTACAACTCCATTAAATACGATACAATAGCATTATGTTTTTTTTTGCATAAAATTATTTTTATAGTTTTTGCAAAACTGTCTCAAATTTAAGAAACTCAAGAGCAGTGGTTACTGCGATTTTTTACTGCTTTCTGTTACTACGTTCATTTAGATAAGAGTTCCTAAAAGTTAGAACACAGTCACTGGATGTAAGAAAACCAAGTCTAATTAAATAATCAACTACGTGTGGTGATATTAATATCCACTTTCTAAATCGCACTTCCTATCTTCCTAACCATCCCCGCTATAAGCCATCATAAAATGTGTAACACGGAAAAAGATTCCATTGCATATAAGAAGTGGCTTGATCGAGTTTCCGCTTGCTCGTTTTCTTACCGCACAACCAACCGGCGGGTTGATAATTGCTAAGGCTATAATTGCTAATGCTAGAAACTTCTGACACGAGGGACTAATTTCATACAGTAACCAATTTTAATGTGACTACAGAAAGCTTAGAGTTGGTTTTTTAAACCCGTTGGAAAGAACGCACAATCATGAGAGACGAATAGATTTCATCATTTTTTTCAATAACAAAGCTCATTCTATGTTTCATACCGTTTGTAAGCCTACAAGTAATGTAACATTGTCAAACAACAGTAGCAAACCGTCATACAGTATTCCTGTTTTGATTAGTCTCTACCTCTTCCTTACCGCCCAGCTACTCATGTACTAGCTGATTGCCAATGACTCTTACGATAATGACTGGCTCAAAGCGCTCTTGGCGCCCCGCCCCCTTGCCTCAGGGGCGCGGCTTGAGCCTCGCGGGTGGTGTGTCACCCTAGCGCCTCTAAAAAGCGACTGCCCTAGAGCGCGCGCCCGGAATATAAAAGCCTCTAGGGAGGCAATTGCACCGGCGCCGTTACCGCAATCAACTGCCATCAGATACTTTTATTATTCTTTGCTCGGCATTACTCTAGTACGTACCAGTTGCTTAGTTTGCATCACGAATTCGCTGTTAGGGTGCTGTTTCATTTCGACCTATAAGAAATTCGGCTTTGCCTAATACATGTTAAATTTGATCATTCGGTGTACCTTATTATCCTTTTTTATTTATCTGTGCAATTCTTGGCAACGAACTACATGCATTTATAATTATGAATTTATGTAATGTAAATGGAATTCGGTTATTTTTGTAAGCTATTTAGCTCGTGTACATTGTTCTACCCTGTCCCATTTTATTCAGTTAGCACTTACGCGAAAATGCGTTTCAGTATTTGTTCAAAACCGTCCTATTTCGGATCACAGTTAGTTTTTCCATTTAAATTGCTTGGGAAGAAAATTTTCACTAGGTTTTAATAGGGTCTGCACGCAGACAGATGCTGAAAATGTCCTAACTTATCCATAGGTTTGATCATCTAAGCTACTATGCTTTACATCATTTGCAATAGATTAGTAATTTGGAAGTTAAAGGGACAGGCCCACCGATATAAACCTACGTTTATTATTTGTTCATAATTCATGAAAAGGATATTTATTATAATATATACAAACTAAATATTATTCAGTTTCACCATGGGGAAGTTTTTCCTGTGAGCTTTCCTTACAGAAGGTACCGTAGACAGGTCATTTGCATAGACATTTTCATACATACCTTTGTCGGAAAGGGAAGTTAAGTCGTTTGCATATCCACATCAAAGGTGTGTATGCAAACGATTGTGCAAATGACCTGTCTACGGTACCTTCCGTAAGGAAAACTCACCGGAAAAACTTCGCCATGGTGAATCTGAATAATATTTAGTTTGTATATATTATAATAAATACCCTTTTTATGAATTATGAACAAATAATAAACGTAGGTTTATATCGGTGGGCCTGTCCCTTTAAGCGTTCGTTTGTAAAGGCCATTTCATATTCACCAACAAGCAAAGCACATAACTCTATTCACTTATCACGCCTGGAGGTGCGTTGAAAAAAAATATAAATTCAATATATTTCATAAGTTAGCTATCACATAGGATTGGTCACGCAAGTTAGACGGTACATCGGATAGATATGCCGCGTAAGTTATGTAGCACCAGGTTACGTAACCTACTATACCGTAAACCTTTTCCCAGTTCCTTAAGTGAGGCAGAGACTACTTAGAACGTACAATGAGAACCGGATTGCTATATTAGTGTATAACGCAACGCTATTGAGACATACATACCTACAGACATACACGTACGTACTGACAAACATACTAACATACTAGCACTAAAAATAATGTAGAACACATAGACATACCACATACCAGTGCAATCAACTAACCTGATAATGAGATCTAGCACAAAGAAGCTATATTAGGGCATATGCAGTCTAATAATTTTTTTGTATACATTAATTGTATACATAATATACGTTTTTCATTGTATAGCTCTTTGAGAATCGTTGTACAATTAGAAATTGAAGCCTTTGTTTGAGGATGTCAAATGGAAATCTGGCAAGCAAAAACCTTGCGCCCCGAGTTAGCCCTGGTAACATTGCACAATCATACCGCTTCATGCTTCAACAACATATTTTTTTGTAAAAATTGGATAGTAGCTTATATTTATAGTTTCCAAGCAAATCTAAATCCTGCTCAAAATTTCAAGGTTTTTGTGCTGGCTTTTGGGTGGCATTTTCAAGATAAACCAACTAGTTTCGGGCGTAAAATACCATCAAAAGTCTGTGGCACTCTTTGCAACTTTCTCTCTATACACAGAGATCGAAAAGTAAGGCGACACTGTGAATTTTGTGAAGGAAAAATTAAAAATGGCTAGATTAATTATAAATTATATATCCAATTGCTTTACTATTTTTTAATAATCGTATTCGAATGACTAATGAGCACATACCCATAAACCGTGAGAGGACGACGTGTCTAAATTTATCTAGCTGTTCACAATTCTTCTTATGAGTGATGACCAGAAACTTTCTGACAAGTTACCTATACTTTCTTGCTGAGCGTGTTAATTATCTTCTGACAGAACTCTAATTGCCTTGAAACCACATTTTGACTTGAAGCTACACGGTGAAAGGCAATTACAATTGTCTTGAAACTACTCTTTTCCCAATATCCGTTCATAATGGCCTAATCCCATCAAGTTCCATCCAGCTATCATTATCTCACTGATAGCATAGTTTTTCGCCGGTTTCATTTCGTCGGCCGCAAGTCAAGTTCATTTCAACAATTTCGATTTTTGGCTGTCAAGTCGCGAAAAAGTGCCAGCGTTTTGCCGCGCGAGCTGTCCTTACCACTGGTTTCACGTTTACTTTTTGTGACACAATTATAAAGAAACAAGCTGTGATCGTTAGCTTCAAGCATATAATTGCGGTGAGGCGTTAATGAAGGCACTGGTGTTTGAACTTCTGAACGCTACAAATTACAAACCCTATTCTAACAACAATCATCGTCTGGAATTCAGCCATCCATTATATTTGGTAGCTTCACAAATGCATTGTCTCTACCCTATCTTACCTGTATATTCTAGCTTCTTTTTCATAATTTCTTATATGATTGTCAGTTGCCAGGTCGCTTTTGCTTTTAAATGAAATTTTATTAAGAGTTAATTTTTATTTAGCCCATGACATGAAACATACGACATTTTGTCAATATCCAGTAAGGCAGATTCCAGTGTAAAGTCTTACAAATAGCCTTTAGAAAATACATATGTAAAATGTAAGCTCCATATACAACAAAGATTTCCAAGTTTTTTTCCTGGCATATACATATTTCCATGATCAGCAATACGAAAATCGCCAGAAAAGTGCAGCGCGTATCACTTATTTCGAGTGTGCTTTTTCGCACTAGAAACACTATAAGTCTAACAGAAGCGTGCGCACTAAAAGGAACGTATATAAAAGAAAAACCGGCTTCCATCGCCCTCTATGTGGAACCGTTCCCTTTTTTATTATTCTATAACACCACGGAATCCTTTGCCTTGGAGCCTTGAACGCTTATTTTAGACTATTGAAAATGTAGGAAAAAGCACCTTTGAAAGTTTGACGGTCAAAGCGAAACACCAGCCGGTTTTTGAAACGTATGGTGGACACTTGTATTCTTACGTATTTATGTTTGCTCGAATTTACCTCGATTTTTTATTCTAATTTATGTTCATTTGTATAAGCTGCGTAAGAATGCTGATGTACTCGGTGCGTTTCAAACAAAAGCCGGTGTTTCGCTTTAAAGGATAGCAGTCACTTCATTATCGTCTTTTACTTAAATTATCAATAAATATAAAAAGATACCTAGAAAAATACCTTTCCGATGCCATTTTACGGAATATTTATCACAGGGAAAACATCGCTTGTGTTGAGTTTTAATTTTTGACAAAATGGGGTGTTTTCTAAATCGCAACGGGACTTGGCCGGTTGCCAATGATGACAATTCAAAGAAAATCCGGGGAAGAGAGAAAGTGTCTGCTCTACTGTCTCAGTTGTCGTTGACATACTGTACCTTATCAGAACACAACCGAGGGGCTTTCTTTCCCTGGGTTAATTTTTCAGTAAATTGACACCGGAATGGTATTTTTCTATGTTTATGGATAATTGAAGTAAAAAGGCGCATTTGAAGTGACTGCGATCCTTTAACTAGATTTCCTAATATGCACACTCATATGCATTCATATACACTCTGTCGTTTTGTCACCGTTGCGCAGCATTTTAACTCGTCAAGTTCACTGATCTTATTGTTATTGGTACCACTGCCACATGTCCTGTTTTCCTAAATTTGTACAACGCCTCGTCATTTTGGCTACAACGCCGCCCCGTTCCTGCCATCATAATTAGCTCGCGGAATTTCAGGGGATGATTGAATCAGCGCAGCGCGAGGCGGCGTACCGCTTCGTCGCCTACTCGGCAGTCACGTTCTCGTTTATTTCTATTGTGGCTGTTTGTGTGACGCTTCCGATCGTGAACAACTACATCCACAGCGTACACATGCGAGTTCACACTGAGATGGACTTTTGCAAGGTGAGATACAATTATTGTTATCATCGTAGTCATGTAGATCACACGTCCAACTCAAAACAAGGCCATGTTCACCATTCCGATTCTTTGCACTATCCATCGACCAATAAAGATTTATTATTCCCTCGGGAAAATTTTCCCTGGGGACGGGAAATAGCATTCTAATGTGAGACACACAGAGAAAAGACGGGAAATTCCCCGTGGGGAATTGAATGATGGATATATGGCCTCGGAATTGTCATGTTGATTTTCTCTTGATCCTGACCATATGAGACAACCAATCGATAATCGAACTTAGAGCTCCGAAAGGGAGAACATTTAGCTTTATAAAATGTGTTTTCTCATATTTATTTGTCAACGTTTGTGCAAAATGCGGTCATCCAGGAGAAATTAGGCGAACACGGTATTTAAACCGATAATTAATATTTCTGGGATGATATTTAGGTCAAATCTAATGTTTAGAAAAGTCAGAGCTAGAATGTATGTTTGGAGGATATTGATTTTCCACACTTATATCGATTGATTTGAGTTGTCTGCCCGTGACGTCATGATCGAGGTACACGCCTTCCGATCTACGCCGAAGGCCTCTCTTCCACTCTTTTTGGCCAAGCCAGCAAATGCTACCCGTTTGAAGAGACAGGCTGGAGGATGTGGAGGTGAGAGAGAGAAAGAAAGATGCAGAGAGAGCAAGAGATAAAGAGAGCGATAGAGAGAGAGAGAGAGGGTGATAGAGAGTGAAAGGGAACAACGAAAATATCTTTTTGTGAACATAATCAGCATAATGTTTTGACTGCTGTACTTTGGCTAAGCTTATGAGAAATTTACTTTGTTGGTTCCTGAGGAAATAACTTACTACCGTCGAAACGAAACTAAAGAGATATGTTGCAGGATGTTGCTTGCCCGGACTTCCCGGTCCTGACGGTACCCCTGGAAAGAACGGTATTCCCGGACGCCCAGGAGCTCCAGGGGCCCCTGGATTCCCCGGGCGCCCACCAGCAGTTTGCGAAGAAATCACCGAACCCCCATGCTTGCCCTGTCCTCCCGGAGAGCCTGGACCTCCCGGACCTCCCGGAGACGCCGGAAGCTCTGGACAGCCTGGACACCCAGGAAGAAATGGAAACGACGGATCACCTGGACCTCAAGGACCTCCCGGACCACCTGGACAGCCTGGAGAACCTGGTCGCGAAGGACCCCGTGGAGACCAGGGACGCCCAGCGTTCTCTACCCCAGCTACTCCCGGAGACCCCGGAACCCCCGGAGAGCCTGGACCTCCCGGACTTCCTGGAGATGCTGGACAGGCTGGCCGCTCCGGGCAAGATGGACCCATTGGACCACAGGGTCCTCCCGGACCCCCTGGAACTCCCGGAAACGCCGGAGAACAAGGACCCGCAGGACCACCCGGACAGCCTGGACCTCAGGGAGAACGTGGAATCTGTCCCAAGTATGTTTGCACTATTACTCTTGATTTATAATAACAATTTTTATCATTAAATAACTAAACTTACAATAACACAGCGTAGATACCAGCAGAATATATGGTCACGTCGTAAGTGCCTTACGTTTCATAATTACATTCCTTCAACCAATCATTTTAGGTACTGCGCTCTTGACGGTGGAGTTTTCTTCGAAGACGGAACTCGTCGTTAAATGGTACCACTTTCAGATATTTAAGCTAATTTCTGGTATTTCAGATGATAACTAGAAACTTTAGATAAAATATCAACATTAAAGAGAAATTATTGCAAACCTACTTAACATTTGGTTATTTTTTCAAAAAGAGAGCGATTTTGCCATATCAGTTGTCAATCAATTAGTCAAGACAACCTTGAACGTTTTCTTGTGTTTCTATCGATAATTATAAGCTAAATACAGTTTTAGTTTGATAACTATTTCACTCCTTCGTGCCGTGTCTACCGGTGAAAAGCGCCGTCGCCACACCAAACAATTGTCTGTAAAAAGTTTTGTCGATGTTGTTTCTGTGCTTTATATATTATTAATAAAGTATTTGCATTCAATTTCTTTTTGTTTTGCCGTAGTATTATTGGTTTCGCACAAATAATGATGTCATATATGCCTCAACTTTGTAAAAGGGTTCCACTTCCATTACAAAATAGGACCTTTGTTTTTGAGATGATGCCACGCTCCCGATGAGGCATACTCGATTTGCCTGGGTGTCTGGTATGCAGATTTACAACGAGTATCAAATCAACCCGGCGAGGAAAAAATGAGCAAAGTTGGTGTTTCCATCTGGTCCTAGCCTGATGACGTGGAGCTTTTTCTCATCGATAAAGCCTCGACTACGCGGCTCTTGATGTCTACGGAACAAGGGATAAGCTTTGAGCACTGTTTCGAACCGCCATTGAATATAAAAGAGCACATGCATGAAGCGAAAAATATGTATTTATTTACTAAACAGGGAGTAGTTATCATCTAAAAAAAGAAAAAAAAAAAAAAAAAAAAAAAAAAAAAAAATTACTCATTGTTGTGCCACTTTAAAGTTTCCCCCAACCGGCGGCAAAGGAAACTAAAGAAAAAACATTTCGGAGTCTACAGACAACAGAACATTGAGTTTATGAATGCAAATCTTTACCCTACTCTTGAAACGTATAATGTGTTAATGCAATCGTTGAGCGCCGCAAAATAGGCGGTTTGTGATACGTGTGTTGCACAACTTCATTCACGCGTTTATTTGCAAATAACTTTAGAAAATTGCTCACTGTCGGCTGTTGAAGATACCTTTCACAACCGCATTTATTATACAGTCACCTTGTTTTGAAGGAACAGGCCCATTTCAGGCAATCCCTATTTTAGATGATTTTATCTGATACTCCGTTTCAAATATGGTAGGATGCAATTTTTTTTTTAATTTTCAGGCGCATCATTCACGCAGTTACCAGCAATTTACCATATCGAGTCATACGCAACCCTTTGCGCTGATTGGCCAATATGATATATGGGGCGTGGCAATCACGTTGACGGCGAATCAGCGCGGATGGGCGTGACAACTGCGAAAGATTGTTCGGTATGACTGGCCATGGTAAATTGCTGATAACGGCGTGGATGTTGCGTCAGAAGATTGGACTATATCACCCAACCATATTTGAGATGGAGAATCAGATAGAGTCATCTAAAATAGGCGTTACCTGAAATGGGCCTGACCCCGAAATGACCCCTGGGACCAGAAAAAAGGTAAGCTTGCAGTGAGAAGAATGACAACATGAGGAAATGGAGGAAACGATGAGTTCCTTGAATGAAATTTATTATAAATATTTGGAAAGGCATCCTGTGGCAATATGTGATTTAGAATGACACGTGTATTGATGAAAGATGACCTGTTTTGTGTTCTTGCACATAATCATTCAATAGTTTGCATACATGGTAGTGCTCTTGCCCAACATATCTTTCACAAACCGCATGACTTATCTCTTTAAACAGAATTGAGAATATTCGACAATGCGTAAAGTGGATAGATAACTTGAAAATAGACGAACGTCAACGTCACCGTTTTCTATGTGATCTTCTTTTTAATGTACGCACCTTGTAATGGTTGTAAATGGTTGGCACATCGGCATATTCAATGATTATTCCGAATATAAAGGTTTAGTTTATTGATAAAAACGTACAAAATAACAAGGTAAGCGAGAAACTAATAACCAGGTCTCACAGAGTAAAGAGTACAAGTCCTTTACTACTAATAAAATAAAATAAATTTATAAATAACTACGAATACAAATAGTAGATACATCGAAAAACCAGTATTATACATAAGAAGGGTGATGAGCGAGGTCGCCCTCCATCTAGCTCGGGTACGAAATATCATCTTGAATTTAATAAAAGCAAGCTCCCCCTTGAAAAGAACTGGAGATTATTGACCATTATTGTTGTTCAATGATTATTGTAGTTCAGTAATAGGTTTAGAACGTGGCAATTTTATTAACAACAGTCAACGATTGAAATATGAGCTCCATCTTGTTTCTAGGCAGAAAACCGAACAGTTTTCCCTAATGGAGCTCATCTCTAAGCACCTCTGCGGAACAAGTCATACACTCTGAAACTTCATTGTTTTGTATATATCCAAAAAACAAAACCGTTCCTCTAAAATTCAATAAATCTTTGACTTTTCGTATTCGACATCCATATATGACTATTGACCTGGTTACCTCACTAGCGTATTTGGGTGAAAGTGCTCCAAACGTGAAAATGGTACTCGAAACTCTCTATCGGAAAAGCGAAAATCGCCGAACGAGGCTCAGTTTTACCTCGGGGACGTGAAAAGAAATAGAGAAAACTCCAAAAAAGGTCTTTGAGGCTTGAAATCGAGGTTAGGTCATAGAGGGAGCCCCTAATTCCTTAGTCCTTATAGACTTGCGTAGTGAAAGTGAAAAGAAAGAGTGAAGTGTTGAAAAAAAGCGAATGTTTGACCCGAATTTAAACTATTGCTGGATTGAGAGGATTTTGCGTTTTGTATCGGTTTTTTCTTTGGCTAATACTCATATTTTGCGTTCGCACATAAAATAAACTAATAATATGTATGTGTTGCTTCCGGTGCTTGATCAAATAAATATGATCTTTTGTAAGGAGTTTGCGTATTGATGCGCTTAAAAAAAACGAGTCAGATTTGTACATTTTGGTTTAGCTTGATAATTCATATGTCGATATGTCATGGGAGAGGCCCATGAGAATAAAGTTTTCCTCAATTTATTTGTAAAGAATGTCCGGAATTTCAGAAATATTACTTTGAAAACCGCATTGCGTGAAGCCTCGAACTCGCAGAGTTATTCGGTTATTCCCCGGCAAACAGTTCGGCTAGGTACCGTAGACAGCAACGTCAAAATTCGTTTTTTACGGTTTATATCCGTTCATTTGCATTCTTTCTCTATATAAGAATGGTCAAACGAATAAAGATCATTCCTACGACTATAAAGAGGCGTTTGCAATACAAGAATGTCCTAAAAGCGAGAGAATTGATTCTGACTACGGTACCTGGCCGAACTCTTTCCATTCAAGGAACTCATCTAACTCATCGTTCACAGTAATATTTCTGAAATTCCGGACATTCTTTACAAATAAATTGAGGCAAACTTTATTCGCATGGGCCTCTCCCTTTAATAATTGAGTAATCCAACTCATTGGATCGATAATATTTTGCTCGCCGAAATAAAAAATGAATTATATCATGTTTCAAGGATGAGATGTAAGGTAATTCAGAGTCTAAAAATTGTTTCCAAAACGGTAATATTGTCTTCCATCACTGATCTTGATCCTGGATTCTAACTCCAGTATTCTCTCTCTCTTCTCTCTTTTTTCCTCTCTCTTTCTCAAATTTCTCTCTCTCTTTCTCTCTCACAGACACTCTCGCTCGCTCGCTATCTCTCTGTCTTCAATATTCTCTATCTTTTTCTTTTCCCATAAATTATCCCCTGCTTCTGTCGGCTTCTCACGCTAGATCAATTGCAATTTATTGCATAATCATGCATGTTTTTCTAGACAAAAATATCATTATCATCTCAGGAAACATGAAAAAAATGCCGCAGCTTGTGGTATGTAAAAAGTCCCGCTTCTTACTGTCACGTGCAGACACAATTACAGTGGTACTTACTGAATGTTTCAATTAATCGACGTTAGAAGTTTACTGACTTCAGTTCATCAGATTTGATAAGTTCATCAGTTCATCAGACTTGACTTCAGTTCATCAGACTTGATAATGTTTGACAACCGTGTTTGGATCTATCATGTATATAACCGAAAACTTACAAATACCACACACTTTCAAACAAACCAAAGGCTAAAAACCACACAAACAAACCAAACAATGGGAAGCTTCGTTATGAATTCCCGAATACGGTAATAATTCTATGTCACCACAAATCACGACATACATCACCTTTTTATACAGTACACATCTATTATGCATTATCAAGGTAGAGCTTGCATTCTAAATGCGTATTAGAAGTTGGTGTTACTCTGTGCATCATATCCTGCACTCGCAATTTGGCGAAACTTTGGCGCACTGATGAATAACTTCAAAATTGGTTCCTTTCATTTGATTGCTGCCAATTGTAACACCAATTATGAGTAACTAAGCAGTGAAAAGGTTCCTACGGTATCTATATCGCGCATATTCTTTGCAAATGAACCTTGCCGGCGAGATCAAAAGGTGAATAGTTTGTGCGCGTACGTTACGCGCAAAATGACCGCATTTTGGAAGAGTTATTGAAGGTTCTTCCTTACAATTAAGTCGGGTGATGTATATTTTGAGCATGTTCCACCACTCGCCTCTAGTCCTCTAGTTGATTTCGCGCAAAGTTTATTTCGGAATATAAGTCTTTTGGGAAAAGACATAGGCTAAAATCCGCCTTCGTGACGCTAACACCGAATGTAAGTATGAAATACAACTTACCATAATGACCAATCATTAAAGGTTTACATTCTAATTGCTAACCAGTTAAATTCTTTACCACGCCTATATTCTTCATTTTCCTTTTCTATTTTTGTTGTTTTCCATTCCATTTTCCCTTTTTCCCTAAAATTAAGTTCTACTGTAACTATACTTTCCAAAGACCAAAGTCAAAGCAAGTCCATCATATTTCTTATTTCTGCTTTCTTGGAGTTTCGGCTAAATCTCATTGAACGGCCTTGAAAGTGTACGGGCACTTCTCATAAACATTTCCCTAAATGCTTGCCGGGCGCGCACCCTGCTCCGGTGACCTGCATCTGGGCGCGCGACGCTATCTCTTTATTGTGCGCTACACGCGCTAGGTGAAAGCTGCCCCGCGCGTTAGCCTAGAACCTAACGCCTGGCGTGACTCAGGATGCATAACCCACTAAGGCTTACAATACAAGGTGTTCGATTTTGTTATAGTATGTTTCTGGTCTTGTTTTTTTGTGTCTTCTCATTTATAACTTAATTCTTTCCTTCTTTTCGCAACATTTATCTTCACCTCTATGTTATCTGGATTTGGATTTTTTTTAGATTCATCTCAGTACTTCAGCTCTGTTCTCATTTGCTTCACGTTCCCCAGTCTTCTCAAAAATTTTTTAATTCCGTGAATCTATGAATAACTTCAGTGGTTAAAGAAAAAGGATGAGAGACCTGCGTGACATCTGTAATAGTTTTTCAACTCGGAATCTGCATAGTGTACCATTTCGTTGAAGATAAATCAGGCGTATTGAGAGGCTTTTACAGTTACACAATTTACCTTTGTTTTTTTTTAACTTTTTCATAATGTTTGCCTTGATAAGTTAATGTAGTAGTTATTATGGCTGATGCCAAAGCTCAAGTACAAATACTGATTAACTTAAAATCATATTTTGTCTCTTTATCTTTCTGTTTCTCTCTCTCCATCTCTCTCCCTCTCTCTCTCTCTCCCTCTCTCTCTCTCTCTCTTTCTCTAACCTCCTCCCTCTTTATTTTGGCTTGTCTCGCTTGAGCACTTTGCCTTTTGAGGCCGCGAGCACTCCGTATTACATAACCTCGTTTCCACCGTACATTTTCACTCTTATTATGGTTTGGAGGGAAAAATCACCAATTCGGCGGGGTGACATGAAATTTGGAACATATTGGAACATGACTATGTAATGTGACTACCGTGTGCCCTCGGGGATGCGACCTCTCGTAGCCATCTCCTTACCTAGTTATCGGATCGGAACATTCTGGTACAAGTAAAATATACCTGCATACCGAACTTTATACGGCATATAACTAAAGAATAATTCCCAAACGTTACACTCTCGTTACACTCTTATATCTCTCTTTTTATCGCACTGTCACTGATATAAACCTCTATAAGACCACATAAACTAAACAAGGTCCCATAAGTCCCGCCCACCTTTCAAGTAGTATTACTGTAATGTTGGAAGTCAAATAACGGTGAAATTAAACGCTATTATGATGCCGTTTAGAATATTAAGTTGTTGGCTTCTGGAAGGCAAGATGCTTCTATATTAAGTTGAAGGACCTATATTTAAGTTATTTTATCGTTTATTGAAACATTCACTTTTGTTGGATGACGTCTGCTACTGTAGCTTATTCTTATTCAATCAACACGTATGTTGTATATTTACGCAAGGATTGTTCATAGGTTTGAGCTTAGGCTTAGGCTTAGCCCATGATTGGGTCAATTATAAGGCTTGCCCAAGAACAAGTTCAAAGCAAATTACTCGCGTCGATATCTAAGTATCCATAAAATCATGAAAAATGAGGTTGCGTAATGAAGCACTTTACGCGATAAGAATCTAAATAAGACACATTTGTGGCTGCGAGGTGATTTCGGAAAACAACCTAGTTTCCTTCGCTCAGTTAGCCTCAAGATCCAATAAACGATACCATTTTTTGTTTTATTGAAGGACGAACACCTTGTCATGTTTCTAGTACATTCTTGGAACTACTTTGCCTATAATTGGTGATACTTTCGATAATGGATCTGAAAATTTTAAGTGATATAGCAGGAGGTTTGTGAAACGTATGTTCGACAACTGCACACGAATGCGTCGTACGCCAAGTGTGGTCGGTTCCAGTCTACATATTTTTGACCTCTTCCATTCCGGCATGTTTCATTAACCTTCTATATACCACTTTAAATTTTAACATTATGGGCGATAATTTTTCCTGAATGACACTCATTTTATACAGTAATATTTATTCAAAAACAAGCAAGAACAATTTTGGTACATCATTACAGTATAGCTTCGAGGCAATTATGCATAATTTGAAGTGCTCATATCAAACACAATTTTACTAGTTTTATGTGTTTTGCGAGCTTTATGTGTGAAAATAGATTAGATTTGGTTGCAAGGCAGAGTAGAGCCATTATGTCGTCTACAGCGATTCCCGTGACATTTCTGTTTTCACTATTGTATCTATCTTTTGGTTCACATTGTTCATTGTTTCTTTCTTATCCCTTAATTTATGAAACATTTAATTAATGTGCCCAATTGGACAATAATAACCAAAAAGTGTCACCCGATTACTCATTCAACCAGTAGTATTGTTGCATCTTTAATTACAAATAAGGGTGGTATACTGTATTTAGAGCATACAATAGATAGTCTCGGCGTGCAAAGGTTGCTACCTATAGAAATTTGGCGTTTTGTCAGCGTAAAGTCAAGTTTTGTCATATATAAAGATATCCTTGCATTATTAATTTTCTACCGTATTCCACACAGCCACTACCGTGTGAGCGCTTATTTTGCTTGTGCTGTCTGTAAAACTTCTTCACAAGTACAGATGTTGTCTAATTCTAATTTATTGATAAGTTAACGCGAAATAGCATCCGCTTTTTGAAACGCATCGTGGACTTCTTACGTATCTACGCTAATTTGCAAGAAATTAGCTAGATTTTTTTATTCAAATTTATTGTCATTTGCATAGGCCGCATAAGAATTCTGGTGTACCCGACGTGTTTCAAAAACCGTCCGGTATTTCGCTTTAATAACTTATCATAACCACTAAAGGAACTGTTTATTGATCGCCTCATTATACTACCACCCCCATTATTTATTGGCATTATTGTTAGTTATAGATATATTAGACTATCTTTCGGCATCATCAACAATGTATATGTAATCCAGCGATTAAAATTACGTTTTTTTTGTCATTGCATCTGCATCAATCTGCATAAGAGACCCTATTCTTGCCAAAGACTACTATTAAAATAAGTTTTCCATTTCTTTCAGGTTGTTTTATTTGTTCAGTTCAGAGTATTTTCCTGCGATTTTGTTTTTCATTTTTGGGGTCGAGCCACTTTCGCTTGTATTGTTATACCGCGCTGGCTCGCGTAAATACATCCAAATAGAGAGAGAGAGAGAGAGAGAGAGAGAGAGAGAGAAAGAGAAAGAGTGAGGGAAGCTTTGTATGAAAAAGCTATATCCCAGACTGTGCTATATAGAGCCTGAGGGCGCGCTGCGCGCCTAAGAAAGTAGGCCAAAGAAGGAGTTTTCGCTTTTCACGGACTGCGAATGACTAGGTCTGTAACTAGGCTCGACCTGTGCTATGTGTGTGCCGGGCTCGTGTGCTATGTGCGTGCCGCACTGGTGCTAGATACACGCTATGCCACATCACGTGCTTGCTTTGTTAGCTTGATTCCAGAAAGATTACCTTTTCTTGAATTGTTCTGCACTGTATTTTCTCCGCTAGATTGGTTTACTTCGCCGCTGGTACCAGAATTTTTTTTGCGAATACATTTTTACCAGCACCTTTTTAACCTTGTACCTTCGTAACATCATATGTATATGATTACATTTTGTGCGCTACACAAGCGCCTAATGATCGAAAATATAGACAAAAACTTCATTATTTTTATTTCAAAAGGTGTGTACAGAAAATGAAAGATGCATTTCTGTATACATAAATCTAGGGAGAAGGACTGCGGAATGCTAATTATATAAAAGAGTAACGTAGCGTAATTTGCATACCGATGTGCGTTACGGAAATGCAAATTGTCATGTTCGGGTATAGAAAGAGTGTCGCAGCTCAATATCGAAGTATGTATATGAAATTGTTTCTATATGTAATTTCTATGATCTTTGAGCTTTAATAATATCATCTAACAAAATTTCATGATGCCTAGGCGGCGGGCCGTGTTCTAATATATAATCTGGAATATTTATGCAGATTCTCTTGCAAAGTAGAATAAACACGCTTTAGGGCGACCGCGGCACCAATGTTTTTTTTTTTTTTTTTTTTTTTTTTTTTTTTTTTTTTTTTTTTTTTTTTTTTTTTTTTTTTTTTTTTTTTTTTTTTTTTTTTTTTTTTTTTTTTTTTTTTTTTTTTTTTTTTTCATTATATATAATACAATTTGATTTTAAAATGATATTAGTTAAAAATGTGAATTAGCATGCACATGATGATCCACATTACGAAGATTTGATTCTCGAACGTATTTTTTTTTGAACGTTTTATATGCCGATTATTTCTGTACACTCGTAAATTCAAATATTTTCTAAACAGTACACAGGAAAGTGAAAACCCCGATTTCGCCCCGATCAAGGCCCGTTTTTTTGAGGGACTTGATCGGGGCGAAATCGGGTTTTTTGGTTTCCCATGTACATTATATGTTTATTTTGTGCGATATTTTTGACCCTCGCGGATTAATTGACCTGAACTAAAAATCAAAAAATCAATATTCTAGTTCCTTCTATTTCAGCCTATGGCATCCATCATGGGTCTGAGCTCGAACCCTCAAATCGGGGCTGGGCACCGTGGTGACGTCATTGTCTCAAACTCCTCCCATTTTTACAATATCGATCGATCGATGGCCAATGGCTTTATCGATCAATCAATACCGTGTCAATCGATGTCGGGGCGCTCTGAGTGTTCTACGACCTCAATGAGATCAACACCGCCACCCGGGAGTCCGTTTGTACATCAATCGGTGATTAGGGAAGGAAGTGATAGTAAGGTGAGGATTTCTCTCTCTTTCAACTCTCTCTCTCTCCCCCCTCTCTCTCTCTCTATCTCTCTCTCTCCTACTCCTTTTTGCGCGTCTCAAGCTCACATATCAGGTAATTTACAATATAATTTGTAAACAGTTCACTGGCAAAGTGAAGGCTGCGCCCACAGTAGAGTAGAGGTAGAGAGGACCACCCAGGGGCCCACCCAACCAGATGTTGCGGCTGCGTTGCGTGGCCCCTGGGTGGTCCTCTCTACTGTACAATAGGCATTTGGCGTATGGAGTATAGCAATAAGTTTTGTAATTACAACATGCTTGCCTTCGACACTTCATATCTCATTGTCAATGTTTCTCATAATTTACGCGCGTCTATCAGTCACAGCTTGTGTGTGCCACAACTGCGCCAAGGTCGCCACGGAAATACACTAATTATTTGCAAACAAGACCATTTTTACGAATAAAATTAATTATTATATCGTTCCTATCTGGTAAGCGAAGAAGTTTCTGCTATTCAAGTACTTCACAAGTTTCCGCATTTAGACCGAATTGCACAACAATAATGGCGATGACGAGTTCGGCGAGTTGTCCATTGATTTGGACCATAAGATGGACACATATGAAGGTTGGGAAATGAGTGAACCCGAGGCCGTATTCACTAACGCACAGCGAGCCCTCCCTGGGCTCACGAGGGCCCTGAATCTCTTCTGCTCTCGCACTATTTAGCTCCCTGTGGAGAAGGGAGGGCTCCCTGCGTGTTGGTGAATACGGCCTCAGTAGAACACTATCGTGGTATAACCACAGATTACCCTTGTAAAAGTTGCTTCATTTTGCTTCATCCCGTGTCAATGACTTTGTAGTGGTTTCAATCGAGACGAAATTTTTTGTGACTCCTTCGCGCACATTTTCATTTAAACCATCCTATTAGATCGTTTATCAACATTAATTAATCAATAAATCAATAGGTTCTTCGCCTGAAGGGGATCAATATGATGGAGAGAAGTCTCCGAATGAAGAGGACCAGAGAAACGAGGACGGATTTCGGGCCAACGAACTGAAACGGCCCGATCTGAAGGGTACGGTAGATTTTTGAACTTATCTTTGGTTTAAAATAGACCTTATCGGTTCCGCATGTGAGCATTATGCCTCTTTTTTGTGTGCTCCCAGTCTGTGTGCTCCCAACACTCACTACGCTCACTTGTGGCGAATAATTGACATTTGCGCGGCGACGACCTGGCTCACTAAATGTTCGCGGCAATAATTTCGCGCTCTGGGCTTCCCTTATGTTAGAAGCGGTTAGTCAATGATCAAAACTTCTGTATAATTTCTCTTTCCAGGAACATTTCGCTGTTCGATTTGTCAGAAAGTTTTCTGCCATTCTTCTTCTTTGTCGAGACATCGGATGCAGGCACATTTCAAGAGTTACAAGTGCACGCTGTGCCGTAAGGAGATTACAAGTGAGTATTTTATTAATAGTTTATGTGTGTCATGCCAGCTCGAGCTTTAGTCCTTGATTTCGCTCGTTCATGGATACGTCTACTAATAATAGTTTATTGGTAATGGAACAGCACAAAGAAGAACATGCACAATAATACAAATAGTACATAACAAAAACCAAAAACCAAATGGTTACCCTAAGATGAAGTGCCTTACGACACATACATACTAATAAGGGACCTAGTGACCGAAAAGAAAAATTCAATGCAAAGCACGGCAAATTAGGAATGATATTCGAAACATAATATTTATAGGAAAACAACAAGATTACTAATTGATATAGAACATAGGCACCGGTTTGTTAAATATGTCTAAAGAATCGAGAAGCAATTTAAGATTAGGTTTATAATCGGTGAAATCGTTGATACATGGTGGCAATTTATTTACATACGCTGCAATGCGGAGGAAATACCAATTAGGGTCCTTATTTCTTATTTCTTTTTATAATGACATACCTATGCGGCCGACAAGGACGGTCTGAAACCGTACTTTTTAGGATTACGTAACTATTAATGGGAAAAACAAATTTGCCCATGGCCATCTTGAGAAAGGTTGACGTATCGATTTTTCGGCGTCGAATAAACATAGGTTCCATATTCAACACACGTAATCTTGTTTTATAGGATCCACTACTTACGTTATTTCTACCGCATATGACTTTGGAAAACAGACGTAGTGGCCTTTCCAATACTTGAGTTAAAGTTGAGCTGTATTTTGGGTTAAAAATCTCGCTACCGTATTCAAGGATTGGGCGTACATAGGTTACAAATAATTTCACATAACTAGCAAGTGATAAATTGCTAAAAACATTTAATAATTGTTTACACCTCAGGATTGCTATAGCACTCTTAGAATGAATGTGGGCCGAAAATGTTAACTTTTCATCAACAAGAATACCTAAATCTCTTATCCTTTGGGTAGGGGATATAGTCTCGTAATCTTTTGGGCCGAAAATGTTAACTTTTCATCAACAAGAATACCTAAATCTCTTATCCTTTGGGTAGGGGATATAGCTTTATAAATATAGAACTTTTGAATATAGTGCAGTGTGATTGTGATGGTAGTATGGCTATGGACATTTTGCAACACTATGGTGCCAACGAGCACCATATTGGTGCAAAATACCCCATAATGGTGGCTAGTGGTGTACAATTGTGTCGTCTTTGTAATATGTGCTAGGTGTGCCTATGTGATAGTTTGGCGGTGCCATGGACCTAGTAAAGAACCTTCGACACCTTGGAGTTATCGTTTACATTGTCACCATCATTAGCATTTCTCCTAATTTGATAATCAGCCAACTAGCGCTCCCAATCAATTACTAGCGCGCTTCGCGCTACGATTTCCTAGCAAACTGGTTGTTTTTAAGTGGAAAGCTTTTCACAAAAAGTAGGTCAAAAAGGCAAAGAAAATAGCGAGAAGCTTTGTTTCGCGTAGGCGCTTTGACATTGCAAGCTTGACCGAAAAAGGAGCTGGTTATCCACGAAAAGCCAGTCGTCACACACGTAAACTATATCCAAACAACAACAAATGTAAGGTCGGAGTTTATCCTTTCTTGTTGATAGAGGTAAAGGAAAGAATTAACGGCGTAAATTATAGCTTTAGGTGCTAGTGAAATGTAAATTAGGACATTTTCCACGCTGGCATTTCGTATGTTCACATCACGAGAATCTGTGGAAGCGCAGCTGTTAGAACATTCGTATGAGGCAGCGAATCAGATTTTAAAGAAGAGAAACATTTTCTAATTTACTCTGGGTTCGGATACTGGGATACTTTCCTAACCCAAGGTAAAATATAATACGTCCCTCCTTTCCAAAAAAGTATAATCCATTAATTTCCTTGCTTTCCTCCGACTGCTATCCAGCCCGACGTGAACTATACGCGTGTGTCTGTCTGTGCCCCACCGTTCCATTTGGTGTCCGCCGGACGCCTGTGGACAATCATGAACCTCTGTAATGTAATGTGTACAGTCTCGTACTATTTGTCCACTCTCGAATTCTATATTTATGGTTCAATAAAATGCCATTAAATGGGCCTAAACGCTTCCCGCAGGGCTGAAATTGTACGAAAAAAGGGCTGTGCCAAACGCCGACAAAAGCTGAGCAAATAGTTGTAGTGAAAAGTCCCGTTTTACTAGAGGAAAGTGAGAGTTTTATATAACTTTTGCAAGGCTGTGCTAGCTTCAGCTCAAAATAGTTGCGTTAGGTGTGCGCGTGAGGTGAAGCATGTAGAGCTCTAGGCAGCGCATCTGTGGCGCACTGTAGGCGCACGCACGTGCGTCGCATCTTGATGCAGCTGCCGCGTGTCCGCGAAAAAGCCGTATTTTTTTCGCACGGCGATTACGTTGGTTTTCATAAATGGCCATTGCGTAGCCTTGAGTTCAATACGTAAACGTGAAAGACTTTCTGGCCGCCATTGGACTACCTTACTTTGAACACCGCGAAAACCGTTACATTATCTTTTAGCTTGCCATTTGAGTATAGTCTAAAACATTTTTATTGGTTGTTTGATAGGGAAGAGATACGCTGGATAGTCATAACAGTGGACATTATGGATAAGCCACCCCATACTATAATAATTCCCTTCTCTCGTTTGTATTTACTTCATTGGAGTAAGTTCATAATGTCATAATCCATTTATGATTTACCTCCTAAGTTCGAATTAGGACTAAGTGTAAGTTTTATAGAGGGAGGGAGAAAGATTACTGTGACGGAGAGAGAGAGAGAGAGAGAGAGAGGAGAGAGAGAATTGTGTTCTTGAACTATACAACTTGACAAGTATCAGGAATGAGCATGACTGTAGCATGCCCTTCTTGACGCGCTTATAAAAAGCTAAAGAGGGTGTATCAGTCTCCCTCTCCGTCTCTCTCCGTTTCTCTCTCTCCCTGTCTCTCTCTCCCACCCTCCTCTCACTTTTCCTATATTTATTCACCTATCTGAGGGTATTTTGCCTCTTTTTTTTGTGTGTGGCGCGCGACGTTATTTTGATCGCGTCACCTAGCATGCGTATTTCGTATATTAGGAGTTATTTGCATACTTGCTGAGTCACGACTCGACTATACGCTATATATGCTATACGGTATAACCGATTGCAAAAGTATATTGCAAACTGCAAACTCATGACGTGAACTCAAAGGTAGAATTTATGAAATAAGTTTTGGAAACGTATCTTGGAATCTGTATTTTCATGATAGTGTATTCAAATAACTGAGCGGTACTGCACAATTTTTTTCATCTAATTATGCTCATTTATAGAATAATATGGGAATGCAGTTGCCCAGCATGCTTTTCAAACACCGGCCCTAATATCGCTTTAACTGATTTAAGCTGTTAAATCGTCGTATAGTTGATCTACTGTTCAATAAAGGCGTATGTCATTGTAGACGACGTGTTCCAGCTGATAAGCCACTAAATAGTGGACGAATAAACTAGTGACTCAATGCAAAGAAACTTAAACAGAAAAAATTCAATGTACCTGACATGCTAATCTCCCACGTAAGCGATCAAGCGCAAACTTTTTTAAACTCAAACATTTGCTTAACCGAATGGTCATCCGCTTGCACTAGAGGTGAAAATTGCCGATTTTACAGAGAAACTGTTTTCTGGTCAAATATTTATTTTTATCGGAAAATTGGGCGAAAAAGAAAGGGAAAATACGGAAGGATGGACTTTCTCTCTCTTTCTTTTTCTCATCACACTTCTCTATTCTCTCCGCCCCTCTCTCTCTCTGTTATCTCCCTCTCTACCTGTCTCTTCTATCTATTTTTCACTCTAACAAGTGCATATTTGTTTAGAGAGTGACCCAAATGACTAGGAGTTTCATTCATTATTCTAAAATGTCTAAATATTTATTGGACTTACTAAAGAGTGCGCAGCCGACATATGAATGAAATAACTCAGAGTAAACAATAATATATATAATAATTGATTGATTCGTTCATTAAAGGAGGAGGCGCACGAGATCTAAGTGTACGATTTCTTTCATTTTATCGAAAGAACATGGTAAATAATCACCTATAAACGGCAGAACGAAGCGACGAAATACACTTTAAAGAAAATATTAAATTTTATCTAAAAAAGTAATCTAAATGTAGTACCGTAGATTCTAGTTGTTTTTCAGGGACATCCAAAACCAGCCCCCTTGCAGATGGCCGGGCTAACTCTGGGTGACCCTGCTAATATGTTGCTGAAAATAGTGCGCTTAGACCGCCTGTGTAGTTTGTAGTGCAAAAGAAAGGCCCGGCTGTTTTACTGTTATGCACACTGCGTGCATATATGTTATTTACTGGTGTTTTAAAAAAATAAAAAATACGGTCGTTTTTTTAAATTAAATTATTTTCTTTCATTTAAATAATTTCTTTAAAGTGTGTTCCCGTGCTTGGTTGTGCATGTTATTGATGATTATTTACCATGTATTTTCGAAAAAAGGAAAGGAATCGTACACTTAAATCTCGTGCGCCTCCTCCTTTAAGCAACTCCAGTTGACAGAGTTCCAAAAATTAATCTAACGAAATTCGCTGAAAACATGCCTCAAGATTGGCTCTGATCTTATGTTGTGCTAAAAACTTACATTACGGACACATATGCACTATTTCACCTGAATCATCAAATTAGCATACAAATCATAATTCATGAGATCTATTACAAGCAAATTGCAAATTGCACTAATCGCGCACTTTTAAATTTTTTGGAGATCGCACGATAAAAAATTGATAAAACAACGGTTAAATGGAACAGTGAGATCCGTTTACGACATTTCATAATGATTTATTTTCGATTGTTGCCAAATAAGGCCAATAAGGGTTCAGAGCTTTGTATTTGACAGATCCTAGGTTAGTCTTAAGAACTATAAACCATAAATGTTCAGTAATACAACGCATGAGTTACAATATAACGCAAAACCTGGATGCCAACTGGCAAACCCCTATGGTGCTTATGTTTTTAATATCCTGAAGTCGGAAGTATCAATTGACATGCAACATCTGTATGAAGGTATCGGGTATCCACAGTTTTTACACTCCCTTACACATCTTTCCGCTACATATACAGAATCATTATATTATATGAGGTAACTAGTAACAACATCACTCTCATAATGTATAATTTACCGAATATTTAGTTTCCAATAATCTCCCGCTAACCAAAAAACGAGTTCGGTCACTTACCCGAACACCCAAACCACTGTGTTAAT
The DNA here is from genome assembly GCA_036852015.1 of Pelodera strongyloides. Classification (NCBI taxonomy): domain Eukaryota; kingdom Metazoa; phylum Nematoda; class Chromadorea; order Rhabditida; family Rhabditidae; genus Pelodera; species Pelodera strongyloides. Next base: position 49,109 of record JAANDG010000238.1, read on the forward strand.
CCCCTTGCAAGTTTGTTTTTTTCAATATTTACCTGTTTTACGCGAGATAAAAAAAACCAGCATTTTGTGGTAAACTTGTTTTCAAAACCGGTTGGTTTTGTTGGGTCAAAGTAAGCTGGACTGGACAAGTGATCTATTGGAGATTATAGCTTTATCAACAAAAAAGTCGAACCAAATATTTCTATACGCGTTGGTAACCTTGTCGGTAACAAAGCTAACATTGGTAACCTTACCGAATCCTGGCAACCCCCTCCCCCTAAATAACTACTGTACTTTTACGGAAAAGCTTGTCGTTACATATACTCAACATTCAACATATCGGTTGCTCATACTATCCACAGGCTCCGCCCCCAATTCTGTAAAGTATACAATATTTGATCAAGAAAAGCAGCCATATTGCCGCAGGTCTTTCACAGAGGCGAAACGCACTTTTTCCCAATTTTCATCGAAACGCGCGCCACCCGGCACCAGGGAGTTTTGTACACACACACGCCATACACTGTTTGGGAGCCAGAGGGAGACTGTGCCCCGGGAGACCCTAACTATCCCCCCTTTACCCAGGGCCTCTCTACCCGAGAGCGGGTGACTTTTTTACCCGATCTTCCCTTTTCACTCTCTCTCTTCTCGATTACCTCAACTTCCCGTTGAAGGTAAACTTCCGGGTTTGTGACCCCGGGTCGGGAGCTAGTGGGCCTCTGAATTCGAAACTCTAACACTATTCATTACTTACAGTATATTCTATTCATTACCAGTAACTACCGCAATCGTGAGATAATTCAAATTCCCGCCCTATTTTATATTTTGCTTTCCCTATCTGCAAATCTCACTTTTTCCGCACAAAGGAGGAGTAGCGAAATTGAGACACAGTTTTGGGCATAGAATATCAAAAACTGAAATTCGCGGGTTCAGGTCGCGCGCTGCAACATTCTAGCGCTCTACTCTCTGTGCGCCCGCCTGATTTTCACCCGGGGCGAAATCGCCGAGCGTGAAAAACGCCTCACGGCCCACTTTCACTACTTTCCTAATATTTAGAGAGAAACGAAATTCGCTCTTCGCACATTATTTTACGAGGCTAATTGAATTGGTCTCTTATTTATTCTAATTATAATTGTAAATGCTATAAATTCACTTTTGATTTCATATACCATGTCCCTTTGTCAATCGTCTATAAAAGTTGACATCGAGGGCGATAGCGATACACCACTGCTAGATAATCATTTTGCCCGCCCTCTTATTGATTCTATCGCCACTTCTTCGCCAACCTCGTCAGCTGCGTCAGCAGTCGCATCGCCGACGCTTGACTACATAATCCCACCGAATGGATATTCATCAGCGGCAAATGAGCCAAGCGTCGCGGCTCAGGAACGGCGTAAGAAGAAACCTTACAAAGAGTTGACGCTTGAAGAAAAGGTGCAGCTCATTCGCCTGGCAGAGGACAACGCCGGAATGAGTCAGGCTTCCATCGCTGAGCGCTATTCAATCGCCAAATCCAATGTTTGTCGGATACTACAAAGGAAAAATGAATATCTGAGAGCTTTTGAAAGCGCCGGATTTGCTGGGTCCAGGAAGAGGAAATTAAAGGGAATTGATACGTTACTTGTCGTCCAACAGAACTCGAATAATCAGGAAAATAGACAACCAGTTTCTCAGACTCACGAACAGACAAAGGGAGAAAACCGTTCAGTTTCAGAAGGTTGGTGGCTTTTTTCAATATTCAGTTTTGTTGCTTGGGTTGATATTTTCATTGTGCACAATGCGCGTTTACAAGCCAATTATGACTTTTTTTATTACTTTTCTTATTGTCTGTTTTATGTTCTTTAACCGTCGCTGCGGGTTACTTTATAGACATGCACTATAGCAAACATGAACAACTGCTTGGTCCCCTTTCACTCTATCAAAAATAAACGTCCGTTAATTTTAAATCTTTAATGTAAAAATTTGAGTTTTCGCTGAAAACCTCGCTAATCTTTGCGTCTCCTTAGGTTTCCCTCTCGTTGACCAGTCCCTCACTTGTAAATTCCTCGCGTCTCTTCAAGTGCTCCACTATTTCCCAGGTGACCTAGTCTCGCAAAAATGAACCCACTCGAGTTCATTTCCCTTTCCTGTAAAACACGCACACAACGTTTCACTCTAAACAAACACAAAGTGCGCAAGCAATATTTGTGTTTGCGCAGAAATGGTGTGCGCAAAACTTGTGAATTGACAAAAAGAAACAACGTTTCGATGACGTTCGGATTATCCGAAAATGCTGCAAATTTACCGGAACTTTTCTAAACGTGAAACTGCTCCTTTCAAGCGAGTATAAAGCTTATTAAAGAAGTTTAATATAGAATGCTACTATTTTTTGTATTTTTTTTGGCCTTTTTTTAGAACTTTCTCCCAATTTCAAACCAATTTTCGATCCAAAATATACCCGATCTCAACCCGCTTTCCGTTTTTTTCCCGTTAATTCAATAGATATATCGTGTATGTTTGAAACACGCGACGCCCGAGATTGGGTCGACCGCATCTCGCGATATACGATATAATTAAAAAGTGCCGATTAGGAAGAGGAACTCGTTTAAAAATAAAACGATGCCCTAAATATATTTGAAGTAAATTAGGATTTCAGTTTGAACTCAAATTTTAAAATTAAATTTATTGTTAGACGAAGAATAATCAAAATGGTTTCTTAAAAAAACCAGATTGCATGAGTTAAAAGTTCGTTGCACGAAAATAGGTGATAAGCTATATACACAAGATAATGAGGAGCTTGATAATCTTTAATCTTAATATCCCGGAACATTCACTGCTGAAAATCTGATCTGCGGAAGCGAGTTCGCCAGCGTGACCCCGCCTTATTGCGCGTATTGAAACGTGTTACCTGCAGCGGGCGTACAATGTTGTGTGCGAGAAGCGCGCCACAGGCGCGCCAACTGTGGAATTTCACACCAATGGCAAATATAGAGTTTGACTTTGCTTTATTACCAATTTCCTTGCAGGCAATGAAACCCTCCGCGCTCATATGTACAAACAACATGGTATTTCTCGGATGTTCATGTGTCGATGTTGTAATTGGGCGTTTCCGGACAAGACCAGCTTACATATGCACATTCAGGTGAGGTTGAGAAACCTTTGTAGTTGTTAATTTGTAGTTGAATCTTAGCGAAACGTGATCAAACTACAAATTACAACTTATTACGAAAGCGATGTGTCACATGGGTTCGAGACGAAAATACAGTTCTTCAAAGTTTGAGAAGGCACATGTCATGACATAAGTTTCTGATGACGCCTTGCTTGCACAAACTACAAACTACACTTATGACAAACCTTTTAGGCGCGTGAAGAAGGCAAGGCCGTTAAAGTGTCCGTGATCGGTCAAGGAATTGTTCCGTCTTCTGGAGATCGCTTGAGCACGTCGGGTCCAATGGGAGGACATCTTCCCCCGGGGCTTGTCACATCGATGACATCACTTGACACGTCCAATTTCTCGCCGATGCATCCTCCAGTGAACAACAACACCTTGCCGCCGGGACATCATCTGAATCTGCACGGACAAGGTTTGTAGTTTGTGGTTTGTAGTTTGTAGTTTGTAGTTTGTGATTTATCACATAAAGAAGAAAAAGAACAATCAAGAATGTTTCAAGCTAGAAATAAGCCAGAAAATAAGGGCAAACAGGGGAGGGATGCTCTGTAGTTTACGATCTACTCTTATATATCTTTACATACACGAAGAACTAAACAAACTATTCAGGCCTTCCCGCGCCCAGCCCGCTGTCACTGTTTTCCAGTCAGAGTAGCAATGCTAATCTACCGCCCCCGAGCGATGAGCTATTGGCGAGGTAAGAGTATCTAAACACTGGGAATTACGTTTGACTAACCATAACCATAGACTTTACTTTAAAGATAAAAAAGATAAAGAGATAAAGAGTACCGGGTTATATCATCCGAACCCGCAGTAACGGTGCGCCGGGGTCCGGTTCATTTCTGAAACCGAACGAACTGGCCTTTAAACTTCCCGGAGTCCAATTTTCTCGGGAAACCGATTTATCTCCGCCGGTTTTACCAAGCTGCCAAATTTTACACCTTTGGTGGGGTGAAGGGGTTCCGGTCCGGGATCGAACCAACGACCGATGGCGTGGAGCAAGGCGTTTGCCACTGCGCCACGCCTAACTCTGCCCAACACAAATATAACAAGACTTCCGTATTCAGACTTCGGGAACGTCTGATGTTCAACCAGTTAATGGCCTCACAAAATGGATTCGGTCTCGCGGCAGCGGCGTGGATGAACAACAAATTTCCGGTAAAACCAGACGCCGCGGCGCCAGTACTGCCCACAACCATTCGTGAGTTTTTACTTTTTTAATTTTATTTTCTACCTCAGTCCGCCTAAATGGTCAAAAATTTTGTGATTCTCAACTCAACTTTCATTCCATCACTGTAATGACATTTGAGGACTGGTGGCTACATTGCGTGAGGACCATAAACTCACATAAACTTTGCATGTTCAGCGTCCTTTCTTGCACCGTTTCCGCGCCTTTTCGGCAACGTGTTGCAGGTGTTTCCCGCACCAAAACAGGGAACAAAGTTGCTGAAAAAACGTGTGCCGCGCGCATCATTTCTTTTTGCGGGAAACACCCCCAAACTATTGGGTTCTCGTTGTATAGTCGTGCAACATAGAACATAGTACGTGGAACATGGAGCGATACACTGTTTACGTAACCGTACTATGGAAATAGACAAAGTAGCATCAAATGAAAAAAGCAACTCCGCTCTACAGTAAGCTCCACGAGATATTTTCTTTAGGTGAATCAGGTACTGTAATCGAGGCACCGATTCCTGTCCGACCTCCTCCACTCCGCCAGGAACCAATTAATGTGGAGAAGACGACAAACGAAGTGACGTCACAAGAAACACAATCAATCAATAACAACAATAGTACATTGGAAGTAAGTGTACAGTATGACTAACGACGAGCTCCGGCTGTTTTATCATGGAATGTATGTCTAGAGAATAAAGAAAACCCGTTGAAAATTTTAAAGAAGTAATTGCATATTTTTTCAGACGAGTAACGCGTCTACGAGCTGCAGTGATATTGAAGAACAGAAACCTACGGTAGAGAATGGAAGAAACGATAAAAGACCTCTTGATAGGTAGGGTAGGCGCAATATGGCCTATTTCACTTCATACTCTTACGCAGCATGACTTACAGTTTGTCCTATGTATATGAGTCATGGGCGTAAATACCTTCTAATCGTATTAACTTCCAATGTTTTTCACGCCGAAAGACCTCATTTTTTAATGGGTGCAATCATTAACAACAGCAAAGACAAAGACATTTATGGAAATAAAAATGAATTGTATAATCACAATTCAGTAAAAAAAAAATAAGTAATGAAAAAAAAATTTCAGTCCCGCAGGCGGTGGCTCAAGTACCGATGGCAGTTCTCCCTCGCATACACGGACATGCGTTTCGCCAGTGGAGACGTTTAGGAGAGCCGCTTCGTCGCCAAGTGCCTTCCATCCGTTGCTGGTGAATCTTGAATTTTAATTGACAAACTGTGGTAAACAATGGGTTTGGAAACCCCATAGCTATACGAATCTTGAAAAAGTGCACCTAATGCTACGCTGGGCTGATAACGTGGTAAAATATTCGTCTAATAACAATAGTTTCGGTCCAAGTCGGACTCCATTCAAATAATAATCCCTTTATTCAGAAACTTGAACAAACGTGTGCTCAATATCCGGATGATGTTTCTCTGCATGTTTCACCGTCCGGTAAGTTATAATTTGCCACCGTACTACTACCGTACTCTATAGTTGTCCTCCAACGGGTACAGAACCCAGATACAGACTGGGACGACTTATTAAATCATATATAATATTAATAAATGCTCCGTTACAGACAGCCACACGACGGGCAGTCCGGGTGCCGAAACTTCACATAGCCAGTGCTACGATTGTCAACTATTCCGCGGTCGTCTGGGCGTTGTCGAGAGTCGATGCACGTATTTGGAAACATCGAACGCGCAACTTCAGGTAAACGTTTGCGGAAGCTTGAGCTTAAGCGTGAGTCTAACAATAAAGGTAAGCCTAAGCCTAAGCCTAAGCCTAAGTATTTGCAGACTGAGCTCCTTCGAAGTCGGAGTGGAGCAGTTTCCAGCGAGAATGCAGTACGAACTCTTGAAGGCGATCTCCGCGTGCTTCGGGATCAGAACGATTCGCTTCGCCGGAAATTGCTCGACTGTCAGGAGCAGGTAATCGATTTTGATTCTAACACTTTGTAACATATGCCTAACTATTATAGTTTCACTGTTTCTGTTTGTTAAAGCGAAATACCGGCCGGTTTATGAATCGCATCGTGAACAACTGAATTCTTACATACTTATGCTAATTTACTCGAATTAAGCTCGATTATTTAGTAAAATTGATGTTCATTTGCATAAGCTGCATAAGAATGATGGTGTTCTCGATGTGTTTCAAAAACCGGCCGGTGTTTCGCTTTAAAACCCACTTGAGGATATTTGTAAGCGGATATTCTATTATTTACCTGGTTGCGACTTTATTATTAGTAAGTAAAATATCTAAACAGATTTATAAAATCACCTTTTGTTATTACAATTAATCACAATTAATCTCTCTTGAAAATAAGGGAAGAAAGTTAATAAATAAAATTTATTTCGATTTCAGACGCTGTCCTTCCTGCAATCAGAGCGCGGTAACCATCCAAATGCGGCCAATATGTTTCTGAATCAATTACTGCAAAATATAATCATGTAGAAGTAATAAAATAAATAAATAATCAGTTGAGGCTACAAACTACAAATACCTAATAATCTAATAAATGGCTATTTCTTGGTTTATGCAGCTTGACGTGACTAGCAGTGGGTGTAAGTCGTATTTTCAATCAACCATTGTTTATATCATCATGTTATGTAGTAGCAGTCTTATTTCTTATTGCTTTTCTGTGTAAATAAGTATCTAAATATAATAACTGATATAATAATAAGATGCAAATTTTATAATGATTCTAGTAATAGTAATAATTTTAATATCAATATTAATAATCATGTTTTTAAAGGGTTGCTGGGGAATTTGTGCAATTGAGTCGTAATAATATTTTATGTGTGAAAGTAATAATAATAATACTATCATTATGTTGATCTGTTCTCTGTTAATTTTGGTGTTAATTTTTTCATTTAGTGCCTTATTATTTCACTCCCAAAAAGCTTTCTTTTTATCTACATATTTTCCTTCACTTTTTGTACATATCAACATGTCCGTTTTTTCTGTTCTTTCCTTTGTTTTGTAAAATAATTTGGTTTAATTTCTGTGTTAATAAGAATGAATATCCTAAAAACATATTATATCCCCTCAGTATTAATATTTGATCTTGTGAATTAAATTTGAGTGTTTGGTTTCCTTATGTTTTGTGCACATTCACGTTGAAAACAAATTTGAAATTCATGTTTTAAATCATATAAACCGCGGATATCTTCAAAGCGAAATACCGGCCGGTTTTTGAAAAACATCGAGTAGACCAGTATTCTTGTGCCTCATGCAGCTTATGCGAATGAACATAAATTAGAATAAAAAATCGAGTTAAATTCGAGTAACTTAGCATAAATACGTAAGAATTCAGTTATCCAGGATGTGTTTCAAAAACCCGCCGGTATTTCGCTTTAACACCACTTCCGTCGAAACAAGACGTATTCTTATTATGAATATTCAAGACGTAAACTGAAAAGTACTAACTTTTAACCGATTCAGTTGTATGTCCGTTGAGTAGTTATTCTAATGTACTCTATGATTGTTGCGAAGTGCTGTGAGACCATATTACTACTCATAATAATAATTTCCCAAAAAATGCTTATTAAACGGCGTCTTTCTGGCCTACGTTTCCTTTAATAAAACGGGCAAAATGAGAGCTCTTTCTTCTAAATTATTTATATATTTTTTAGTTATTTATTTACTTATGTTTATTTATTCTCTATCATTTTTATGCATAGCATGCAACCATTTGCCTAAAATACAGTAAGCGAGGGTGTCTTTTTTACTTTTTTTTTTTTAATTTTCTATTAGTTTGGTGTGATCGAAATTTATTCATTATATGAATGCATATAGCCTGCCGAGCATATTATCTCACTTATCACTCTGGTAAAATTTGCAATAAATATGGTTTTGGATGAAAGCGCTGTTTTGGGTTTTGGAATTCAATATAATTTCAGTCTTTTTTTTTTTGAAAATCAATCGATAGTCAACTTTGAGACCAGTTTCTTCAAATGGAGACATAATTTAGGTAAAATTACATTGGGTTACGGTATCAATCGATATAAATCTAAAAAAGTCTAATTTTTGATGAACCAGAAATTCATCATTTGTTTTTGATTTACAAATACACTGTCTGGAATGCTAAGTTTATTTTCGGCTGTGGCTTTTATATTAACACGACAAATAAAGGAGAGACAGGCTTCCCGAAATTTTATTTTGATTTAATGTGTAGACTGGAGCTCTGTGGCTTCATATTTTTTAACGATAGCGGCCGGTTTTTTGAAACAAATTCGAGTACACCAGCATTCTTATGCAGAATGAACATAAAAATTGGAATGATAAAACGAGCAAAATTCGAGCAAATTAGCATAAATACGTAAGAAGACAGTTGTCCATGTGCGTTTGAAAAACCTGCCGGTATTTCGCTTTAAGCAAGGGACTGACTACATTTACAATTTTCACTAAATAAACATGTAACAAACTGTAGAAACCGGTTACCGTATACCATTAACCATATCTTATTATATAAAGGAGAAGAGTTTACTTTTAGCAACGGCGTAAACTTCTACGCGAAAAATTACGTTTGCGCTGCGCACCTCGCTTTCGCGGCTAGCCACATGCCCCATGAAAGTAACACGAAATGGGAATGGTTTATTGCTGAATGGTTTATTGCGGAGATTGGTGACATAAACACTGATACGAGCGGCGTAAAAACATCGAAACGAACATGATGAATAACTGGCAAATACTGAAAATGTCGCGATACTACGTACGGTGCAAAGTGAACTAGGTAACATTGCAATGTTATATGTAATAAGTACCTGAGTAAGGTTGGAAAGGTTATAACATCTAAAACAAACGTTTTGTAATTAGATACGAGAGAACCGAATCTAGCAACGATGGGAGACAATAGCAGGAAATACAATGGAATGCGTGAGAAATTAAAAAAACCTGCAGCTTAATTTCCTGAGCGAATTTCCTTGTTGATCATTGAATCCCTGTTCCCTTGCGTGTAGATGGTAGACCGTGCGGTCCTTCGGCTTGGATAGGATCCGCGGAAGCCGAGCTCGAAGAGGCATGCTCTGAAATCAATAACAGCAGAACAGTGTCAAAGTTGCCCTAAATGGTGGAATGGACACTCAAGGGCACGGGGCGGGTGGGACAATACACACAAAAACCTAGATAACTGGACAAGCGAAATCCGAAAAGTTGCGGAAGAATCGCACCGCCCGTTGCGACGCGTAGGAAAAAAGGATGCGCTTTCCTGGTCCTACGGTATTTGGAGCGCGACATTTGATACCGTAGTGGCGCTCGGTTGCTACGCGCAAACTACACTTTTAGCTACGGCGTAAACTTCTACGCGAAAAATTACGTTTGCGCTGCGCACCTCGCTTTCGCGGCTAGCCACATGCCCCATGAAAGTAACACGAAATGGGAATGGTTTATTGCTAGACTACAAAGCCCCGAAGGGGAATCATTCCTGGGCCCGAATGCCTGCTTGGTTACTGTAAATAAGTCTTGAAACTCGAAGGCAACATCCTCTAACGCATTTTTTGGCGATGGAGTTTACTTACCGGAAATTTGACTAGATACCACAAAAGCATGCGCTTCCCTGAACTACCGTACTGTAAAAATTTAACGCAGCTTGCATTCCTTACAAACGAAATGAAAACATCAGAAGTAAGCGATACGTGTAGAGTACCCCTCTAACCATTGAACTATATAACCGCTCATTTTTAGTGGAAGAAAAGTTAATCTGACGCAACATTAGCATAGGTTCCACGTCGAAGAAGCTGTTAGCTGTTAAATCGACCGCACAACCATCGTTGAATCTATACTTGTTTACCTGTGCAGAATAAGCGTGGTTCCCGTCTTGTTTAAATTGTATACTTACTTCCCTAACAATACGTTCGACATTCTGGACCCGACTAATTTACGAGGACAGCAAACCCGACCGATGTATGAGGGAAACAAACAAATGCCCCGTAATTACCTTGAAATCCTTCGCAAATCAGCAGATCCAGAACTGATGGAATTTTCTTATTCGTCAAAGATGACCAAGGTGTCCGTTTGAACTCATTCGGTCACTTGCCTCCTAAAGATGTGCGCAATTACGAAGTCGCGTTACCCTACTTATACGTAACTAACACTCTGCCGGTTCTTCTGAACGAGCGTTACAAACACAAGCGTTCGTAACTAGCCTGGCCCGCCGCTAACATAGGATTACACGGAGATTCGGAGATTGTCTCCCACAACTGCGCGTATGTTTGGCCAGCTTCTGATACTACGATACGTTTCTGTACTGGTATCATTCCAAAAGATGCCTACTTTCTACTTGCGAAACAACACGTAGAATAATTTTGCGCAAAATACTGAACTGCACTGGAATGTTGTTATTTGGTTATCGGGCCTGCTGCTGATGGTCTCAAACTAGGCTACGATTGGCCACGTCACCACCGTGTTTTCGCAATTTCTACGACTAGACTAGCAGCTTTTCGCACTAGCTGCATTGCTGCATCATAAACCAAATTCCAAAAAAAATGCGATTGGCCGATCAGTCACATAACCTGCGTGTAGAATCTTGAACTTGTTGTTCACTATACAATACTATGTACTATGTAAGACCCTATCCTACGATTGGCCACATAACCTGCGTGTAGAATCTTGAACATGTTATTTACTATACAATACTATGTAAGACCCTATCCTACGATTGGCCACAATAGCCACTATCCTGTTTTCCACTAACAGGTTTTCCTAACAGTGGTTGCTGGTTGCAACATAGGAAGGGCCACGATCTCGAATATGCGATTAATCGTTCATATGCGACAAACTGCAAATGCTATAGCCTTGAGACATTGAGACAGTTTCTTACCTTGCACAATATTAAGTAAGAAAAATCGAACCAAACAACCAACCATGAAACCGTTTGATTCCATAAGGCATATCATAGAGACACGAAAATCGCCGGGCCATATTTCACACTGTTGACCAATTATCGCCTGCACTTGACTTGGCCGCAAGTTCGACACTACAAATAAGAAACCGAATAAGATGAAATATAGCAAATGGATGAACACACTCGATACGGTTAACATTAAGCAAGCGACTAAATATGATTATCAATAATGGCATGCTGTGATTTGGAAATTCCTACGTTCCTAGTAGAGTAACCTAACGTATCCTAACCTAACTAACGTATGATAAAATGATAATGCGATGATAAAACCAAGGTGTTTGAGTCTGTATGAATTGAAGTAATAATTCGAAGTAACGACCGCATATACCAATATATGCGGAGCGAACCAATCGCCACGGGCCTCGCCCCCAAACTCCCAGCTTAGAACTTAAATTAGATTCGACTTGGATCCTTATTACGCTGGTCTTCCCGATACCCGGGTAACCGTTGACCGTCCTGAGTCGGAGAAGACCGAAGATCCACCCAGTACAATAAGAACATACATAGTAGAATTGTAGAATAGCGAATAACCTCCCCAAATTTCGGACACGACTCGATGTCTCGCCAGTCTCGCTATCCTTTATTCGTCTGAACGTCCCGTTAAAACGACCTATTCCATAAAAGCCCTATCTGTAATCTGTTACCGAATTATGTACCGCCTATTCCGCGACTGAACGACGATGATAATTGATAATTGCAATTTTCTGCGAATGCAACGTCATCCTTCTCTGCATTTTTGTTGTAGAACTAAATAGGAGGAAACAAAAAAACTAAACTATTCGGGCCTTTCCATGCCGTCAATTCGGAAAAAAGGCCAGCGCGCCCTCGTAGATACGACCTTACGTTAACTTACGTATCCAACCCGCCCCAATAAACTGACGATAACGGTAGTACGAAAGCTCGCAACGAGAGACTAGGACGAGTCGGCATTAGGGCCTGTTTTGCTCACAAGAGTACCCCGCACGTTCACGGCTCTAAGTCTTATTTCGTTCGACAAATGTTGAATCCCAATTCCTCTACGACACCTGCCCTGGATCGTTTGCATCTTTCCAAAAAAACAATGGTATATACGTGCATAATAATCCCTCACAAATAGCACATGCACGGATTTACTACGCGCCCGTGCTCGTGCTAGTGCACCGCCGCACAAAACGTGAAAACCGAATACAAAGCAGCCATATGATTATTGATTACTACTTGCAGCAGTTAGGTTAGACGAACCCACAAGGTCAGAAATCGCCACCTATAATAAAGATGGTCACGGCCTATACCGCACCCGAATATGAACACTACTGTCGCCGGCCTATACATCCCTCCACCACCAGTTAGTCCTATTAACTATTAAGGAACATATTTCTCCAGTTTAATTTTACTCCCCACAGATCGATTCCCCCTTCACCGCACGTGTAGCATGGCCCTTGCTCTTGCTCGACAACCAGCCTTAACCACAAACCATAGGTTATGATTTCGTACCGACAACGTGAAATCTGCCATAAACTGACGCTAAATTGTCATTACACTCTGCATTGGCACTGAAATTAAGCGAAATACGAAATTTTACACTTACACTCCATCAAAGAAAAGAAAAATCAGCTTCAGGCCCCTACGTGGCCCTCACCGACCTATTGCTTGCGAAAACTTGGACTAAACTGCGTAAATTACACATCTCGACCTGACCGTCTGCCGTCCATTTCCGATTAGTTAACTCGTTCTCATATGACAATATGACTCCGAAATTAAAAAAATTATTTTAATAAAACCTCAGTGAAATCTCTCTTCCGACCTGTACGTTATCTTGTAACAGCAAACTGACTGACTTCAACTGAATTCGTCTTGATCGAACTGTACGATCTTTCCTTTCTCTTCCAATTCCGAACTGTACGGATCATTGGGCATACACCGAACTGTACGGCGATATATATAGATCTTTCTCTCTTCCGAACTGTACGGAACTCTAGTACTGACAGCTTAACAACTGCGAATTCACTCTTCACTGCCCTGAACTTGAAGCACAACTGCTGAATGCTAACTGCACAACACGAGTTGCCACTCTATTTTTAAACGAATATGCTAACACGTTTCTTGCGTTTTCACGAACGAAGCCAAACCGCTAGCTTACTATGTTTTCAAAAGGTAAAGTAGTTCTAGTTGCAGAACTTCAATAACTCAACTCCAATGTCGTTAAAAAAATATCCGAAAAATAAAGCTAGAGACGCGTCTTAACCTGTACCACAACAGGAAAAATAGAACGAGTAGAAAACAGAATAAAAATGTGCGATGCTATGAAAAATTGAACCTAAACAAAGCCCAAAAGGAAACAAGAATTAAACTATTATTAAAAACAAAGAAAGCAGGCAAGTAACACGTGGCTACCTAAACTCAACTGCAGCAAATGACTAGACTCCTATTCAAACCATAAGAAACAAAACATAAGGGCGCATTCGAGTTGGGCAAAATGCGCAAATTTAGCGAAATAATCAGTTCGAGTTGATAGGGTGAGAGATTGTTGACAAATAAGAGAGCCCAGGAAAAAAATATTTCCAAGACTCTGCGTCTCTCATATGCGCGGGATATTTCGCTGCACGCTAACTCTGTCTAAGGGTGAACTCGAACTGATTATTTCGCGAAATTTGTGCATTTTGCCCAACTCGAATGCGCCCTAAACACAGATAAACACAAACATAGTCACCAATACACACAAAAACCTAGATAACTGGACAAGCGAAATCGGAAAAGTTGCGGAAGAATCGCACCGCCCGTTGCGACGCGTAGGAAAAAGGATGCGCTTTCCTGGTCCTACGGTATTTGGAGCGCGACATTTGATACCGTAGTGGCGCTCGGTTGCTACGCGCAAACTACACTTTTTTGTTTGTGTGAACGGAACGAAATCTTTTCATAAAGAAAATTCTCTATTGGCAGCCGAAAGAGCATACAAAATCTTCGCCGCTGGCGAGATTCGAACCCACAGCAGCGCACAACCTCTCATAGTCCAACGCTCTACCTGTTGAGCTATGCTAGCTTATCATGAGGATAACCCCCTGCCCTACATACAGCACCTTCAATGGCAAATTTGCATGGTAGAATTAGTCGAGTGGAGATCCAACTGATTATTATACGTTTCCACAATCAGAGACGTGTGACTGTACAGTGGTACGTTCCACAATCAGAGACGTGTGACTGTACAGTGGCACTTATAAGTGGCACGGAGGAGAAAGATAAAGAGTGAAAGTTTTGTATTGCAGCAATTCTTTTATTTTTATTAGGGAAACAATCGGCCGAAGGCCGATTCCTCCAGTCGGAGAAGTGCCCGTAGGGCTCTTCGAACGGCTGGTTCATATATATTCAAATAGGTACATTGCAGGATACTTAGCATTAGGTTTTCCAGGTGACAACTAAAATCCAAAACCATGAAGCTTCTCTCCGTCCTACTGTCACTTCTGTTGGTCATTTTGCGCGCCGCAGAGGTTTGTTCATATTTTCTCCTTTTTTTATCTGACACTAGCGAAAGGAAATAAGATTCACAAAACAGTGTGTAGCTCATGGATTCCGACAATGTAACTGTGAAATAGTCGAAAGAATCGATTAGCTAATTTATTCTATAATAAAACATGCATCCAGTTCCTGGTCGACTTTCTAGCGCTAATTCAGAGTGCAACATACTATTTTATTTCTAAGTAGTTGTAAGCTTGTGTGCATTATGCCGTGTGTTTTATAACTAGCGGCCTCTCTAAAAATCTGTTAGTCACGTAAATTAATGAAGATGTACTATTTTTGACTAACGTCTGTAAGTTCAACAGAAGTTAGATAGATGCGAATTCACAGAAAGAATCAGAATATTGATTTATGCAGTTTATTGACAGACAATTTTCACAAATTATCGATTAAAGGGTAACCCACCGGAGAACCTTGTTGATTGCAAGGAGCCAGATGACTGTCCATTTGGTACAATTTGCACCAATTGCCCCCCGATGACACCAATTTGCTGGGGACGAGGCGACGCCCCGAAAAAGTGCTATGAAAAATGAGATTTCGATAATAAATAAATTTTGAATGCTCGATAATTCTGAAGATACATAAGTTGATACACATGTTAACATTGCAAGAATTGTATGAAAATGTATTGTCATTCAACCAGTTTGATTGAAAGGGTAAAGCTGTATAGCAGTTGGTTTTTGAAAAGGCTGTGCGGCACTGGTCGATTTTTTATTGAAATAATATTCATTTGCATTCATTTGGAAATACAGTTTCTTCAACAGGACTCTTCAAAAATTGGCCATTATATCGCTTTAAACCTGAAAGTGAACTTGTTGTCAAGAGGACAAAACGTACTCATCGTTCCGTTGGACCATTGTATTTGTAAGTGTACTTATACACAAACATAATCTACGCAGAAGCTAAAAAAAGGCTGATTTTTGGTGCACTCGCGGTTACCAAACCCTGTGTTTTGTAGGCCACTGACAAAAATTACGAAAAAGGGGTTCAAAGGGTTTCTTCCCAACTGCGGCTCCGACCCTCCTACGGGTTATGCAGTGTTTCTACGTTTCAGGGAAATGGTATAAGAAATGGGGCCTGGTGGTAAAGTGGCAGCGCGTTCGTCTCTAACGCAATCGACCCGAGTTCGATTCCGGCCCGTGACGCCTTTGAAACCACCACCAGGCGAGGGAATCATGGGCGATCCCTCCTGGCCCTAGCCCGAAGACGTCGAGCAATTTGTCATCTGGAACTCGTCGCCCACTGCTCAGGACCTCTGCGGAACATGTCATAAGCAACCCTTGAAATTGTACTTTGAACTCCCTTGAATAAAGGTGCACGCTCTTGTAGCGTAAAACAATTTTTTTTAGGTCAGCATTTCATGCGTAGTAGCTTCCTCCTTTGTGTATAATAATAATAATAATAATAATAATTTATTACACCACAAAGGTGCGCACAAACATACATAATTAAGACAATAAATACAGTGAAGACAGAAAAACGGTAATAAGGGACATAAGGTACATGTGTAAAGGTAAGCGGAAATGCTGGGGCATCGAACAAAGGTAGTTAGCCGAGCACTGTAAACCCGGCATGACATACAACTTGTGACATGCAACTTGGAAGAAAATAGGTTCCGGTAGTTTTATAGTTTTCATATAAGTTTCCAAATTATTTCGATAGTGGAGAAAGTCGTCTCAGTCAGGCAGCGTTACCCACTGGTACAAATAAACTAATACCCCACGTATTTGTAATTTTTGTAAAGAAATTTGTAAGGCATGCATTTCACAAACCGGGTGTTATGCTGTTTTCAACATTTATGTATGCAATGGAAACTATTATTTCTTCTCATCTAGTACATCTGGACAGTTTCATTTGTATTCAACAGAAATCAAGATGAAAAATAAAAGGAAATTTATTTGTAATATTCTTTGTCTAGACATTTATTGAGAATATATTAACAATATTAGTTTCTAGAAAACACAGAGAATTAATTACGAGTGATCGGGTTTAAAACAGGAGCCCGATACCTTTCTGACATAGAATCCATTTTTTGTTTCGATGCAGTTGTCGAAGAGTCGAACCCGCTACCGTAGACATAGACATATTCTCCCATTATTTCGCGATACCATCTTGAAGTGGTGGAGGGTTGATCGTGTATGAAAGCTATATTGGACAACTGCATTCTCATCTTTTGTATGCAAATTTGAGAGATTCTAATATGAAACGATTCTAATGTTCAGAAACCGCGTGTTATAGTCCATATATACTGCCAATTGCAGCTCTGCAACAAACAGCTGACAACTATAAAGTTTTACCTTTCAGATAAGCTCAAAACACAATGAAACTTCTCGCACTCTTTCTTTTCTTTGTTGTGGTTGTGTTTGGCGCCCCTGCCCCTGAGGTAAGTTTTTTTTTATAGTTAACGAAGTATCTTATTATATAAAGGAGAAGAGTTTGTCACGGGTTTGTTTTTATGTGCACAACGAAATCCCTTCATAAAGAAAATTCTTCGATCGAAAGAGCATACAAAACCTTTGTGGCTGGCGAGATTCGAACCCACATCAGCGCACAACCTCTCGATTCACAGTCCAACGCTCTACCGGTTGAGCTATGCTAGCCTATGGAAGGAGGATCTGATAGGAGATAGAAGAGCAATTGCAACAGCAAATTTGCAAATTTGCATGAAGCCCACAACTATATTATACGTTTCCGCATAAACGTAAATGAACATTTTTTTTTTTACGTTTGAAGAAATTCTTTTAAATAGGGTAGGCCGATTCCTCCAGTCGGAGAAGAGCCCGTAGGGCTCTTCGAACGGCTGGTTTATATATATTTCCCAAAAAGAACCCTTTGTTGGTGGACTGGCGGGAATCGAACCCAGCGTCTTTGGATTTCCGGTCCACTGCGTTAACCACTGGGCCGACTCGGGTTCCAAGCACATACCCGTATGGGCGAGACGCCTGTTAATTCATTTGAAGGTGTAACTTTACCCTTTTCACTAACTTATTAATTGCAGGTGAAACCGTCGGATTACCCGGACTGTAAGGTGCAATCAGACTGCCGGCAGACTGAAGAATATGACTATTTTTGCGATCTGTCGTGGGGCAAATGCGTGCCGGGTCCATATAAACTCTAGTGATCCACTTAAGTCCTCACACTTGCAAATAAAATAAAGCATTTATCCGTATGACGTGCTTATTTACCCGTTGTTCCTGAGTAGTAGACTACAGGTCCAGAATGCTCGTTTTGAAAGACCGAAGCATTTCTGTGTTTTCAGTGAGCCTATTTGTGCTCTAAATCTTCTTTTCGGTAGGTCGGAGTTCGGAAAGAAAAAAGTCGTAAAAACGATCTGCGTGCAAGAGAAACGATTATGGGGTTTCCAAGTATGGCCAATTTTCCTTCCAAGCATCGAAACATTTACCGTATCTTGGCACTACACGAGAATAGCTACAGGCAGTTTTTATGACCAATCGCCACGGGACCATTTGTTCAACAAAAAATAGCTTTGATGGTGGATTTTCTATAGTGCGGATGTGTCAAAATTACGCAAAATTACTGTAGATTGGCACAATATTTTGCAATTGATACTTGGAAGGAAAATGCACGGTTTTTGGCATACTTGGAAACCCCGTTATGTGAGTTGGCACAAGGTTCCCGCTTGGTGGTATTTTCAAAGGTTCAAAGTGGTCACGTCCCAGACTCGAACTCGTATCGAATGGGTCAGCGGCGAACAATCTAGCCATTCGACCATACAGACTTGAAAGTTAAAGCGAACTAGCGGCCGGTTTTTGAAACACATCGAGTACACCAGGATTCTTATGCAGCTTATGCAAATGAGCATAAATCAGAATAAAAAAATCGAGCTAAATTCGAGTAACTTTGCATAAATACGTAAGAATCAGTTGTCCGCGACGAGTTTCAAACCCGGCCGGTATTTCGCTTTAATGGCTCACAGAAGTCCCGGTAGTGTAGGAGACGAGTTTCAGGCAGCAGGTTTCTACGTTTTTAGACGGGGCAAATTAGAAAACGGGAATTGTCCACAACATGCGATTGTTCAATATATTAGTAGAAATAATCCGAGGATGTTTTCTATTTCATGTGTAACGCATTGCTGCCATATAAATTTATTTGTTAAACGTCATAGACATGCTTAATAACAAACTCGATCTTTCTTTACACAATGACGTGGGCCCTTTGCTGGACAACGCTTGCACACGGTATTCGGTTTGGTGCAATCCTCGTTGTAAACGCACAGTTCCAGGTCCTGAAAATAATACAAGTCGGATTATAGGAGTTTCAATGTATGGCAAAAGTTGCCGATTTTTGCTTCCAAGTATGGGAAATTTACCGTAGATTGACACTACACGAGAACAACCACAGACCGCCAAAAATGGTCCCCTGACAGGACTATTTTTTCGAGTGTGCATAAACTGAGTATTTTCGCCTCGTCTTTTTAATAGCAAGGTGCATTTTCTAACTTTTTTTTCTAAATGAGATGCACATTTGATACTTGGAAGCAAAATGCGCAGTTTTTGCCATACATTGAAACCCCCATTATATAATATGGGCGCGTCACGAGCATGCAAGATCGCCAGGCATTCGACATTCTGACAGTATCTGCATGGTATATTGCAATTTTAAACCACTGCTTACCCCTAGCTAGGCGCGGAAATTGGAAATTGCAGATTTTCATTTTTTTTTTCAATTTGTAAGAGCACCTTCAATATTGAGAGCACGGAGTCAGCTAAATTAACGCGATATCTGAAAAAGTTTTTCTTTTTTTTCGCAACTTTAAAAGTTATAAAAAGAATTGTAACCTACAGCGTATTCAGCAGCCTTAGTGGTTCTTCTCGCAGAAACCTGGAGGCTGAAAATGCTGAGAAGAACCAACAGAATAATAGTGTACAGTTGCATCGTTTTTGTCTTTACGGGACAGGTCCTTATTTGATTTTTTGCGCACTTTTATACTGCATTAAAACATTATTTGGACATTTTTATTGTCTCTTATTGGGCTGTCTGGGTCACTGGGTCAATTATTGGGTCAAGAATCTAACACAAATTTAAAGGGTGGAGGTCGTGCAGGGCGATGATTGGACGAAAACAGCGCAATGTAGGTCTAGCTAGAGCATATTAACGCTTGCACAATGTAATAACACCAACATTTATACAAAAAAATTAAGCTGTGGGGCTCTAGCAATGAGTAAACGTGATCACGAACAAAAAAAAAACGAACAAACCGGAGAACCTAGCTGTGAAATTTGCCTCGGACTCTCGTTACTTTCTACTTGCCTAGATTCTTAATTTCAAATGTAGCTCCCACATAAAGTTCGACCTCACCCATTGTTCAACTTACCTTGTTAAAGGAAGGCAGTCACTTCAAATTCGTCATTTCACTTTGTGTAGAATTGAATCTAGGAAAAAAATTGAGAAAAATACTTTAATAAAACCAAATTATTTGAAATCTAACCCAGGGAGTGAACTACTAGACAAGCGGAGTTACTAGACTACCGCGGGATTACGAAACGTATGTGGACAACAACTTCCCAGTCAAGAGTATGCAAATTATTTCAGAAAATATCTGCATATAAGCTTTTTTGCATATGATATAATTCATGCGTATGCAAGTATCCCGATGTTTCACAATCCTACCGTAGACTAGTAACACTCCGCTTCTCTAGTAGTTCACTCCCTGAGAGAGATTTCAAATAAATTGGGTATGGTATAGTATTTCTCTCAAATTTCCTATATTCAATATATTCGAAGTAAAATGACGCATTTGAAGGTGACTGCCTTCCTTTAGCGACTCGTCCTTCAGTTCCTTCTCATTCTGTGCACACGTACTCCCATTTGCGCATTCGTGAGAAAGTGGCTGGTATTTCGCTTTGAAGCGAAATACCGGCTGGTTTTGTGAAACACATCGAGTAGACCACCATTTTATGCAGCTTATGCACTCTTATGCACATGAACATAAATTAGAAAAAAATCGAGCTAAATTAGCATAAATACGTAAGCATTCAGTTGCACACGGTGCATTTCAAAAACCGGCCGGTATTTCGCTTTAATCAATATTATTTTTCGCATATTCTACCTCGTTTTGTAAATTTTCTTTTCCAACCGGTTTGTTGATTATTTGTATGTCTCCGAATAATGCTATTGTCCATCTCTGCATGCATATTTGAAAGAATTATCATTGCGCCCGACGATGTATGGCATCGTCTCAATTAATTAACGCGTTTACTATGGAAAGGGTGAACTTTGTAGTTTATTTTCTTTTAAAGGGTGAGGTCCACCTCAGAAAATCAAAAAGTTATTATTTTCATTGCATTCGCCGTGTCTTCCTCTACCAGAATAACTAAAACACTTTTGGCAGAAGATTATTTCCAACGAAATATTGAGCAAAACATGGCCCTCTCTGAGTATCGCAGAATACGGTAGTCTGGTACCTTTTTTACGTTTTGGCTGTGAAGAAATTTTTCTGAAAAATTTCGAAAAAAATTTCAACAAAAAATAAGCTCCAAAATAACTACGGAATCATACTAAATGACGAAGACGGGATTAAATATGGTTTGTTTAGCTAGGCAAATAAAATAAAACGCACGATTTAAAAAAGCAATAAACTTACAGTCAAAATCCCGCCCTTTTTAGTTCCCAAACAACGGTGGCGAGAGCGCGGTTTATCATGCACCCCACCCTGTAACGCCTATCGTAATAATGGTACTGGAGGGCCAGTTGTTGCTCCATATTTCGTTGGAATTGTGCCAAATTTGTTTTAGTTATTCTGGTAGATACAGACACGGCCCACGGGGAATCTAATAAAAATAATAACTTTTTTGTTTTCTGAGGTGGACCTCACCCTTTAACTGGGAATCTTTGGACAACTTTTGTTATTGTTTCCTTAATGAGGAACGTACATTCTACCAACACAGCTTAACTTCAAAAAAGGCCCACATTTTCGTAGTGCAGCTATAAGCGGCTGTATGTATAGGCAATTGTAAGCGTTCAAAAAGGTAAAAATAGTGACTCCCATCCCTTTCAACACCAAGCACAAATTGTTAATTTATTTATAAAACATCACAGACATTCTTAGCAAAGATGACCTTTGATGATACAACGACGTGGACCCCTTACTGATGGGCACTTCCTGCATATGGTATTCTTTTTGGTGCAATCCAAGTCGGAAGCACACTGGTCCTGAAAAGGCAAATATTTATTTAAAGGAACAGGCTTAAGGTAACGCCTATTTTTGAACACGCACTATTCATTCAATATTATTCAAGGGTGAAAATACAGTTCAATGTTTGCTTTTGACATGTTGCCCAGAGGAGCATTAGGGCGACGGGTTAACAAATGACGTATTGCTCGACATCTTCGGGAACTTGGGTCGATTGCGCTGCCACTGGAGTTTTTTTTATAACTTGAATGAAGCGTTACGATCCAGGCATGGAAACAAGTAGTATTCAGTGCATGTTTCACAAACTGCGTGTTACGCCGTTTGAAAACACCGAGTATTCAGCTACCTCAAGCTTAGGCCAGTTCGCTGAAACCTGCAGGCTGAAAATGCTGAGAAGAGCCAACAGAATAATAGTGTACAGTTGCATTGTTTTTGTCTTGACGGGACAGGTCGTTATTGGATTTTTTGCTCACTTTTATACTAGATGAAAACAATATTTGGACATTTTTATTGTTTCTTATTAGGCAGTCTGGGTCAGAATTGGGTCATTTATTGGTTGAAGAATTTAACAGAAACACAAATTAAAGGGATGGGTTCACGAGAAAATCACCTAGTTTTTTATGCTTTAGTTTGATTGTACAAAGGTAAACTTAAACAAAGCGCATCAAAATATTTCTTGAGGTAAAAAAAGGTGGGTATTCACATCACTCTTCCGCAAAAATAGCAACAAGATAAACCAAAAGGAAGATAAGAGATATGGCTGAAACACACTGTTTTGGGCAAAATATACTGCAGTTTACATCGTTTACTTTGCTGAAAACAGTGAAAAACAGTGTGTTTCAGCCATGTCTCTTAGATTCCTTTTACTTTTGCGGAAGGGCGATCAATACTCACCTTTTTTTACCTAATCTTTCCCTAGGGAATAATTCAAGAATTTTTTCTTGTGCTCTTTGTTTAAGTTTACCTGTGCACAATCAAACTAAAGCATAAAAAACTAGGTGATTTTCTCGTGAACCCATCCCTTTAAAGGGAGGAGGTCGTGCAGGGCGATGATTGTACGAAAACAGCGCAATGTAGCTGTATATACCTTTTATGGTTTCCATCTTGCATTTAACTTCGTAATTGAAAGATGTAACTGTTAAACGCAATTGCATAATTAACAATTGCACAATGTAACATCAACATTTAAACAAATGAATTAATCGGCTGTGGTGCTCTTGTAATGAATGACCTGCAGCCGTATTCACAAACAACAAACAAGAAGATCTTAGCGGGAGAATGTGACTCGGAGTCTCGCTACTCCGTTAATGTTTTCTGAGCCTTTACTAAGAGACTAGGCCTTAACGAGCTTGTTCCGACTAGTTCCCAGTATCCTAGAACACCTTACACGGACCGACCTCAAAATATTACGAGTTATGGGGAAAAGTTGGTTTCGCCGTAGTCACGACGGTGAAACAACCACTAGCGATCTTAGTATGTAAAGGTGAAAGTATTATTTGTCCAAATTATAGGCAACGAAAATTAGAATTTTTGCCACGCTAAATAAACTGTGTTGTTACACCCGCGGCGTGCCCGCACTGTATCAACGCCTTTTAGTCGATCATCGACATCGCTACAACCAAGATAGTGATACAGAGAAAGCGCGCGAAGACGAGATATCGGATGAAGCAATTGCCAGTTAATCATCAATGAACATATATTTTTCCAATTTGAAACCGAATGTTTCTTTGTCTGCACTGTAAGAGCTTCCCCGGCTCTCACAAAATGATCCAAGGTCCAGCACGAAGCCACGCCCACGGCAGTGACATAAAATGGAACAAAATTAGTACACGGAATAAGAACACATGCAGGTGGCCGAAGCCCATCTTTATTACCAGGGAAAAGATAAGTAGCGGGTTGCTATCCTCTTCTACGTGCAGGAGGGGGCTTCTTCTGGCCTCCTCTGCTCCCACTCGGTCAACAGTCGGCCTTGAGGTTCCTTGACCACGCCATGCTTCTTTCTTCTGTAGATGTCGATGGTCCAGCATCTCCACATGTCCCAGCTCGCGCACCACCACTCGTTCCATCAGCACAGCCGTAGTCGTCCTCACTCGGCTACATGTCGTTCCTCGGATAAACGTATTATGTGCCGCTCATATAAGTATCCTATTTAACATTCTAATTCGGGCTGCAAACCTCTATCCGACATCCAGCCCATTCTAATTTGTACTGTATAATCCACATCTCCTACAGACATGCGTTTCACGAAAGTTGAGCGCTAGTCTCAACATGCACTCCATGCATAGAAGGCCGACATTATTGTGTGCATATGCGCGCATGTGTATTCGTGTGTGTATGCGCGTGTGTGTATTTGTATGAGTATTGGGGCTAGGCGCGCGCTATCGAGATTAGATGAGACAACTATTCACTTTCACACAAACAACCAATCCTTGCACAGTTTGACATCAACATTTATGAAGGGCAAACATCATTCAGAAAACTAAAGTGGAATTAGAAGTCAAACCAACATTTAAAAAAAAACAAGCGTAACTCTAGATTAGGGAGATTGGTAATAAGCCTTCGAACAACTAATGATAATTTCCTTTCTGAGACGGTTAACATCTGCTTCCGTACCAAAATAGGTTGCATTTACGACTTCGTTTGTCGTCTCGCACAATTCACATGCCTGTCGTCCTCCAGCACATTTCTTTGCGAACCAGCTAAAACAATTTTTAGAAAATATATTTTATATCTTAACCAGACGGCTATCGCCGCCTGAGGCGACGTTCCCGACAAAAGTGGGCACACTCCTATGAAACGTCTGAAACATATTGAATATAGGTGATGTAATAAGCCAAATGTCGCTTATTTTGGAGTTGCCAAACGTTGGTCTGCTTATGCCAAATCTTTGCAACGTAGCATGGATTTCATTTCCGACATGACGACAAATAAACCTTTCTCCTTTAAAAAATATTGTCTCCTACTATAGTTGAATCAGATGGACTGTTCAAAAATAGGGGTTACCAGTGGCCGTATGCACGAACGCACTGGGAGCCTCCCAGAGGTCCCCAGTGGGAGGTCCCCGGCAAAGAGCCGTCTCCCGGTATGCACGAAACTCTGGGAGGTCCCCGGAGGCTCCCGCGGGTGCGAATTTCGTACCCGGACAAAAGGACCGGGTACTCAACTACTATAACGGATTTTTTGTTGAAATATTCCATATTTTTGCTTAGTAAGCTCATTTAGGGTACCTGGGGAAGTAAAAACAGTTAAGAAACAAAAGCTTTGCTGTCCTACGATGTGTTTACGAGGTGATAATTTTTTCTCCACATTTGATAGTATTTAAACCAATTATTCGAAAACAACGCGATTAACACACAAAACACACTCAAGCCCCCTTAACTTTATAAGAAATACTATTAAAGTCATTAGCACCGCAACATACGCAAGTAGTGTGGTTTTTATCACATAACTGCCGTTTTTCCATAAAATAACTTGAAGAGAAACACATACTGTATAGACAAGAGTAAACATGGTATAATTATGGAATCTTATCTTTCCTTTCCTCCTTTTATTCCTTTTACTGAAAAAAAAACTGAATTTTACACCAAAATCGAGTATAAATTAATAAAATTTGAAATTTCGCGCCCAAAATCCAAAAGTGCGTCAGCCTCCCGCACCCGGAGTTTCGTGCATACCGGGGGCCATATACCGGGTGGGGACGGCTCTAGCGGGTGCCTCCCAGCCGGGAGGTCCCCGGTCGTTCGTGCATACGGCCACTGAAGTGAGCCCGACCCTTTATATTTTAAACTCCTAAATAAATCTGCGAATTCATCAACGTACACACACTAAACAATAGGATCGTGAATTGCAACGTTGACTCACATAGCAGCATATGACTGCATTTCTAGGGTGCTTCCAAAATCAGGCAGCAGGTCCTGCTTCACATGCGCATGCACATATTGCTGGGAAGTGCAGTTCTTTTCAATGTATGTGCGAGATGGTAAAAAAAAGATCAATGCCGTCTGCATCCCATCGAAAGCACTAGAAATACGGTCCCAGGCAAAGTGCTCCTCTGGTGGGGGATTACCGTATAGAGCTGCCGGATCTAAATTTATCTATCAGAAACCAGAAATGCGGTGTCAGTGCCACTCTGCTAGTGAACTCCATTTCACGCGTTTTTACAGCATGTATGAATACAATCTGTACAAGCGTTCTGACTTGGATATAAGAGAAACTACGCCTGAATAGCTCTATGTCTGGCTGAATATGCCTAGCTGAATATCCACCTCTCATGGGAACAATGCGC
This sequence comes from Pelodera strongyloides, assembly GCA_036852015.1. NCBI lineage: Eukaryota > Metazoa > Nematoda > Chromadorea > Rhabditida > Rhabditidae > Pelodera > Pelodera strongyloides. The sequence continues at coordinate 75,248 of JAANDG010000238.1, forward strand.
AAGCTGTTCACTACCATTCAACGCACTACTTGTGAGACTATTCCTTTATAAATATAATTTCCTGGCACTACACAAAAACATGAACTACATGCCTTTTTTCACCACAGTACTTAGCACCACATAAGAAGCTAGACCTCTTGAATGTGTCTAGCCTGTGAGTGATTTTATAGTATGCACAATTTTTTTATGGAATAAAGAGTTAATAATAAAAAAAGACAGGACGGTACTCTTGTAGTACAGTGGTCAAAAAGCGGCCGCACGGGTATATAGTAAAAGAGAGGGCAGTACCTTCGTCAGTACTGTTTGTGGTTAAACATATATATTGCAGAATTTGAAGGAAGTTAGCCGGAGTCGACATTGATTTATTTGTAAGGAGGTTGAAGCTGAAATAACGCTCAACTCTTATTAGTAAGGATACATTATAAAGGGAGAGGCCCACGAGAAAAAAGTTTTCCCCAATTTAGTTGCACAGAATGTTACTGTGAAACCCGCATTTCTTGAGGCCTAAAACTCGTAGAGTTATTCATCGGCAAACTGTTCGACCAGGTACCGTAGTCAGGATCAATTTTTGCTCTTTTGGGGTAGTAATTTATTGGAAACGCTTTGTTAATGGTAGGAATGTTCTGCATTCGTTCAACGATCATTATGTAGAGAAAAAATGAGGATGGATGGATATATGGGCTTTCCAAGTATTGTGAAAATTTACAGTATTTTGGAACTACACGATAACATTTTTTAATTTGTCATATTATGGATGCAGGTTTCGTGCAGAAATACGCTAGTATTGACAGAATCACACCGTATTTTTAGAATACTTGGAAAACCCATTAACCTTTCTGACCACTGCACCTGGCCGAACTGTTTGCCCTAAAATATCTCTGCGAGTTTAAAGAAATGCGGTTTTCACAGTACTATTTCTGAAATTCAGAACATTCTGGACAAGTAAATTAAGAAATAGTTTTTTTTCTCGTGGGCCTGTGTGGGACTGTTCTTCAGGGCCCCGAAGGCCCACGAGAAAAAAAGTCCGATTTGGTCTACCGAAGTAGTGCGCTCCAGAGATATAGGCCATCTATGATTACTGAATGGGTAGTCAGCTCTGATCCAAGAATCCTTCACAAGTTTACTGTTTACACTTGTTACCGTTTTTACCGCCCCGGTAGGTGCTTGCGGGAATTGAATCCTCGTCACGTGCATGGCGCGTAAAGCGCTAGACTTTGTACCACCGGCTGGAACATTTTTATGTTTGTGTTTGCTTTTATCACTAACATTCTCTTGCTTGCCACAGCGTCTTCATACAGGGTGTATGTTCCGATAATGTACGCTAGCTCTTCCTGACGAACTGTGAACTGATGATGTCCTTGGAAGCACAATAATAACACTCCGAATAGTGACCATATATAAGGAGCGCCCATCTGAAAGCAAAATATAGGGTTTATTGTCCACGAATGCATTTGGACGTAAATATCTATATACGCATACACATACACACGGCACACACATACACATACAATATACATGCACACACGTGCACGACATTCTCAAACACATACAAAAGCCCGAATAATTATAAATGTGAATCATTTCTTAAGTAACAAAGTGAAAGCATTGTTTTGAAGACCAAAAAAATAACGAAAACCAAAAAAAACACAAGAGGCTTCATTGCGTCTTGTCGTGAAAGACGGACATATACAGACTACTTTGTAGTAACTGCGCAACTGGTTTTTAAAAACGTTGTGTTGCATAGAGACACAACCATTTTTTTAATTCCGAATGGGGTTTCCTTGCCGGAATTGTGACTTTAGAGGAACATTTTCAAAAGTACATTCACCAATAAAGAAAAGACATTGAAAAAATAGAGGAACAAAAAAAAATTCATAACTTTGCCAATAGTTGGCCAGATAATAGGACTTTTACCAAGTTCCTGAAAGTTAGATGACTTATACCAAGCTCGGGCGAACAAAATTTGTTGCATGGTTGTTCTCTCGCGCGCTTGTCCACCAGACATTAGAGATGGAAATATATTGTCCATTGCGACATTGGTAAATTTCTGAAAAGTAAAAGAGAAATACCGGCCGGTTTTTGAAACGCATCTCAAGTACTCGCATTCATATGCTTTCATGCACAGTTGGGTCGAATTGGGGTCTATTGGGGTCTAGTTTTTATTCTAATTTATGCTCATTACATAAGCTGCATAATAAAGCAGGTGTACGGAATGCGTTTCAAAAACCGGCCGGTATTTCGCTTTAATTGTTTCGACTTTGCAACGTACCGTTCGAACCGAGTTACGAACCGAAGTTGTAGTCCTCCATTTCGGTCGATGTAGAAGCATAAAATAAGATACAATAAAAAACCATAAAGGGTCCCTTAAAGGGACGGGCCCATCAAAATAAACCCATATTTTGCATGTTTTTATAATTTGTATAAAGGGGGTTTATTATAATATATGTACACTAAATTTCGGCTAGACTTTATCCCGCTGAAATTTTTCGGTGTCGATAAACGCATAAGTGTACCGTAGAAGAACACACAATTGCACCCTTATTTCCTTACCGTGTCTCCCGAGGATACCTCGCTCTGGTTGGGACCCGGGAGACCATATGTCTATATAGCCATATCCCCCCGGGACACGCGAAAGAAAATAGGGTGCAATTGTGTGTCTTCTACGGTATACTTATGCGTTTATCGACACGAAAAATTTCAGCGGATAAAGTCTAGCCGAAATTTAGTGTACATATATTATAATAAACCCCCTTTATACAAATTATAAAAACATGCAAAATATGGGTTTATTTTGATGGGCCCGTCCCTTTAAATACCATTATTAGTGGTTGTTCCCAAACGTTCAAAACCGATCCCAAGCATTTATAAAAAAAAAATCAACATGTGCCAATAAGTATCATTGGAACTATCTGACCAATTGAATGCTGTGTCTTTTTCCGTACTTCACCACTCTATCAGCTTGTAATACGAGAAGCTAGTGTTGAATACACACATTGGATAACATGTACATGTAACGGTGTAATATCAACATTTTATTAACGCATAACATTAAATTAAAAATAAGTCAAAGCTCCCGAAAAAGGTAACACCGAAAGGTATACTAAACATAAGAACAGTTTCTTTACGGTTATGGTGACAGGAGAATAGCTTTGGACCATCGAGTGAATATTTCTCTTCGAAGCAATTGCAGATTTAGAATGGTCCCAAAATAGGTTGCATTAACAAGCTCATTCGTCGTCCCGCATAATTCGCATGCCAATTGTCCACCAGCACAGTTCTTGGCAAACCAGCTAAACCAATTTTTACTAATCAGATGGTCATTGGTCTTTCCTTACTGCAAATTGTCTTATACGTCCTGGTCGCTAAGCGCCCGGACGCGCGCACGTTTTACCGCGCGGTGCAGTGTCGCAGGTGTGCACAGGGGACACTAGATAGCAAAAGAAATACCGATTGTGTGCTGCCAGAATGTATCACATATAACTTATGTAACACCCAAACTTTCGCAAGACAAATGTACCCACGTGGGATCGAACCTGCAAATTCACTCAAGAATTTTCCCTGAAACTCGGCCATAAGGCACTCGGAGGGCCCACACGAAAACTAAATTTCACCGCTACCTGTTAGAAAATTAGTACTTTTGCTAGATCGTTACTAGTATTGAAAGACCGCGACGCGCAAGCTGTATACGCGGGACCCTATCCCCGGTTTCGGAATTAGCGGAAAACTGTGCGCGCACATCCTTTTTAGCGGAAAACCGCACGCACAGCCTTTGGGGCTGGAGGTGGTTGCGCGTGTGGGCGCTCAAGAACGTAGGTTTTTAATAAAAAATCATTTTAATTTTAGTACTCTATGTGTATTCTTTTTTCGCTGCTTCATCTTCCATCTACTCATGAAATAAACTTTTCTCACCGGAGAACTAGCATAATAGAGCAGAAATTGTATTGTAATAGATAATATATTTGTTCAACAATTTCGCATTCCTTTAGACTTTGTTCACACTTCGTTATATTGCTCATCTCTTCCAAGTAAAACTTTTTACGCAGATTTCTAATGATAATGAATGATCCTTCGAACAAGAGAATACAAATATTGTACGTATTTCCTTGCACGTCAGGAAACCTTGTAATTCTAGTTGGCACTTACATAATAGCATGTGCGCTATCTTCTGCACGTGTACGATAAATTGGCAGATCCTGTTCTGCAACATTGACGCTGCAGTTGGGAAATTGGTATCGTCGTCGTACATCCGTGAAGGGCCGTAAAAATAGTCCTGTCCAATCAAAAGCATCAGAAATTCTCTCGAATACATCATCTGGTGGAAGGGAATTGACTGGGCCTAAAGATCGGTATCATTCGTTACTTTGACTTGAATTGTTCCATGATGAAGACAGCTTAATTTTTGTAACAATTTTGGAATCAACCATATATGGGAACAAATTGCAAATATTACACGACCATGTTTTGTGTCGCTAATGAGCATGGAGTTAGGAGGATGTTGCTAAAGCGAAAAAAAAGTGGGTGGGACATTTAGGTTAGTTTAATACTTTTAAAGAGTAAAAATACCACAAATGGATAGGAACTGAAAAGATAAAAAAGCGAAAACATAACTGGCATTTTATATGGAAAATTGTCCATTTTCTCACTCACTCACCCCTTCTCCCGCTTAATAACTATTCCGAGATTTGTAGTTTGGATTTACTCGTAGTGTTTATTTACGTTGTCAGATTCCTAACACCAGTAGTCAAATTCCTAATAATAGAGCCACACGAGTGGTTGCGGTGCGAGAGGTCCCGGGTGACAACACATCCGGCTAAAAGGGCATGTATTACTTTCCGAGAACGTCTCACGCTCTTGAACTGACGGCTCCTTTCTCATTAAATGCGCAAATGAATTATATGGGCGTAGAACAAGAAATTATCCTTGCTCTTTTTCGGAAGGTAACATTTCATGTAAAATAGTTAGTGGCTAGGCGGGGTCGAACCAGGGGCCTTTCGTACCAAATCGGTGAGCGCTACCACACGGCTATGGCTTACATGATGGGGCATTGCATTAGGAAATTGACGGATGAATTCAGTAAAACCTTTTGAAAGAACTACGAGTAAATCCAAACTATAAATCTCGGAATGGTTATTCGAGATTTAATTTTTAGGGGCGTGTCCCCATTGCACGTTTTCAGTCGACAATATGATACAAGTATTTATTTCCATACAAAATTCGAAAAATGCTTCTTTGCTTCGTTATTTTTCCTGTTAGAAAGGGTCAGGCCCATAAATGGCCCCTATTTTATGAAATCATTCCTGTCAAATTGGTAGGATACAATTTTTCTATTTTCACGCAAAATTCACACATATTCAAACACCGTGGGCAATCATACCCAACTATCTATCGCAGTTGGCACGCCCATTCACGCTGATTGGTATAATACGCCCAATGGAGCATATTGCCCAATTAGCGCGAAGGGGAAGGGGCGTGACACAGCTGCGATAAATAGTTTGGTATGACTGGCAATGGTAAACTGCTGAATACTGCGTGAATTTTGCGCTTGAAAATTAGAAAAATATCGTAACCTACTATATTTGAGATAAAGAATCAGATTCATCAAAAGTAGGGGTCATTTAAAATGGGCATGACCCTTTAATAAAAGTGTGTAAACTATTTTTGACAAAAAACCCAAACTGGGTGCCTTTCGCTTTAATTAAACGCCTCGGCACCGAAGGTATTCCGAAGTGAAAAATAAGTAAATTAGTAAATTATGAAAACACCTTCTCTAATTGTAAGAGAGTTGTTTGCCGCACTGTGTTCTTGCATCTCTTGAATCAATTTATCATAGATCTCAGCTCGCGTCGCAGCTTCATTCAATCTAAATTGTCAATTCGCCGACACACGTAACATTGAATATATTTTTTTATACGATTTTTTTCTATCCGCCATAAAAATAGCCTGAGGCTGCAACCGCCACATGGTTTACCCCCGTGCAAAAGCTGAATCCCTCTGCTATAGATATGTTATCACTAAGAGTACAGAAAATGTAATAATATACAATATTACTCGTCAATAATTATCATTCGTTTTGCTGTTACTACTTCTTCATATAAATGGTAGAATCTAATAAGAAGTCCCAGTTCAATTGCGGTAGGCGAGAGATAACCAGGGAAGCACACAAGTAGCACACTCAGCGCTGCCCACATATTCAAGAAAGGCGCTCGCCACCTAAACAAAAGTAAAAACGAAAATAAAGGTGAAGAAGGGATCTGTAATGAAAACACTTTTTTTTTTAAATTTTCTTCACGAAAAAACAGCAACTTTCAAAACAGATAACTCAGCGAAATAGCCATTGATTTTTGCACATTGCAACAAGCAAGGAAATGCAAGTGAATTCTAGGAAATGTGATGTTCTAATTTTTAAAGCTAAATGCTAGCCTCTTTGTAAAATTTGCATATGATAAGTAAATCCTATGTATCCTATGCTAATTTTGTACGATTGCCGTGGAAGATCGTACAAAATTAGCATAAGATACATAGGATTTGCTTATCATATGCAAATTTTCCAAAGGGGCTATCATTTCGCTTTAGTGAAGACATTTTGTTTGAAGTGGTTCGAATATCAAATGGCACACTTGGAAGTTGCAAGTTGGCCCACTTGAGGGTAATTAGATTGCAAAACTTTGAGATATTATTTACGTGTTTCGTTTGATATCGGGACCATTGCAGGCAATTAAAATAATAATCAACAAGTTTGCGTTTCTGAAGTGTATCTCAACCTACAAACAATAAGTTAGTATGTTTTTTGAGAAGGCTATACGCAAGAACGGTTGTCTGTGTTCTGCTTTACTGTGAAGGCGGGACATATCCGTCTACTTTGTATGAACTTTGCAACTGCTTTCAAAGCACTATGTTTATGTTGCATGGTAACAAAAACATTTTGCATTAAACTATGTTTCTCTAAGTGTTTCTGTCTGGAACTGATACTTTCGAAAGTTTTTTTGGCCCTTTAAGGTGTACGGTAGTATGGCTATGTATAATCCCGCCATGACATGAGAACACCTGACCTAGTGACTTGTAAAGAAAATTGCTTCATTCAAGTATCGCATGCGTACATTTTATATGTGTATCATTGATTGTATGATTGATTGAACGACTAATAGGAGTTTTACATTGTGATAGAAAAAATGAATCACTCACATTGACCCTCTGATAGGTGGGCTCCGGCCTCGGCGGATACATGACAGACATAGCCATCGTGCTATAAATTAGAAGAATAAAAAAAGATATAGATGTGTGTCCAGGAGTGAATGAATAATGGGGCGTCCAAGTATGCCAAAAACCGTGCGCATTCCTTCCAAGTCAATTGGAAAATAGTGTGCCAATCTACCGTAATTTTGCGTAATTTTGACACATCCGCATTTTAGAAAATCCGCCATCAAAGCTTATTGTAAGCATTTGTTGAACAAATGGTCCCGTGGCGATCGGTCGTAAAAACAGCCTGTAGATATGCAGATATGCTCGTGTAGTGCCAAGATACGGTAAATGTTTCGATACTTGGAAAGAAAATCGGCCATACTTGGAAACCCCATACATAATTGTCAGTATGAATTATTTTGCAATGACATAGAACACAATAGTGTATAGTACAGCCCATGAAAATGAATGATATGACAGGAGGATGAATTCAATGTTTATTTTACATGTTCAGGATAACAGTCGCTCCGACACAATTACTGTATTTCTCTAAAATTGTCACCATTTCAATAAAACATACCGGACATTCGGGCAACTCATAGAATTGAACGACTGGCAATGCTCTTTCAAATTTCAAACCCTCTGCAACCGATCCCTGTAGCTGTGTCAATGCAAACAAGGACAGTATAGGTATAGTGGTACATTCTCACTTGCTGTCGACAAATTAAACGATTTCAACTTCCTCTCCTCGGTCACGAAAACAACACAGGGAAAGGAAATGCCCAATATGTGCTTGATTAACTTCGGAAAACCCACAATACTTGCACGATTACTCCAGAAAAATCCCGATATGTGCCCGATCATTTGCCAACACTTTGATATGTGTCGGATTATTAAACGATATGTGCCAGACCCGTGCCCGGTTATTTGATGGACTAGATCGGGAGCATATCGGGGGTTTCAGTTTCACATGAGGTCTGAACTGGGCGGGCAATAACACAAGATTGTCAATCGGAATTCGCTCATCATGGGTAAATATGTATAAGCATGACCAAGATGTTGTTTATTAACCTGTTGATAAAGATGCACGCTATCGGTTGTGAGTTGTGAGTGGCTGTTGTAATTGTAACTGAATAACAACCCGATAAATTATACCGTAGCCGAGTTGAGTGGTAACCAAAATGGGCGAGTCTAAACAATTACCGTACCCAAACGTTTATAGAACAATTAATTATCATTGAAACTGTCTGACTAATTATAATTATTATGCGTCCTTGTCAGTACTTCATGGACGGTCCACTGTACATTTACATCGATAATTAAACACATCGTGACACGTAACATCAACATTTATTAACGCAATCAATTTTGCAATAAGATTGAAAATAAATCAATGCGCTCAAAAAGAAAAGACATCCAATACTAGGACAAAGCTTCCATTTTGTTTATGGAGACTGTAGGATAGCCTTTGAACATCGAGTGAATATTTCTCTTCGAAGCAATTGCACCTCTTCAGTGGTCCCAAAATAGGTTGCATTTACAAACTCATTAGTCGTCGCGCACAATTCACATGCCAATTGTCCTCCAGCACAATTCTTGGCGAACCATCTAAAGTAAAGACTTATGATATGCAATATCATAGGAAATGGGTGAACCGCGAACACACTTGGTGGTGACCACTTCGTGACCATTGGTGGCCAAATTTCATAGAAAACCGTCATCGGTTGGGCACCAAATGGTCACCAGTACCAGACGGTTTTTTCAGTCATTTTTTTTTTTAATTTTATTTTGTGAAAATAAATTTAAACTACAAACCACAAAACAAAGTTAATTGTGCCTGCACTTACATAATAGCATGTGCATCAATCTCCTTCCGGCTTCCATATTCTGGTAAGTCTAGGTCTGCAAAACTGGCGCTGCACGTGGGTACAGGCCGCGGCAAAACACGATCTATGTTAAAGGGTCAGGCCCATTTCAAATGACCCCTATCTTTGATGATTCCATCTGATTCTCCATGTCAAATATAGTAGGATGCAATAATTTTCTAATTTTCAAGCGCAAAAATCACTCATTATTCAGCAATTTACGTGAGCAGTCATACACAGCTATCCATCGCAGTTGGCACGCCCATTCGCGCTGATTGGGCGATATCGCAATTGCCACGCCCAATAGAGCATATTGCCCAATTTGCGCGAAGGGCGTGACAATGCGATAAAAAGTTGGGTATGACTGGCAGTGGTAAATTGCTGAATACTGCGTGAATTTTGCGCTTGAAAATTAGAAAAATATTGCATCCTACTATATTTGACATGGAGAATCAGATGGAATCATCAAAAATAGGGGTCTTTGAAATGGGCCTGACCCTTTAAATAGGATCTTTTTCCTTGTCCTTCTGCTTGTGATGGAGAATAAATCAGAAATTCGCTCGAAAACAGCATTTGGTGCAAGAGAATTTACTGGTCCTAAAGTGGTCCGTGTTACATGTTTAACCCTGTTATTTTTGGTTATTTCAGAGCAGTTGTGTGATAATTTTGCGCCATTTTCATAATGATTATCGAACACGCGGATAGGTTGCAGTCTGAGTCTGGTGACAAAATTTATGCGCACCATATACGCGTTTTCACGATAGTTGATTTCCATAGTGGGCATGCAAATTTACAAGTCGTTTTGCAAGCCAGCACAAAATTTGCATGCCACTATGGAAATCAACTATTTACTTCGATCCAAAATTTTAATAGAATTCTTAGTTTATATTGATTTATTCCTTCCAATTAAAAGCTTTGCTTTGTAAAGCATGTCTTTCGGAATTTAATACAATCATCTTTCGATAAAGGGAAACCAGTTGAGCACTTCATTCTCGTGAGCCTCCTTCTTAAAGGGAGAGGCCCATGAGAATAAAGTTTCCTCAATTTATTTGTAAAGAATGTCCGGAATTTCAGAATTATTACCGTGAAAACCGCATTGCTTAACCTAGAACTCACAGAGTTATTCCCCGGCAAAAGTTCGGCCAGGTACCGTAGTCAGAATCAATTTTCTCGCTTTTAGGGCATTATTGTATTGCAAACGCCTCTTTATAGTTGTAGGAATGATCTTTATTCGTTTGACGACATTATGCCGAGAAGGAATGAAAATGAACGGTTATAAACAGTAGAAACGAATCTTGACGTTGCTGACTACGGTACCTAGCCGAACTCTTTGCCGGGGAATAACTCTGTGAGTTCTAGGCTTCACGCAATGCGGTTTTCACAGTAATAATTCTGAATTCCGGACATTCTTTACAAATAAATTGAGGAAAACTTTCTTCTCATGGGCCTCTCCCTTTAAAGGAACGCAGTCACAACAAATTTGTCATCTTTATTCGATTTCATTACCTATAGGTACAAGAGGTATATGAAGAAAAATCCGGAAGGGAGGGAAATCACTGAGAAGAGAACGGAAGATACCGAGTAACAGTAGTGTGTGCACAAATGCAACAACAAATACAGTTTAGCTGACAGCCTAAGGTGCAAAGTGCGTCCCGGGCAAGCGGGTTTTACGAGATTGTGAAAGAAATAGTAAATAGTGTGGGATTTGGGACAAGCCATTTCAAGGCCAATTTCAACTCTGACCCATTATCAAGGCTGCATAAAATTGCTTCCAAAACCGAATCCATTGCGGGCGCCCGCGATGGACGCGGTTCCCATGAGCCCATGATTCCTGATGTGTCAGGAATCACGGGATTCAGCTTTTATAAGGCGGGAAACGCGCGTGCAGCCTAATTGATCATAACATGTTGCTCATCTCCACTCCTTTAAAACGAAATACTGGCCCGTTTTTGAAACACATCGAGTGCAGCAGCATTCTTATGCAACTTATGCTTATGCAAATGAACATAAATTAGAATAGAAAATCGGGTTAAATTCGAGCAAATTAGCATAAATACATCAGAACAGTTATCTACGATATGTTTCAAAAAACCGGCCTGTATTTCGCTTTAAAAAGGAGTGAACATGATCAACGTGTTCATTTTTGGCAGATAAAGCGAACACAGAAACCCCCGTCATTGAGGAAAACTTCCAGCAAATAGGAACCGAGCATTCTCAGTGATTTCAATCTTCGAGTTACTTTTTTCTTGTCGGTACCGTACTTTTCTTCACATCTTCCTATATTTAAGGAAATTAAAAAAAAAAATGAAAAAAAAAAAGAATCAAAAAGAGATCGCTTCATTCGCAAACTCAGCCATAAGAATACCTTCTCCAAGCGAGTTGTTTGTTGAACAGTGCTGTTGCGTCTCATTAAACAATGTATCATAAAGCGCATCTGCATGCGAAACGTTCTCCAATCTAAATTGCTGCCGAGTAGGCAATAAATAATCGATGTTTACAGAATCCTGCATAAATAGTTTATATAGGGGACTCAGTTCCATTGTGATCGTTACAAAAGGTTAGGTGTGCATTTTATAAAATTACTTTTCAATCAATAGCATTCTTTGTGCAACGACTGCTTCTTCATACTGATTGTGGTATGCGATAAGAAATCTGAGTTCTTCTCTGTTGTTGCCCAGGAGCGACAAGATGTGTCCATGGAAGCAAATAAGTAACAGGGCGAATGTTGACCACATGTTTATATAAGCGGTGCGCCTTTGGCTAAATCTAAAGACAAAACATAAATTTAAATTGTTTATGGAATGAGTTTCTAATGGGGTTTCCAAGTATCCCAAAAATGCAGTGTGATTCTGTCAATACTACCGTATTTCTGCACGAAACCTGCATATATAATATGAAAAATTAAAAAAGTATTCTCGTGTAGTTCCAATATACTGTAGATTTGCACCATACTTGAAAACCCCATAAGGCTCATTAGTCATTGACGTATTTTATGGATGGCAAACGTTTCGGTATCGGTAAAACGGGGGAAATTTCAACACGCGAGACTTGGTGGATTTGGTGGACAGCTCGCTTCGAGTATAAAATAAAGCATCGTCTACACGTTCGGCGCCAGATATATAGATTATTGCTTCAAAAAATACGAATTGCCCATTTTTTTTGGATAAATACAAGTGAAAGAATCGAAGGGTTATCATGAAGACCAAATGACAGTTGTGTTTTGTCCTTTATTGTGAATCTGGGCTCCCGCCTACTTTGTATGAACTTTGCAACTGATTTCAAAGCACTATGTTGCATGGATACAAAAAATTTGTTATTCCAGGCTGTTTGTCTAAGTGCTTCTGTCTGGAACTGGTACTTTCGAACGTTTTTTTTGGCCCTATAAGATGTACGGTAGTATGTATAATCCTGCAATGAGGACACGTAACTTATATTTTCACCTTCTTAAAGGATCGCAGTCACTACAAAATCGTCGTTTTTCTTCGAGTTTACTTGTATTTAGTAAAGAATAGAGACAAATACTTTACTTTACCAACACCGAATAATTTGAATTCCAACTCAGGGAGTGAACAAGTAGAAAAGTAGTTCCACTTAATTACCGCAGGATCACGAAACGTGTTCATACAGCTGCTTCCCGATCGGGAGTATGCAAATTATTTCGGCAAATATCTGCATATTATATCTTTACATATACTGCAAGGGTCTGCAGGCATATCACTACACGTTTCATAATCCCGCGGTAGCTAAGTAGAACTACTTTTTCTACTTGTTCACCCCCTGAGTTGGAATTCAAATTATTCGGTTTTGGTAAAGTATTTTTCTTTATTCTTTACTAAATTCAAGTAAACTCGAAGCAAAATGATGATTTTGGAGTGACTGCGATCCAAATACAGCCGGTTTTTGAAACGCATCTCAAATATCTGCATTCTTATGTAGTTATGCTAAGTGGGTTGAATTGGGGTCTATTTTTTATTCAAATTTATGCTCATTTGCATATGATGCAAAAAAAAACAGGGGTAAGCGAAGCGTTTCAATAACCGGCCGGTATTTCGCTTTAACGCAGCATTAGTTTAGCTGTTGCGAAAAAAGTGTGCTCAAACATTTCCACAAGCCATGCAACAATTGGGCACCTTGATATTTATCTAAAAGGAATGAATTTTATTCACAATTACACGTTTATACATAAGTGATCGATATTCAAATAAATAATAACTAATTTAAACAACCGAACTTCGCCAATTAGATGAACATTTTACACGTACTGTCACTTGGGAGCAAAGACTAGATTTGATATTTAATATAATACTTGAAAAACTATCAATAATGCTCAAATACCCTGTGCGGTGTGAACTAAATATTCCTTCAACTATGGAATTTTGAAAGAAAATTACGTTATATTATAAAAAAAATGATTATAAAAACTACACAACTTCTTAAAACTGTTAGTAGAGGTAGGAATAAATAAGTGTCATTTGAAGGTGAGCATATATATATATATATAAAAAAGAAAGAAAAACGTAATAAGTAAGGGCTTGTTTCACAGCTAGGGCTAGGACCAGAAAAATAAATGAAACAATTTCAAATTTCTGAAGACTGGCGAAAACACCTTGCGTATCTAATTGCAAAACTAATACCTTACATGTTTAATGTTTGTAATACGTAACACTGTATTAGAAAAGACTAGTTGCTATTCCAGCCAAATTAAATTAAAATTAAAATTAAAATTATAAAATTAAAAATAGGTAGCTGCCGCTCGAGGTTCCTCTTCGGAAAATTCAGAAGAGAAACTTTCCTGAAAGAAAAAACATGAGTGAAAATATTTAACGTATATCAATGAAATTAGTTTAAAATAATTAGCGCAATCACACAAAGTTCATTCATATTCACATGTATGGGCTAATTTCTACGAACGTATATATGACTTTTAAATGTATTATCATTATCAATGTCACTTACGTTGACCCTCTGATAAGTGGGCTCCGGCCTCGGTGGATACATTGCAGACATAGCCATCGTGCTAGAAGAATAAAAATGATATAGAGAATCCACGAAAAAAATATAAAACGTAAATGAATAATTGTCGAATATGACTTATTTTGGAATAGTCAATGTGAAGAAGTCAATTTAAAAAAACATACGACAAACTTTATCTTAAAAAAGCGAAATGCCAGCTCCTTTGGAAAATTTACATATGATAAGCAAATCCTATGTATCCTATGCTAATTTTGCGCGATAGCCGTGGACATCGCGCAAAATTAGCATAGGATACATAGGATTTGCTTATCATATGCAAATTTCCAAAGGAGCTGGCATTTCGCTTAATAAAAAATTACCTCATTTTATGATAATCGCTGTTCGCGCGTCAATGGGACCTTCCTGAAATTTAATTTATTATTATTAATCAAAAATATTTATGACATAGAACACAGTAGTCTATAGCTATAGTCCATAGTCCAGCAGGGAATGAAATTAAACGATATGACACGAGAGTGAATTCAATGGTACATTTTCATAAATTTCTCAATACTGTATAAGCCTAAGCCTAAGCCTAAGCCTAAGCCACATGTTCAGGATAACAGTCGCTCCGACACAATTACCGTATTTCTCTAAAATTGTCACCATTTCAATAAAACATACCGGACATTCGGGCAACTCATAGAATTGATCAACGGGCAATGCTCTTTCATACGTTATACTCTCCGGAGTCTGCCGTCCGCTTCCAACAAGGCCGAAATTCACGTGACCTGAATTTGTAACTTAAAATCTGTTAAAATTAGATAAATTAAACTCGGAGCCATCTTTCGCGCCTAACTGTTCCTCACGTTATGTGTTAGGAAATCTAAAAACGAGAGCGCATGATAACGCAAGAACTGATCGTAACAATGTATTTTGGTGATTTTTGGACTCGTTATCAGAACTTATAGGCTAAATTATTGATTGTTGTTAAAAGATACTGATTAAACTTCCAATGACGTGCCCATATCCCGCGCGAAGCGGGGCAAGCATGGGGTTGACACGACTTGCAGATACCATGAAGATACGGTTCGGCTGTCGCATGCCTGCCGACCTCGTATGCTTACGGCACTCGGTGATTTTCTTTGCATCCAGGAAGCGAAAAACCAACTTGTGCACGTAGCCGGGATCGAATCCCCGATATTTGGATCGAGAATCGGATGCGCTACCCATTAGGCCATACGAGCCACTACATACCGATTATCTCGATTAATTGAACTCAACTTACCACTCGTTCCGGTCACAAATCCTCGAATAGGTCTTTCCGGAGGAGGAGCCGATGGCCGACTACCGTACGCATCAATTTCCTTGGCAGTTTGCCAGCCCGGTGACGTCACGCCTCGCCAAGATGGCTGCTCTTCTGAAATACTGGAGGTTAACTTCTGAAGAACACTTCATTGCCAGAGTTTGGCGGAGCTAACTCCAATGCGAAAGTCTATACTTTTAGTATCGAAGAAGCACGCCCTTACCGAACAATTTATCAGTATACTCTAATGTACAAGCCAAGAGACACCAATGGGCACACTTTGACACCATTTAGCAATTTCAAATCGGTTGTGTTTTGCATAGGTCAACAATGAAACCAGCCTTTTGGCGTCTTCTTCCAGAATCTGAGTCCCACAAAGATGAGAAGAACTGTAAGGAGAACCACTCCACTGGCAGCAGCCACAGCGAGCGCTGCGTGTTTCCAGATGTTTGATGGTGTCAGGTGACAACCGACTGAAATAAAAGTGATAACTAAGCCATTGGAATAACATACAGCTTGTGAAAGAACGCTGAGCCGATAAGCATTTTCGTATTGTAGATGCGCGGATGTCTGATTACTTGTAAGTAATGCGCCAGAATCGTGCGACCGCGTTCAAAACAGCTGCAACATGCCCAAGCAAGATGCGCGTCGAGTTTATTGCACACCGCAATATTACTCGAAGTATAGTTTCAGATGCGATCCACATACCTTCAACCAGTCCTCGTGTTGTCGTATAGAATAATTGTTGCCTGACAGTTTCACCCTTTCCAATGAGGTTCTGAGCCTGATTGTTGATTACAAGTCTTCGGAGGCAGCCCGTGAAGGACTGAGTCGAAGTACCAACGACGCGATCGCTTACGCCACCAACTGTGATTTGACGAAGCTGTAAGGAATCAAAATCAATCCCCAGTCCTCCTTCTCTTTGTCTCTCTCTCTCCCTCCCTCTCTCTCTCCCTCTCTATTACTCTAAAAAATCTCATACTAGAGACAAAAATAACAACCTCAGCCGAGAGAAGTGCGGGCAAATTCACTGAAGACTTCGCCTCTTTGCCACGACCGTCGATTTGGAATTGCACCTGAAAATGTACTTCAATTAAAATCAATTACAATTCATTAAATCTAGTTTCGCTTCACTAAATGTTCTGTGTTTGGCACCTCACTTCGCTTCAGGCAGACGCCACATATTGTCGGCTCGGCGCCTTATTTTATGGTGCACAGAAAATCCGTAACCCACAAAAGTGTTGGTTAAACCACAGCGCTGGTAAATAAGCTCTACGTAAGCAATTAACCGCTTACCGTCTTTCTATCACTGCTCAGCTCCAGCGTTAACTTGTGCATACCGGAACGGGTCGGCAATTGTTCTAATGATCTGTCAATCGATATCTGCACCGGCTGGTGACCAGAATCCCAAACTCGGTAAATGTACTCATGTTGGTGGAGCTGAAAGTTTTTTATTATTAAAGCGGTATGGCACGAGTTTGTAAAACGGTTTAGTCGTCGAGCAATTTGTCATCTGGAACTCGTCGCCTACTGCTCAGGACCTCTGCGGAACATGGGATAAGCAAACATTGAACCTGTATTTTCACCCTTGAATAAAGGTGAACGCTCTTGAAGCGTAAAACAAATTTAAACTTAAACGTATCTTTCACAAGTTCATTTCCATGTGTTAGATGCAAATTGTGGTATGTTATGGGGCAAATTAATTACGCACACATTTGCATAGAATACACCAGAATACAGTTGTTCAATGTATGTGTACCAAGTCCCATATGTATAGCTTCAGCTTCAAACTCTAATTAAACTATCTGCGATATTGGAAAGCCAGGTACGTACCAGGTTGTTGATGTAAACACTTGTGATTGTATTTAATCAGTTAGTAGGCGGTTACCGTCGGATAATACCCACCGTTCATAGTTTATCACAATTTCTAACACCGAGCGCCCAATCGCACATGGTTTGTGAAGCTTTGGAGAACTGCATTCTCATGTATCATATGCAAATTGTGTGCCATTCTGTGCTGCTAAGCTAGAAGAAAACTTCTAAAGGCTGATGATGCCCACCTCAACGGTCACTTGTTTCTGGCCGTAATCCAAATGTAAAAGTGTTAAATTGTCCAATTCTGTTCTAAATTCCAGCTCAATCCATTGAGCACCCAATGGAACTTCTTCGGACGATGCGTCCTCTATGCTTGCCTGAAATCGATCAATAAATATGTCTAATCAATCAATAAAACTTCCTGATCAATCGATAAATCTTTCTGATTGATCAATAAATATTTCCAACCAATCGATAAAATATGAAAATTAATGCGAGGCAATAATCAATATGTAAGGTCATAACCATAAGTTAATTCTCAACGATTGTCATGATAAGCCTAAGCCTAAGCCTAAGCCTAAGCCCAAGCCTAAGCCAAGGGAAAAATAAACGGAATAAAATTTACGGTAGATTCCACATTTCGCTGTTCTGTGAGCTGTTTGGTGAGCCATGGCGTTGGTCGGAGGACCGCTTTTGCTTCCTTATACGAGTAGACTTCGGAAGCTGAATACTTTTTGAAGTAGGAAGGGTAACGTTGATTTGTAAAAATAATAGACAACAGATCTTTAGGAGATAATTATTTTGAGTGTAGAAAAAAATGAGTTTTTAAGCTGGACATGGATAGCATTTTGCTGTTTCTGACTACGGTAGCTGATCGAACAGTTCTCTCGGGGAATAACTCTGGCTTTGGCAAAATAGTGCTAGGGAACACGGATCTTACGGTGGTTTTTCTAAGCTCCTCTTTCGACCTGAGAAAATTCCAAATCAATAATAACGTACCCGTATGGCAATTCTTCGCTTCGAAACCTTCACGACAAATACATTTCGTTTCCTCGAAATCGTCCACACAAGCTCCGTCATAACAGCTAAAAATATATTTTTCTTTGCAACATCCGAGGGCTTCACTAAAGCTTAAACACTACATGGGTACAAGCTTTCCAACATACATTTCAAAAACCAGATGTTGTACTGCTTGACTACATTTTCCCCTACCTATTTAGCTTTCCGGCACAGGTCTCCCCTCTGGGACATGTTGGTAGCACATTTTCCTCTTTGAACGAACGAATCTTCTCGTTATTGATGATAACTTCTCGAATACAACCGATGAAGTGCGGGGATCGTGACTGAAATACTTTGCACATGACATTATAAAAAAGCTGATAACCAATATAACTTACAATAGCTCAGCACTTTCATATAAGGAAACATCATAGAAAAGTTAAGGAAGAACTAGTTGTATGGTGTGTAAGCCGACCTGTCTACTGTACTAATGTTGTTACAATATAGAGTAAATTTGTGGGACTCATTTTTAAGTGTGTGCACGATAAATGGTTATGCATGATAGCATGATCAATAATACCAAAAATATAAAAATAAGTGAATAAACTGACAAAGAGCGTTGTTTCCTCGAGGCTTCCAAAATGCAAGTTATTTCCAATGGCCATTTTCAATGGAAGTGTTGCTTGGCAATTCGAAGTGTTACATTTATCACAATGTCCTAAAACCCTAGGTTTGAAGTGATTTTGCCGTAAAAAACCGTAATAGAGGAGACTAGTAAACGACAGCTGCGACTCTAGTTAAGCTTGTCCTGAAACGCATAGTTAATGCTCAGCGTGACGTTACTCCATCAATATGCGGCAGCTACAAAACGTAAATAACTTTGCCCTGAAACGCATGGTTTCTTGAAAACCCCATTTCTGTCCGCTGCGTATCAACATTTTCTATATTTACCTGTCCGTTACAGTTACAATGCATACGTTTCTATACATTGTTAAATTACATGTTGCAGCTGTCATTTGTTATTGTACTTCTCCAGTTCTCCACGTCCAAGTATAATTGTAAGATTTCAAAGCTACCGTACCCTGTTCCAAGCAAGCATCGATCGATATCGTGTGTTGTGCCAGATCAATGTTGACGCGTTTCCATTGTCCGTCGTTTACCTTAAATGGTAACAGATTCGGCACTGCAGTTTATTGTAACAGCTGGTGATTGAATGTGCAATAGGAACTGACAGCATACTGCGTGCTCTATTTGGATGATTATCTTGAAGAAGTCTTAACCTTAAAGCGAAATACCGGCTGGTTTTTGAAACGCATTGCGTACACATGATGTTATATGCAGCATGTGCAAATGAGCAAACATTAGAATAAAAACTAGACCCCAATTAGGCCCCGTGTTGCATACATGCATAGGAAAGCAAGTACTTGAGATGCGTTTCAAAAACCAGCCGGTATTTCGCTTTAACAACATACATTGTAAATAAGAAATACTCACATGAGGTAGATTTACCGCCGCTCCATTGATGATCAGTTTACCACTGGAGATGGCGACCCATCTTCGCCTTTCGTTTTTCGTAGAAGAAGAAGTGACGATGTGAGCGTACTGAAAATGGGACATTTTAATAAAACTACTCCACGATAGGAAGAATTCCGACGTGTGAAGTAAAGCTGTGGTGAGAGCTACCGACTTACACATGATGAAGGCAATTTTATATTTATCGTAAGGTTTCACCCAACATTCTTTGCTCACCCATTATTGTAACATTATTATTAAGTTTATCGCCGGTTCACCCGTCTTATCCAAACAAACAAGACAACCATAACACTACAGCTTACAGCTAATGGCCAGTGGAAACTTCGTAAATTATCGATTTTCTCTCACGTACCGTAGCGACGGATCGCATTTGGAAGGAGAACGTGTGCACTTTGTCATAATTACTGTACGCCATTGATGAACCGCGTTGGAATCCGAAAATTCGAATCGTACACTGTTCACCCGAGTAGCCGTCAAAACATTCGCATGTGGTCTGATCGACGCATTTGCCTCTGAAATGGATTTGTAGTTTGTAGACTACGAATTACGAGGTGGTACAAACAGCTTCAGCAATCTAAAGTGGTACGGTACGTGGTTTGTGAAGCGCAAGCTGGGCACCTGCTCTTTCATGTGTTAGATGCAAATTGGGTTACATAAAAAAACTTACTGTAGGCAATTGGACTTATTGCAGGTTGCAGATGTTATGTTGGAAACTGCTCCGTCCATTGTTGCGCTGTCATCCATACCATTTGACTGATTTACTTGACAGCCTCCAATTTCCTGACACAGACATTTGTAGGAACCAGGCACATTGAGACAGGATTCTGATGTTGAGCATGGGTTCTGGAATTAGTTTGTTATCGACAACGACAAAAAGAAGGAAATTCTTGCAAGAGTAACAATAATAGCTCACCATACAAAAGGACTGTCCAATCATCGATTGATGCTTACTATGTTTCAAAAACCGGCTGCTGTATCGCTTTAAGGTTGGTTGGAAATCACATTACGACTAATTTACTAGATAGAAACCACTAATCTTGTGGATATTCAACATTCTACATATTTTATCGGGCTGTGTGCTCTAAAAGATGTTTGTAGGGTAAGTATCTAAAATAGGACTAGAATACTGTATATTCGAGTGGCCAACCTTTTCACATTCATCAACGTCCTTTTCGCAGAATAATCCCGAATATCCCTTTTCACACCGGCAGATTCCCTTATTGCACTGGCCATGGACACACGAGGAACCGTTCCTTGAAGAACAGTCCGATTTACGTTGACATCTTTTTCCCGAGTATGGTTCCACACATTGGCACCTAGAATATCAGTTTAATAGTTCTGGTTTGCCGAAGAGCCTTTTATTACTAACTCATGCTAAAAGCACAGTATACATAATTCAGACAGAAGCTATACACGGGAGTTTTCAACACTAAGAGTAAAAAGGATCAATGAACAAAATATAAATAATTAATACCTTGCTTGAATAGTCCCGGCCGGCACAACGAACAAATTCGGTCCGGACCGAAATTGCACAAGTCCTTCCTGATTTCTGATTTCGAGGATACAAGTACCGTTGTGAAGACAGGACGGGTGAAGGGAGCAGAGGTCGTAGTCAATATTCTGGAGATTATTTTTTTTTTTAACTTGAAGCCTTACTGGTAAACTCGTAAATTATATAGGGTTAATGAAACCAGAGTGAGCTCAGTGAAACAACTAATACGTTTACAGAGTAGTGTCACCAACGAAAGTTTCTGTTCTAGCATTAGTTGTAGTTTGCGTGGGTAATATTAGTTTGTTTTTAGTGTTGTTTCACTCACCGTCAAATCGATATTGAGATGATCTTTCATTCTTTCGGCGAATGCGTTCAGGACATCATACGCATCCTTTCCAGTGACGGAGTTCTTGTTTCGATCGGTTAACTTTAGACCGACGACGGCAAAGTCTGGCTCAGTTACGTTGGCAGTTAGGAGATGAATTTTCTAAAAAAGAAGAGCAATCAGACATCGTAACTAATTATAACTACCACGGTAGAGGTCCATGTACAGCAGTCAACGATGGCAAAAATAATCCAGAAATCAGTGTAAGCGTTCTAAGCACAATTTAAATCATGAGGCACAACAACATTTACTGAGTGTTATGCTTCAGATTATCAGAATTTAGTGACTAGAGTTTAAAGGGAATGTCAAGCCGGTTTTGCATGTTGGTCTCAAAAAAAAGGTTACGTTTTGAAGGTAAGGAAAGTGAAAATAAAAATAAGCAAAAACTTTCATATAAGAAGAAAAACAATTTCAAACCCCTCCAAAAAACTCCTTCTAAGTAAAAAACTCCTTCTAAAAGATTCGAGTCGTGTGGACAGAGCTAAGCCAAATCGCTGTCCACAGGACGGCTTGAATTACCGGCTCGCCGCAACGCACCCGTTTGCGTGCGTTGCGGCGGGTTTTGTTCACGTTTATGACAAAATCTCAAATATTTTATTCTGGCGCCATTTTTATGGGTTTACTGTATTGGGTGCCTTTCGAGATTTACTTAAGATGCCTTTCTGCGCAGAATACCCTTCACATGCCCTTTAAATTGTTCCGTGAAACCCACCAAGTCAGGGTAAGCCTCGTGGAACATTGTGATAAATTCAGCGATTCCCTCATTTTGCCCACGAATAGTCAGTTTTAGTGTATTAGAGAGATCCTCGACTTTTCGCACTTCTCGGTTAACAAATATTGAATAATCGATATTGGTTCCGTTCAGCAAATCGATTGCTTTCACGGCCACAATGGGCGTTTCATCAATCGATAAATCACAGGAAGTGGAGATCTAAATAATGAAATGACTTAAATTTAAAACTAGACTATGTTACAGTAATATTCAATCTGATGAAAACAAGAATAGAATATCATGGACTACTCACGAAATCCATTAGTCTAGTGCACAAAAATGGGTTTCGTCCAAGAATAGCCATTTCCACTTATTTTTGCGTGACTTATTCAATAATTAGAATTATAAATATTAAAAAGAATTAACAATTACTCACTTGCTGATTGGCGGTGCAAACAAATTGTCTGGATGTGTCACGTGATGTCGGAAACACTTTTCGAATGTCAATGCGATTTGAGCGCGCTGTTGGTTCCACCAGCCAGACCTATATAATGGAATTTTCGAATCATAGTTACGTGGTGCTACCGTACTTATATGAAACAGGTTAGCTCATAATTCACGAACTTCTCAACATACGTTAAAATCGGCTGTTATGTAGCTTTAAAGTTGCATGGATTACACAAAAATTGATAGGCTAGTATTAAACTCACAAAAAAATCTCACAAACATAAAAAAACACCTACATTGACATCCTGCTTAAGTTCTTTGTCTTCCTGGTCGACGACGTCAACAATGTAAACGTAAACGAGAGAAGAAGTCGTCTTGTTCGTCGTCGTTACAGTAATCGGAATTTTGAATTGCCGCCTCTTCTCGTAATCAAAGGGAATGGATGATGTTAGCAGTCCGTTCGAAGTGAGCGAGAAGAACTAAATGAAACTTTGATGAGTTGTTTTCACCTCCTACTCAGAAAAATGATCCGCTTATGTGGTCTTGGCTGAGGGTTGCTAGATAGTTTGTGTTTTAAAGATAGTAAAAAAAGGACTAGACGTAGACAATTTGACACCTTGATTTTGAATACCCTTTATCAATTAACAGTACACTTACACACTGTGGTGACACAAAATAATAAAGTATCCCAAACCTTTCTCATGTTATCATCCGCAATTCGGAATTCAGAAATATTTGAATTAACGGTAAATTGAAGAATCGATTTTCCTGCAAGTTCCCCTTCGCGAATATAGCCGACAGTGGGATACACCTTTAAAAATCAAGTGCAATAGAGTAGTACGGTACACGATATGCTTACTTTTTGTTATTGGGTAAAACCCATTGTTTTCTATAAGAGCTCAAAGAAGACACCTTACCATTAGAATATGAAAATTTTCGATAAATAAAAGAAAATGGCATTACACGTTTAAAGCGAAATACCGGTCGGTTTTTGAAACGCATCGCGGACAGCTGAATTCTCACATACTTTATGCTAAATTTTGCTCGAATTTAGCCTCAATTTTTTATTCTAATTTATGTTTCATTTGCATATGCTGCATAAGAAGAATGCTGGAGTGTACTCGATGTGTTTCAAGAACCGGCCGATATTTTGCTTTAATAAACATATGTCCGTAACGTACATCAAACTCTTGTCTTTCGTCTGGAAGGATCGTTACTACAACATGACATCGTGACGCAACTTCTCCGTGCTTGGACACGATTTGTATGCCGATGGTGTACTTCCCAGCTGGTAAACTTTCACATAACGATAGCTCTCCGGTATCGCTTGCACAAAACGATGTCTGAAGACGAAAGCAAATATTTGCTATTATCTTCTTAATTCGGCTTGATATACTGCTATCAAAAAGTAGGGTCTTCATTTATAAGACAAAAACTATGTAAATAAACAAAAAAAAATACGAAAAAACAGAAAAGCATATTCTACCTCCGAAACATCGCTGTCCAAAGGAAGCGCATCGGAAATTACAACCTTCCAGTCA
Source organism: Pelodera strongyloides (assembly GCA_036852015.1). Taxonomy (NCBI): domain Eukaryota; kingdom Metazoa; phylum Nematoda; class Chromadorea; order Rhabditida; family Rhabditidae; genus Pelodera; species Pelodera strongyloides. The sequence continues at coordinate 99,475 of JAANDG010000238.1, forward strand.
GTTGGAGTGATGAAATTCCAGTTGAACAGAATATACGGAATTGTCGATGATTCAGAAATATTAAAGGAATAACCGTCTCTCGGAAACACGGGCGGCGGTGCGTTTTCAGTTGTAGAGAACGAAACAGGGAACCTAAATGTTTCATATAGAAAATGTTTTTTTTTTTTCTTTAGAAATATGACATACAAAATATAAAACCAATGTTCCAAAAGATAACAATCCATAATGTTTTTCTCGCCATTTGAGCAATGATAACCTTAGCTATGAATGTACAAGATGGGATTTGAACCTCCGTTGTTACCACTTCAGTGGCGACATCAACCACAACAGTCCTTCGTTTAAAGCGGTATGACACCCATTTTTTCGAAACGTATACTGGATACTTGTATTCCCAAGTAATGTATGCAAATATCTGCGCGATACTGCGCGATTTTTTTATTCTAATTACATTCATTTGCATGAAACATGTCATAAGGCAATTTTTCAAAATCCATTTCAGAAACAGGCCGTTATATCGCTTCAAAAACCCAACCTTTCCACAGATCTTCCCATTCTTCTCATTCCGAAAACCGTGGAACTTTCATTTCTTCCTGGTTTCGGCGGTTGAGAAAGTATAATCGAATTTTCTTCAATTTGCATACGGTCACTCTCGTCAATGAAATAATCCATCTGGCCCAAAACTGGCAAATCGCCAACGATTGTTCCCTCCGAAGAACGACCAGATATCGATTTATTGATTGAGTGATTGCCCTAAAACACACCATTAAGCTCTAATGAACATGAATGTAATCCAATGTTTATAAGTATATCGGAAACCATTAGAGAACTACAGAGAGTCAATATATAGCAGTGTTTCCTACTGTAAGTGTAACTACTAACTAACTATTGTAATTATGAATTCGGAGTTACTTAATTACCTCTTCCATTATTAGAGTGTTGAACTGCTAAACGTGTTAAATAATCGGTAAAAGCCTAATAACTCCTCCACGTTCAACAGACAGCGTACATTGCAGAACATCCGAGGAGACGTGCTGAATGATTGTTTAATTGAATTTATTGTTAGTAATAATGCGGTACAGATACAGTATCTGGTCCTTCTACTAGTTTGAATGGCTAAGTTGAGCGCTGAGAGAAATTTCGGTCCAAGACGTCGAGCAATTTGTCTTCTGGAATTCGCCGCCTACTGCTCAGGACCTCTGCGAAACATGTCATAAGCAAACCTTGAAATTGAACTTGTACTCCCTTGAATAAAGGTGCACGTTCTTGAGGCGTAAAATATTTAAATTTAAACCTCCGACACCATTTATTTTGTTTATTCCTTATATATCAAAGAAATATTCACATCTCCACTAAAAAAATAATCCTCACTATAGGAGTCCTTGTCTCTTCCACTTTTCGGAAACATTGATTCTTGTCAATATAGAAATAAGGACAATCAAACATGGTGATCACATCGTCAGGTCGGCTTTGAGCAAAATCAGAATAACATCCGATTATCGATTGATTGAGGGGTCTAATCGATATTGATCCGATTAACGGAGAATGAGCTGCCGGCCCAACTGTTGAGCGGTCAATATGGACAATGATCTGGAAAAAGATGACAATTTTGTAAATATAAGTAATGTGGGAAAATACAAAGGATAATTTATTTCGTGTTGCGCTAAGTTTTCCATATCGCTTTTGCAGATCACCCTCGCGAAGAGTATCTTAGAAATTGACAGAAGAAAATACACGATATGTACACTTGTACACTCACGGAGTCTACCACGTAACATCCAATAAAATATAACTCCTACCAAGAGGACCAAGTTCAAGATAACGATACCCCCGAATCAGTCTCACTACTGCTTTAGACAACAAATATCACCTTAGCGCTCTCGTGTTTCCATGGTGCATATCGCTCTCGGACTTGCAATGTTCCGACCAATTTCTTTGCTTCTGTCAATCTGAGGTCGTCCTCCACCAATAATTCACCCTTTTCGTTTACAATAAAGGGAAGTTGAGCCGGTTTGAGGACGAAGTCAACTGGGCGGTCGGAATCATCATTGAGCTCTATCTGGCCTATTATAGAGCCTGGAGTCTCGTGTTGGAAAACAGTGAATTGGTACCTGGAAAGGGAAAATACTGTTCTTTGATATTACAGTGCTCAGGTACGGTAGGTTACGGTATAAGAGTAGACATAAGACATTTTTGGAATTTGAATGAAACACAATTTGCATGTTTATTAATTACTTCTAGAGTTGCTATTTTGTTCCAATACCGTGAGACTGTGATGGCCTGTCCATGTATGCGATTCGCACTTGCGAAAATGACAAATGCCTGTCCATGTTCGAGTCAATGTAAATGACAAAGTCCCGCAGCGATTTTGAATCTAGTACGGATCTATTTCAAAATTGAATCTAGTGCGGATCTATCTGATACACTTTCGCTGCAGGACCATGTCAAATGCTTTATTCGCATGGGTTACGGTAGGCATTTGACATGCATGTAAAATGGCCTGTACATGGACAGGCATTTGTCATTTTCGCAAGCGCGAATCGCAAACATGGACATGCCATTACTGTCCTGTACTTGATGGAAAAAAATTGTACGAACAAGGACCACACAAAAGCGTTAAATTTTTGGAGCAGGCTAGAACCCAGTCTCTACTCAATGAAAAGAGATTTTGCCGTGAGCCGGTCTCTTTATTTTCACCAGGTAAAAAGTCGAACAAACCTCTTTTCCTTCAACTTTGAAACAGTATCCTCTCTGGAATACCGCATAATTATGCGATACACAACTTGTGTGGACTCGGTTGTTTTCAGAATTAGGGCTTGCTTTCCTTCTACGCAGCCGACACCGAAGTAAATATCGCCATTTCCATATACTCGAACCGGACAATCCGAGGATAAAACCGAGAAAGTTGCCTGTAATAGAAGGAGTACCGCCCCCTTATTCCTGCGTTCAATACCAATTTCCAGCACTTTTTACTGCTTTTCATTAATTTCAGTGCGAAACAATGTGCAAGCATAAGTGCATAAGCATACATAACGGATGGCTAGTCTTCTCCTATTAGGCAAAGCTTATCCTTCTTGTTTTGAATTCCTTATTAGAACCCTTTTTTTAATTCCCTTTAGAATAGTTGAAAACCAACCTTTCCTCCACCCTCACTCAAATTGGCAACCTTCGCTTCCTTTGTACGGTTCTTTTTGTCGGACTCCTTTACGTCAACCGTAATATTAGTTGGATCGCGATGAATAATATTCACATTAGCTGAGCCGACATCCTTGAAGGAACTCCCGTGGTCAGTGGCCACGACGGTCAACTAAAGAAAATCAAAATCAATAACGCGAGTATTTATATAAAGTTATCAGTATGTTTAGAAGAATCGATCGGATACTGTACTTCAAATTGGGTTTCGAGTTTCGAAGCACAGTATTCAGATTTCAGATCGTCAATGTAAGACCTAAGATGGACGTAATCTTCGCTGCTGCTTGGCAAACACAGCTAGGCACACCGATTGATTACCTTCATCAGAAAATATTATTCATTAAAAAGTAAATTTCACCCTTGTCAAGTTCTTCTCCGTAAAAGTCGCATTCAAATTCGGCACAATCAATTCTCCAGAAACCGGATCGATGGTCACAAATGAAGTGGAGTTTAGGAGAGAATAGGTAATGCGTGCATTCTCTCCAGCGTCAACATCCGTGGCTTTGACCAGACCGATCCGCTTCTGAAAGATAAATAACATGTTCATATTTAGTTCTAATAATCTAGAGTCAGGAAAAATACGCTCTTTGGTACAAACCCATTATCTAAAAAACAACAACCGATAGAGAATTAAATAAGTACAATTATCATCGTTATTAAATAATTGTTTATAGTTATTAAATAATTGTTCTTGAGGCACACGCATTGGTTTTATACTGTAATTTCAGAATTTCAGAACTTACTTTGTCCCGATGCCAAATAAAAACAAATGTTTTATTTTCGAATATGGGTGGATTATCGTTGACATCGATTATATCGATCGATAAAGTGGTCTGCACAGTCCAGAAACCGTCATCGACTTTTACTCGGATCCGGTAGGACTCATTCTGAATTAGTTTGTGTTTTGAATAAAATAAGCTGTTCATTAGACTCCGTCACTGCGGCGCTGCGCATCCATGGTGCGGAGTGTAGCAGGCTTCCATTCTCGATGGCGAATGGATGGCGCACATTTCAGAGGGAACGTATCAAAAGTGCGGCGCGTTGCTTTTGCGCGGCGCCTACGCGAAGTCAAGACTGACCTTTTCCCGATCCAGTGTTCCATTCGTGTATACGACGCCGGTGAAAGGATGAATCCAGAAGGGAAATTCCGATTTGGTGCCATTTTTCCTATCAACTTCGTCAAAAGAATACGTGTGATTGGTCGGGCCATCGGCGTCCTGGAAAGAAAAATGAAATATAGGTGCACACAGTGCAACGTTGTAATATTTTTCTTACTTACAGTTATGAACACGCCTAGTGACGTTGTTTTCCGATAATGCACAGTCCAAAAGGGTCTGATGATATTTCTTTAATCATATTCACTTATCGATTGACATGGTGAGATGATCCGTACGGATTACGATAATTACGATAATTACGATAATTAGCATAATTATAAAATCGATATCTTACCTGTGACTCAATTCGCACGACTTCCGCCCCAACGGGAGTGTCCTCAGGAATCGCCGCATGGAAAAGTCGCGTAAATTTCGGTGGATTGTCGTCTTCGTCTAGAATTTCCACCTGAACCGAGCAATATTAAATATTTTTTATTATTATATAAGAGAGATAACACCGCATACTCTCGTAAAGTGAAAACAATCAACAATTTCGTAAGTTCGCTGAGTAGCAATTGTAGTTTTTTCTACGATTACATATGCGCATAATCACTTAGAAGCGTGACAGAATTTTACGTACTTCTACTCGTATATACTGATCTTCTGCCAGTATATTGTGAAGTGCAAATTGCCAAATTCAAGAAAAGTATGTAAGGTAATAAAGTAATTTATCGATTAGTTTACCTCAACAACTGCCTGCGTGCTCAGTGGTGGCTTTCCTTGATCAGTGGCTTCGACCGACAAACGGTAGAAGGATATCTGGAAATAAGATGTAGTTATCTCCCCCTTTCCTTTTCTCTCTCTTCTCTCTCTCTCTCTATCTGTCTCTCCCCTCTCTCTCTCGTTCTCATGCTCTCTCGCACCTGCTGTATTGACCAATAAAATGTAATTCTATAAAAAATAAGCAACCTCTTCACTATCCAACTCCTGAACACTGCTCAATTCCCCTGTATTTTGGTCGATTTTAAATGAATTTCCATCATTTTCGGAGATTATTCGATAAGAGAGGCGACTATTCTCCCCGCTGTCATCATCGTGTGCAGTCACATTTACAAGGGTTGTTGGGTCAGAATTCTCGTGGATTGACACTTTGTAAACGACCTGCAACGTCAAATAATTATTGAGTAACAATCTACATCACCACTGGCGGCTTGCGGGCCTGGAGCCTAAATAATTCATACCTATCCACAATAAACATAAATAATAGTATGAAGCTATGATTCATAGAGATCTAAAAAAAAAAGAAATAATAAGTAACTCTCGTCAGCAAAATGGCCAATAGTTTTGGTATTACAGTGACGTCTTACTATATCATTGTTAGACAATGTTAGAACTTAGAACGACATAATAACTTCTACAATGGTGAAAAATTCAAACGTCAATCCTCAACAAATCACCAAAAAATGGTACCTTTTCAAATTCTGGCGCACAGTCGTTGACGTCGTCCACAATTACCGTAATCACTTGAAATGTCATTAGAGGTGGCGAACCACTGTCAATTGCGGCAATTACCAAACGGTGAATGTCTTGCACTTCACGATCCAGGCCACCACTGAAATGACATAAATAAATATTAACAGTAACACGTAACACTTTTAATGTAAAATATATAAATTGAGACTTGCTCATCACTAGAATTGCTCGGGATCCGATAATTAACTATAGAAAATAGTCGCGCCACGACAAATAAATGTGTGAAATCACTGTCTATATTAAATTAGGATTCTTTTACACCAAATGATTGTTCCGCCAGCAAGATTCAACCAAGAGGCTATAACTACAAAATACTAATATATTCAAAATTCAAAACAACGCAAGACTTACTTTGTTCTCAATATTCCTGTTTGATCAATGGAGAATAGATCTTTTGCATTTCCAGCTTCAATCGAGTACTTGATTTTATCACTGGGAAAGCTCCGAGATGAGCTGGCCGAAAACCGGGCAACCTAAATATTGATTTATCGATTTTTTTCATTAGTACCTTAGTTGACGGCTTCAGAACTGTATATAAATGATCTCTTTATTGATTCGTAAGAAGTTTATCAACAAATTTAACTAACGGGTTAGGAAAAGTGCAATGATTTGTTTAATGTTTATTACAGCAATTGGTGACATGTCAATATAATTAAACCATCCCAATACCAATACCTCAGTTTTTATTTCAGAATGTCGAAAGATCGCGTTTTTACAAAACATAATAATCACAAACAGCATGGTAGGCGATTTACCAAGGAGAGTGAAAAATTAACATTTCGATGCTACCCAAATAATACAGTAACTGTGAATTCACAAAACCTTTCCGGAAAATCCTTCGGATAATTGTACAGTATCCTTCAGTAACGGAGCAAACTTTGGGAAGAGATCGGCCTTTTCAGTGTAAAAAGTGAAACTTGAGCTGGTATTCAAGTCATCGACATCAAATACAGATACAGTGACCGAGTAGTGCGGTTTAGCAGATAAAGCTGAAGAAAGATAACAATAAAGCGAATTCTGGAACGCCTAACTTTTAGTTAAAGAGAAACAACGGCCGGTTTTTGAAACACATCGAGCAGACCAGCATTCTTATGCGGCTTATGCAAATGAACGTAAATTAGAATAAAAATCGAGCTAAATTCGAGCAAATTTGCATAAATCTATAAGAAATCAGTTCTCCACGATGCGTTTCAAAATCCGACCGGTATTTCGCTTTAAGATATGTCGCACAGCCACCATGCATAAGGTGCGTAAGATGCAGCCTACATGTGCGCAACAAGTAACCACGCAAATAAGCATTGCAATAAATTAAATGTTGTATTCTCTAATTATAATGAATAGACTAGCGTAATTGTAGTTATTTAACAAGTATTAATGAGATAGTGGCTCACCACTCGTCGCGCGTATAATTCCAAATTCATCGATAGTGAAGTAAGAAGCATCAGCACCAGAAATGTTATATCTCAACTTGCTGTTTTCGTCTGGGTCAAAACCGTCCACCGCGTAAACGAGTTGTTCTAAAATGGATACTGATTACGTACTTCGGTAAATAATTACTGCACGGAACATTCTATTTCCAATTGTTTTACGTAAGTATTACCAAGTATTGTTTTACGTATATATTATCTATAGGAGTCGTAAATGTTGAACCTGCTGTTTCTATAGACATTGGATGATATATTACGATCGAAAGTTGCCTATCTTTGTGCTTGTCATCTCGAGCTTTCACAACGTACTCACTTTTCTTAACATTTCCCGGCACAAAAATGTCAAAATTTTCGTTTCGAATCATCGGAGTGTTGTCGTTTTGATCGATGATTTTCACCAAAACATCCACGTCGGAGAACAACTTTTCGTATCTAAAGTAGTATTTTCGGATATTCCTAGATCGGGTAATCAATATTCGCTTAGCTTTATCGGCTATATGAGTTGTATATGAAATGAACATGCCAGAAGATATAGGTAGGATGTTTTGTTTATGTATATTTAAGTTCACAATTAGATACATACACCAAAATGTACCGAAATGAAAAAAACTTTTCTAGTTATTACTGTACGCTTTCTGATTTCTGCATGCTCAGTTACCTTCCATTATCCTCTGCCCTCACTGTGAATCGATATTTTGCTTTTTCCTCTCTATCGATTGGTTTGACTACCGTAATCACTCCAGTATTTCGATTGATTGAGAACGGAAGCATCGATCCGTCTAGTAGGTGGTACCTGGCGAATATTTATATATGCGGAAATAAGAAGGTATGAATACTCCTCTTGTGCTCGCTGTGAGGTTAGATACGTGCATTATTTTTCAGGCGTTAGTCATTTCATCCTCTCACAAGTGTACGCCTCGGAAAATTTAGTGTTTCTTTTGTTTTGGGTAGCCCAGAGCAGGCACGTGCCCCCACAAAGGTTCTGAGCTCTGAGTAGGTCTGTACCCCCACAATACCCAGCGGGAGCTCTTTAGCAGGAGTGAATTCATAAGGCCAGTAGGCCTCGACCAGTGGTAATTATATTGGAGCTACTATTGTCGAATAGGTAAGCTTCATTATCGTTCTAACCTCACTACACCGTTGTCTTCAGCGTCCGCGTCCGTGGCCTTCACTCTGAGCACTTCAGTTCCCAACTTTCCATTTTCCGTAACTTTTGCAATATAATAGGGTTGCTCAAAAATAGGAGTATTGTCGTTCAAGTCCAACACAGAAATAACCACATCCGAGGTGGAAGTTCGGCGTGGAAAACCAGAATCTGTAGCCTGAAAATATTGATTGATGAAAGTGCTCCAAGACGCCAAGACCCACCATATGCAATGTGTACCTCCAATCTAATGTTTTGCATAAGATACAGTAATCACTTAACATTTGATCAGTAGGCAGCACCGTGTAATGTAAGATGTAGGAACATGTATTAATTTACACATACCAATCCAATAAATGTAATTATATTCACCTGGATTCGAAGCATGTGTTCGTCCTGAACTTCTCGGTCCAATGATTGAAGTGCCAATAATTGCCCTGTGCTCGAATCAACAGCAAAAAGACTCATATTGCCCAGCACAATTGAGTAGGCAATTAGACCATTGTTGCCCTCGTCCCGGTCCTGTGCAACTGTGGCTCCGACAACCTGAAGACGACTCATAATGCATGCAATATAGGTTGTGCAAGAAAGCTTAGAAAGGCGGCTACAAATGTGTAAAATGATTATAAGCTGACTCTAACAATAATACTTTGTAGTTAGTTGTCAAGAACTCCGAGAAATGAATAAATCGAACTTTTAGCCCTATCATATTCATATAAGTACTTGTCGTCTAGACCTAAACCTGCCCCTCGTAGCAATTATGGCATTGAACTAATATTAAACTAATTGCCTACCACTGGATACGGTCCGGCCAAATTCTCGGCCACGGAAAAGTGGACGGGAGATCCGTCAATGAAAGTTGGGTCCTCATCGTTTACGTCGACCACGTTGACAGTAACGTTGCTGGAAAAGGTAATATTACTTTAGACAACAAATATATGTGCACCAACTCTGCCAATTCATGATGCTAAAAAAAGACACATTTTTGCGTGAACACTCTCAATTTTGAATTCAAAGACATGGGTGCACAGTATCGCAAACGTGAATTGCATAATATCTTATCTTATGTTGTGATTCGCGTTTTGGCTAATGTAATAACCTTTGACCACGCATACTATAAGTTACAATATCAGAAAAGACGAAGAAAGTTAATGAATACGGAAAACTTGACATACATCTCGGTCGATTTTCCGCTTCTTCGATTTTTGGCCGACATTGTGAATGCATGTGACCGTTGCTCTTCATAATCCAAATAATTCTCAAGTGTCAAGATGCCTGTTCTTGGTGACACGGAAAAATATTCAGAAGACACGGTGCTGACACAACAATCCTAAAAAGATCAATAAATGGTTACATACTGAATGCTCTAAAAAAATTTTTTATCTAAAATTTGAGAATTTTAAACTAATTGTTAAAATCTCCTAATACATCTACTTCATTATTTTCTGGTCTCGCATCGTCTTCGTTCAAAGAGTTTGGAAAAGATACCGTTTCCATATTCTCAAATCCAATCTGGGTAACGGACGTTCCAATCTCCGCTGTTTCCAGTAATGAATAGTTCCCTTTCATCTGCACGAAAATAGGAGCATCATCATTTGTTAGGAGAATCTAAAAATAAGAATTTCAAATTATGTGCCGCAGGTCTACCGTAGTTAAGTTTAAGTTTATAAATATATCCATCTGCATCATTAACACATGAGATCATAGTTAATAAAGAAAATCCATAATCGACATCGATACAGTATCGATAAATAACATATATTGTTCATATCGTATTTGTACGAGAGCTGTTGGACTTTTTGTCTATCAGTAATAACTTTTGTCATTTAATTTAATTTAATTTGGTAGATCCGCACCTTTACAGTAATCTCTTGAAGATCAGAATTTGGTGGAAAACCGTAGTCAGACGCCACGACGGTGAAGTTAATTCGTGAAGTGGGCAGGTGGGACAATTCTCGTGAAACCTGAGCAGAGTATTTTAGAAATCACCGAATACAATCCCATGTAATTATGCTACAGTACAGTATCTTATGCGATTATTCTAGCATAACGAGCTGTGAGCCACGAAGGCAAATTGCCTATTGTAGAACTGTCTCACTCGCCGAGGCAAACTATGAGACACAAATACTCAAAACCATCGAAATATGGGGACATTTCAACCTTTTACAATGTCTAATTTAATTGATCATGCCAAAAATACCGATAGATATCCAAGAACCGGATCAATGGAAAAATAGGCAACGGGCAGAGTTTCTGGTAAAATTCTGAAATGAACATATTCAGACGTATTGTCGAATCAACTGTGGGCGTGTGTCACGTGTACTGTTTTCTGGCCAACTATAGACTATGGTCACTTGGTGTGTTCCCACTATAATACAGTAATTATGCCCGTAATTTGCATAAGCGAATAATTAGCTTCTTCACCTAAACTGCACCCGTGCGTGAACTCCATCATCGGGGTCAGAGGCTGACACGGCTCCGAATACCGTACCAACTACGGTATTTTCTGGCACGATAAATGTGTTGGGGCTCTCAAATTTTGGAGCATTGTCATTGACATCTTCCACATTGATGACAAGGTGGAACATCGCCTTGTTGACTTAAATATCAAATATTAGCTACCAAAGTTTAAAAGGATTTTTACAAAAAAACCATCTATAACATGTGGGGCTGGAAAATTGTCTATTAGAATCGAACCGAGCTTTTGAATTTTGATTACAGGCTCACTACTTTACACACCATTGTGAGTTATCTAGTCAGTATGTTGGTAAGTTATTTAAATAAATTATTTAAATATTATCTAACTATTCACCTCTAAACGGCGGTACATCATCCCGTACAGCAATCTTGAGACTATGTCTTTTCTGAAGTTCCCTGTCCAGTGAAGAAGTCAATAGAATCCGACCATTTTCGTCAACATGAAATTGCCCGAACTCGTTTCCAGATATGATTTCAAAGTTGTAGAGATTATCTGCAATAGTGACCTTTCCTATTGCCATACGCAATGATTCGTATAAATGGTAAAACCAAATGCAGAAATGATCAACGTAGCGTAGCGTGAGTTATTCGAAATTTATTTCTAACATACCGAAGTCCTGATCAGTCCAGTCAATTTTTGCTAGTTCCTTGCCAATTGCGATGTTTTCAGGAATAGAAACGCTAAAAAGAATAATCGTTTTACAAAAAATGCAATATATAACGTTCTGAAATAGGATCCATAAACGTGACGCGTTACCGAGCGAGTACTTTGATAGTTAAAACACAATAAACTACCGTAAAATTTGATAAAAATGTGTATGAATGTGTTGTGATCAAAGTGTGTTTTGGTAATAACTGAGTTTACTAATGAGGCTCACACCCCGTGGTATGAAAAATATAATACCACTTCTACAAAAAAACTTACATAACATGATCTTGATCCAAAACTGGAGCATTATCATTTTCATCTTCAATAAACAACGTTGCGTTCTTTTCATACATTTTCCCGTTCTTTGAAGTAGCGCGAACACCGAATTTGTAGAACTTTTTCTAAAAAAACTAATGTTTCAACGTCTATTAATAATTATAGGAAAACACACAACCTACTCAATTTGGTGAGATATAACATAGATATGTCTTTCATACAATTCCAGTACTTTACTATATACTATGTACGTAACGGAATTGGTTCAACTTTCAACTAAAAAAAGGTAAAATAATATTTATAAGTGTTACCACTTCTCTATCAAATGTAATCCGACTTCTCAGGATTCCAGTGTCCCTCTCAATCGATATGAATTCAACAGGACATAATAGGGTGTACAAAGCGTCTAAATAAAAAATAACAAGTTTAAGAGGTAGGGCCCACGGGTGTAAGTTTCCTGAATTTTCTAGCAGAAAGATGAGGATTTCAGAAACATTACTGCAATTTTTTTCAGATGTACCGCGCGAATAACTACCGTAGTCAAGCATGGAAGTCAATCAATAACTGACAATCAATATTACCGAATAACTACCTTCAATGCCATTGACGAGGACCTGTCCCAATACAGTCTCCGCAGCCGAGTTTTCCATTATAAAATAATCCAAATATCCAACCGGGAATCCTACTTGTTCTGAAAAAAACCTATTTTGTGTACAATGGGTTTCCTTTTCATGTTCTATATCTACTCATATATGTTGCCCTGAGCAGACTGATCTTACGTAAATTCATAAGATAAAACAACAAACCCGAGCGATTTCCAACTGTTTCCACGACAACATATACGGTTGCAATTGCCGATATGTCATTTCGAGAGATTGTCACAGGAAACTTGTAGAAAGGAGTCTGAATTAATTTTGCAATCAATATGTAAAGAAATAATTTGACAATTACCAAAAGACATTCGGGAATTTATAGGACGGACGTTTATAAACAGAATCACAAGAAAAAATTCGAACAAAAAATTAACCTGGAGATTTTCAATTGGCTTCGCCACAGTGATTTCCCCAGTTTTTGAGTTGACCAGAAATTCGCTATTTGAGGCGGTAAATGTAACGTCGCGATCCAAAAGGTAGCCTACCGAGGAGCCTAAAACATAAAAAATTAAATATATGCAATTTTTTGACAGTTCCACTGCGAAAAATAGAATACAAACATTGGAAGACTGATCTGCTTACGTTTAAGAATGTTGAAAACTACCTTTGTTCGATGCCCCAGCATTTCCGCTTGCCTTCTTTACACATGTACCTTATGTCTCTTATTACCGTTTTTCTTAAAGTCAGGCCCATTTCAAATAACCCCTATTTTTGATGATTCCATCTGATTCTCCTTGTCAAATATAGGGGATGCAATATTTTCTAATTTTCAAGCGCAAAATTCACGCAGTATTATCAATTTACCATGTCAGTGTTTCACCCCCTGCGCTACCTCTATGTGTGGATATTGTCATAACTGCGATAGATAGTTGGGTATTGGCCATGGTAAATAATAGTGTGTGGATTTTGCGCTTGAAAATTAGAAAAATATTGCATCCTACTATATTTAACATGGGAATCAGATGGAGTCATCAAAAATAGGGGTCATTTGAAATGGGGCTGACCTTAACTGTATTTATTGTCTTAATTATGTATGTTTGAGCGCACCTTGGTGGTGTAATAAATTATTATTATTATAAAAAAATTCAGCAAAATAAGAATTTCTAAAGCTGAAATAACAAATGTTCTAACAAGTGATAGTTTACTTTTGTTTCGAAGAATAATAAAATATCCGAATAAAAAACTGTGATTGGCATATATGAGTGTTGTGAAACGTACCGTTTTTGGCAGTTGAAGATATTACGAAAATGTAGTCATTTTGTACGGGGACCAGCACATTGCGGTTCAGATTTATGACCACCTAGATACAAATTTAAAACAAGAGTAAAATAAATAAAAATTAATATAAAGTAATTTTAACGTGAAAATCATAATAATTATCGCAAGCTTGCATTTTCACGTGCACTAGAATTATCTAGCATGTTATGAAAAAATAATGTTCCTGTCTTTTATCTATTTATTTATTTATTAATTAAATATATACCAAAAGGTGTGCAAAACCAACAGTCACCAAAAGGTGTCTTCTGTATCAATCTTTTAATCTTTATGTATTAAGCTCTTGTCTTTTTCCTTATTTTTTTGGATTATCTAGTAACTTTTCATTATCTGCATAAAGTTAAGCTGGTTGATGTTTTTTTAAGTTAAATAAAAAACACCTTTTGCTCACTGATCAGCTCTCCGGAAATGGAGGAAACAGTAAATTCAATGGAGTTTCCTTCAAATCTCTCTATTGATTTTACGATTTTCAATTCTCCAGTAAATCGATAGATATCGACGTAGAATCCTTGTGCGGCCGATGTTACGAAATATTCAACTGGGTCAGACGAGTGAGAGTTGGCAGCCAACTAAACAACGAAATAATATTACTATGTTTTATCTTTTAAAAATAATATTCCTTTTTCACAGTTAGTATATGTATCATCATATTCGCCTTTATATAGTTTATATTAAGAGAAATCTACTGGATCTCGCGTTTATCCGTGAACGGTGCCTATGTTTTTTACTCTCCGAAAAGTTGAAACCATTTGGTAAGCAACTAATCAAAAAGATATTTCAGAACAAAAATCGTGACCTTTCCAATAACTTGGCCAACTGGTGTGGATATGTTCAAATCATCAATGACCGTAACGTTTGCCAGATCTTTAGATGAAGTATCGTCCAAACGCCGGATGAGAACAATAGAGACCCGCGTAGACTTTTGCTCCGATCTGAAATAAACAAGTAAATAAATAAATATTCATTTAAATCTAACTTGTGCGTGGGCGGCCTTGGGCCTAACGAAATCCAAAAAAAACTGACAACGACAAATCGGACACTGTCACATCGAGTTCGTGAACACCGGATGACAATTCTGTCACAATAAGGAATCCATCTTGTTGGACTGTGATGCCGGGAATCTGAAAATTATGATACGAATATGCTTTCTATTGTGGGTCTTGATCCAGCTACATGCCTGATGCTGAGCTAACTAAAAAGCTACAAACCAGAACTACTTGAAACAGAAACAGTGTCACGCAGTAAACCAGTCAATCTTTAAGTTGACATGCGACATCCGTCGATCACATATAAAACTTTCAAATTATTATAAAAAATTTTTAGGGTGCACTACGGATTTAGCGACGTTTTATTGCGACGTTGTTCAGCTTAAAATCTCTGTAAAATGGGCATAGCACGTCTAAAGAAGTCACGGCCATAATTCAGCCTTCCCTTGTCAGATTGAATCTAATTGTACTGCACATTGTACAATAATGATTCAGCAAACAAAGACGGGAATGATTATCCAGAATTTGATGCGGCTTCCTACTGCACGTAAGTATTGCACAACACCCACGAAAGTTTATATCGCGAAAGTACGTTTCTGGACTTGTATTTATTAGTTCATCTTCGGTGCCTCTTATTGAGATCTTGCGTCTTGCGTCATTGTGCAACATTACCAGGACCATACACATGAAAAACCTCACGGCCATACCCATACTCATCACTCGCTTCCCCGGGGACATGTTCCCTGGGGAAAAATAGCATTTGAACGTGAGAATCACAGATCAAAAGACAGTATTTCCTCTTTGAAGATTTGGGTGCTAGTGTATCTGACCAGGTAAAATAAAACTTAGTTACCTCGTCAATGTGATACTTGAGCGTACCATTTTCTTCCTTATCAAGGTCAAGGCAATTTATCGGAACTTTCGCGGGAACTGTCACAATTAAAAACGCTTTTTGACAATTGCACACTGGGTAGTTGTCGTTTACATCCAGGATATTTATCGTCAGTAGTTCGTAAACCGTCTGAAGTTGAATTTTTATATTTTACCGAAACAATTTATTCTAACAATCAACTATAACGAAGCGTATTGGCGTTTGACCCATCATTTTGAAAATGAACTAAAACATTAAAGACACTATCTGAAACATAGTGATACTTAGAGCAAGTAGAACTATATATCAAACATAGATCCAGTACTACTCATAGACTGGATATCAGTTACAGCATTTATCTGACAGAGGACGAAAAACTACGGTAGACACATCTACATGGGGTTATGGTATTCCTATAAATCAGTCGACCTCACCTTCTTTCCCTCAAAATTCGCTTGAACATATAACTGATATTGTTGCGTGATTTCTCTATCAATACTCTCTTGTACGTAGAGCACTCCGTTCTGCAACGATAAATTGCATTATGTTTCAGGACCAACACTTAAAGGGTCAGGCCCATTTCAAATTACCCCTATTTTTGATGACTCCATCGGATTCTCCGTTTCAAATATAGTAGACTGAATTTTTTTCCAATTTTCAGTCGCAAAATTCACGCAGTACTCAGCAATTTACCATTGCCAGTCATACCCAACTATTTATCGCAGTTGTCACGCCCCTTCGCGCTAATTGGGCAACATCGCAATTGCCACGCCCAATAGAGCATATTGCCCAATTAGCACGAAGGAGCGTGACAACTGCGATAAATAGTTGGGTATGACTGGCAATGGTAAATGCTGAATACTGCCTGAATTTTGCGACTGAAAATTGGAAAAAAATTCAGCCTACTATATTTGAAACGGAGAATCCGATGGAGTCATCAAAAATAGGGGTAATTTGAAATGGGCCTGACCCTTTAATAATGGACAGAGTTACTGTTTAGTTAGTAGTCAAAGCTCAGTTCAAATATTTCGGTTATATAATAGTATGTAACATTCATATTCATATATAATATAACAATTAAGTACTAAGGATACACATAAAGATAAAGATAAAGAGTACCGGGTTATATCAACCGAGTCCGCAGAAACGGTGCACCTGGGTCCGGTTCATTTCTGAAGCCGGACGAACTGGTCTTTAAACTTCCCGGAGGCCAATTTTCTCGGGAAGCCGATTTATCTCCGCTGGTTTTATCCAACTACCAATTTTTACACCTTTGGTGGGGTGGAGGGGTTCCGGGCCCGGATCGAACGGACGGCCGGTGGCCTGGAGCAAGGCGCTTGCCATAGCGATAGCCCCCGATACACATATAAAAGTCTTCAAGGAAATTCATACCTCAATTGTAAAGGCGTTTGTATTAGGCACAGAGAACAAAAGCTCAATTTCCGCGTTTTCGGGTACTGTCGTTATAGTGCCAAACGCGGTTCCTGGAGGCATATTTTCCGTGATGGAAAAGCTTGTCGAAGTTATTTTCATTTTGGTCTCGGAACGAAATACTACTGGTACCGTAATTGTTGTCGATGGAAGTCCTTGTCCTAAATAAATTAAACTAATTAAAGGGACGGGCTCATCAAAATAAACCCATATTTTGCATGTTTTTATAATTTGTATAAAGGGGGTTTATTATAATATATGTACACTAAATTTCGGCTAGAGTTTATCCCGGTGAAATTTTTCGGTGTCGATAAACTCAAAAGTATACCGTAGAAGACCAACAATGGCACCCTATTTCCTTACCGCGTGTCCCGGGGGAATGTGGTTATATGGACAGATAGTCTCCCGGGTCCCAATCAGAGCGAGGTATCCTCGGGAGACGCGGTAAGGAAATAAGGGTGCAATTGTTGGTCTTCTACGGTATACTTTTGAGTTTATCGACATCGAAAAATTTCGCGGGATAAACTCTAGCCGAAATTTAGTGTACATATATTATAATAAACCCCCTTTATACAAATTATAAAAACATGCAAAATGTGGGTTTAGTTTGATGGGCCTGTCCCTTTAACGCAATTCGTGAAGCATTATAAGTTAGGCATTATTAAATTCTTATCCTTTGCTATACAGTATTTCCAGTGAGAGTTCCTATCTACGTGCACACTCTCAGTTGAGCAGTTCCCGTAAAAAAAGGATTTGCTAGTGTGTATAATATTAATATACTATACGTATCATATTAATATATCATATTAATAATATATACCATTAATATCTCTTGGTAATATTAATAATATCTACAATAATGTCCTATAAAAAACTTAATATTTCATTACACATAACTATCTGTATAATATATTTCTAATATCCAAAATAACTCACCAAATCTCTTCACAACCGACGCAGTAAACGATGACTTCATATTATTAGTTTTCTCATTATTCAACGCAGCTAGAATCACGTTCCCACGAGAGTCCACATGAAATTCCGGTGTGTTGCTCGCGATTTGCACTTGCTCATTTCCAGAAACGGCTCGTAAATGCCCGATAATTGAGCCAGCCCTTGTATCCTCACTAATGAGCAATTGCTGAGGTTGGTGAAGAAATCTTGGGGCAATTACATCCTCCCTCCGAAATGTCACCAATACAAAAGTTTCGGAATATTTTGGTGGGCTCGCACTGTCCAAAGCGGTTATGGAGATATTATACACTTCATCGTTCTTCAGCGAGCTTCTGGTTCTTAGAATACCCCTTTCTTGATCGATCGAAAACAACTCATTGTAGTTGTTCAGCAAATACCGGACTTTATTGTCGGTACAGTCCTTGTCGTGAGCCGTTACAGTAATCACTTCTGCATCAGAAGTACCCTTGACGGTTGCTTTATAAAACCGTCTCGTAAACTCCGGTACGTTGTCATTTACGTCGGTCACGTTAACGTAGAATGTACAGCTGGTTGTCAGAGGCTCAGCACCATTATCGGTAACTTTGTACTGCACTCGGATGAGTTCCTTCTGAAGTTCAGCGTCCAGAGGTCGAAGGAGAAAGATTTTCCCCGTGATTTGATCAAGATGAAAATCAGTCAAGTGGTCAAGTAATGTGTAGTCGAGAAGGCCATTAGCACCAGAATCGAGGTCTTGAGCGAAAAGTTCACCGACAATGTCTCCTAAATAAAATATTGATTTAGGATCGAACTACTGGCGGCAAAAGCGATGAGTTTAAAATTTTACGCATATTACATAAACTATAAACGGAAGAAAGCGCTAATTGTAAACTCTAAGCGACCAATTTTGCTTCACTAGAAATCCATTTCAAAAAGTAATGAAACAACCGAGCAGAATTAAAATAATTAAACTTACCAGGTAATGCATTTTCTGCCATCTCGAAAACATTTGCCGCGTCGCCGAGAAAGTTTCGTGAGCATTGCGGTGCGTTGTCATTAGTGTCAACAATTCTGATGTAAACTGATGACGTCAGAGAATTTTTCCGTGTTTTGTGAATTACATAAACCGGTAGTGATACGCTCTTCCGTTGAATATTGACCAGAGGACGTCTTACGTAGACTTGACCTAAAAGTTTAATATAATAATAAATGTTTATTGAAGCAACAAGTCGTAGGGACAAAGAAGACAAGTTCTTGAGGTATGTAAGATGGAGCGCTGAAAGACTGGAGCACACTGCAAATGCATACACATAATTTTAGATGTCATGTTCGTATATTCTGCTTTAAAAAAAAATGCAAACCCAACAAAATAAAACACAATTAACAAATATTAAAAATTTTACCAACCATCGGGGAAAACATCAAATAGCTCATTCACGGCAGTAGAATAGAAGACAAAATCCTGTGTAATTTCACTGAGATTCGCCACAATTGTGCCCATTTTTGCCGTTTCCAAAACATCGAAGTGGTACTTGGGTAGAAGGCGAAGTGTCTGAAATTTAATAAAGTGTTAGAAAAACAACCACAGTACTTGCTGTAACTTACAGACCTACAATTAGGTTTAGATCCTGTAATATGTAGCTACCATAAATAGTGGATTTCATATGGTAAATTTCGTAGTAGATTGACCACATGAACAGTAGGAGTCCTTATAAGAAAAAAAGAAAATATGAAATCTTAACTCTATTATGAACCCTACCTCAACTTCATCATCAATGACCATTTTCAAACGTTGCACAGCGAATCGACCTTGTTGATCCGTAGCGGTAATCTGAATATTATGTTCATCACACAATATTTGAGAAATGAATATGTTCTCGTGTTTGTCTTTTTATTTTTATGTCCGCAAGAAGTGGTTAGTTGATGGTAGGAACCTATTGAAGAAATATTTGATGACTAAACACTTCTGTCAGGACGTCGCCGCATAACCCCACCCAGTTTTCTCCGTTTCCACTTGTTCCTTCACTCTGGAGCAAATTTCTTTTTATTTATGAATGAAAGATGTCAGCTCCAAGAGCTTCTTTCATCGTGCGAGTATTACCCTACCACCTACTTCGCCTATGTTACCGTAAGTGAAAAACTCACCAAGCACTGTAGTTGATCAATCTTTTCTGATATAAAGTTCTTCAGCCTCAACACTCCACTTGTCTCATTGATTGATAGGAGAATACAATCGGAAGTGAATGTGACTCCTGGAAAAATTTCAAATAAACATCGGAAATTATTTATTATTTAGTGTTCCAGTATTTCTACAACAACCGCAATAATTTAATGAGGCCTTGTTATTGTCCTTGCAGAAGGCTCGTAAGATGTAAAACGTTGTTTACTTTGCATTTTAGTATTTTTTGAAGATCATTGATATAGGAGAATCGTATACGAAAAACATTAATACACGGTAAAATGTCTTTGAATAATCAATAATATTCTAGAATCTAGACATATTAATAGTTATTTATGTTATGTCTTTTTATGTATTCACCTTTCCCTCCATCGTCAACCTTGACTTGTTCTAGTTCACTGCCAGGCGGTGTATGTCTTTTCAACTTCAGAATCATTTCTTCATTGAGGAATTTGGGTGGCTGGGGCGTTCTTTTGACAATGATTGTTCCAGGATGGGATACTGTAATTAGTAATAAATGTTTATTGATTACATAAATAACATACAATCAAACGGCAACCCTAAGACGGAAATGCGCATAAGAACGTCACATACTATTAATTTTATTAATTTTTACTAACGTATATACTCTGGCTCCGGTATTTACGTGAAGAAGAAACAATCATTGGAAAAGTAATGGGTAATGCTCACCTTTCACATTTTGGTGGGTCGCAGCTATTGAGAAGTAGATTTTGTCATCTGCGAAAGACTTATCATCCAAGAGCCTTACATCCCCAGTCTTTGCATCAACGCTTACTGGACCACTCAGGACATCGTATGTGGCAGCAGCCTGCGAAACAAGAAATAAATGAATAATTAATTAAAGGGATAGGTTCACCTCGAATTGCACCTTTTTTATAGTTTATGTTGATAGTATGACCTATGACTATGACGGTCAAAATGCGAAAATTGCAGTAAATTTCCTTTGCTCCCCGTAGTAGGAGAGCTTGCTCAAAAAAAGCTAAACTACCTCGAATCTATAAAACAATTGGAGTACCGCAGCCATGGTATGTGGGAAATAGCGCAGCCGGGCTGGAGACGCTAGAAAATACAGGGACTTTTATCATCCTCTGCCTATCACAACAATATCTGCACCTCCAGCCCGGCTGCGCTATTTCCCACTTACCACGGCTGCGGTACTCCAATTGTTTTATAATTCGAGGTAGTTTAGCTTTTTTTGAGCAAGCTCTCCTACTACGGGGAGCAAAGGAAATTTACTGCAATTTTCGCATTTTGACCGTCATAGGTTATACCATCAACATAAATTATAAAAAAAGGTGCAATTCGAGATGAACCTATCCCTTTAAGTATAGTAATAATTTATTAGATCAAGAACTGTTCGTTTACTACCACAAAAGTCATACTACATCAAATATAAATATAATACATCGTTTTCAATTTTCACAGAAATTTTATGCAATCAAATGCAACCAGTCAGCTCCGCGAAAAATACACAACCAGGATGAAACCAACAT
This sequence comes from Pelodera strongyloides, assembly GCA_036852015.1. Classification (NCBI taxonomy): domain Eukaryota; kingdom Metazoa; phylum Nematoda; class Chromadorea; order Rhabditida; family Rhabditidae; genus Pelodera; species Pelodera strongyloides. Next base: position 121,110 of record JAANDG010000238.1, read on the forward strand.
AATAGCGAGCATTTGAAAAGACAGCAAAGAGTCCTAATTTGGGAAATTTCATAAAATAACTACAAAAAACTCACAAGTGCGCTGAATCGTCCAATTTTCTGTGCTAACTTTTCCTCCGAAACTTCGACATTCCAATTTCGTGTGAGAAATACTGGTGCTATTCCAGTTGCCACGAATTGAATAACGATTGTTGCATTATTTGAAGATCCAAGTTGTCCACCGTCCTTTGCACCAATCACCACCTATATACAAAGCAAAAATGTCATTAAAATTTGGATAATTATTAATTTGTATTATAATTCTAGAATTTCGTCTAGAAGTTTCTACAATTCTAGACTTCCCATACTGTGAATGTGTGAATTATGAAGCCAGCATGGTATACCGGTATACGGTATACTTGTAGAGAGGTATTGTTTTTGTATTAGTACATACTATTTTTTTTTAATTTTTTTTTTGACCGGAATAAAGATCTATTATAATTAATGGTGTACGGAACCTTTGTACTTTTGTACCTTGTCCCCCTTGTACCTCCCCTGTACCTCAATACTGAATCAAAGAACTCTAAGATTCGTATCAATATAATCACCCATTGAAACGTACCTTTCTTTCCTTCTGACTTGGTACGTAATTCAATGTAACCATTCCGCTTCTGCTATCGATCGATACGAAATCGGCGGAATCAATCAATAAATAGGAAACTTTTCCAAACAGTCCGGAATCCGCATCTCGGGCACTCATTTGTATTATCTGCAAAATTAAGCAAATGTAAAGTAATGGCTTACAGGCTTACACTCACAACAACTTTCATTGAATGAAAAAAAAAATAATCACAAAAACTGGTCCAACAATAAACGCAAGCATGAAATATATGTGATAGCTCGTTCGCTTTGGTTTTGTTCAGATACTGTAAGAAGGAAGATTACGGTCCAATCGTTTACATGATTGGATGGTACTGTGTACACCAACCCTCGCTCAATAGTTTACAGTTTACACAAGTTCAGAAACGGTGTCCGAAATTAGCTACGCATATCGTAATTACTTCTGTACTCTGTCTCTAACCGCAAAACAGTAAAACTATAAAAGAAAACATCTACGGTACCTCAGTTCCAGGGGAAGCGTTCATTGGCACGGCCACGTAATGCACAGGCCACGGAAAGTAAGGTTTATTGTCGTTCACATCCTGAACAAGAATTAGTTTCATGTATGGATGACTGGACCTGGTTCAATTGCTTTTTGATTAACTTTCAGTGTGTGAACCACTTGGACCAAAAGGGTTTTCACTACAAGAGTTCAGTCACAGGCCAAAAAAATAAAAAGTTCTGAAAAGAATACAACCCCTTACTTCAATCGAAACGCTAACACTCGTAGTGTTGCAGAGAATTGGCTCGCCGCTGTCACAAACTTCGATTGTCAAATCGTAAAAGCTTCTGAAAATACTTTTCACAGTACCACAGTGCTTGATTGTAATACACGTAAATTACTCATTTGGAAACATTTGAACATTTAATAACTAGTAACTAGCAATTTAAGCGTATTGAAACGAAAAGAACACAGAAAAAAAGTGAAATCAGCACAAAAGTTACCTTTTCTCGTAGTCTAGTTCGGCACGTAAAGTTATCAATCCATATTTTGAGTCGATACGAAAAGTGTTCGTTTCGCCGAGCAATTTGTAAGACAATCTGGCATTTGCTCCACGGTCCTAAACATTTTCAGGTTGTTCATTCTTTAGATATACTCAAAAGGTTAGAGACTGTTAAGGCAGCTCGACTTACGTACGCGCTGTGGAAGCTAGATCCAAGTTTACGCGGACAATCATACGCTGGGGATTAAATACACACATAAAGCAAATATGTTTTGACAATTATGAAGTCTCTTTTATACACATTTTTCTAAACATCGATCTTTATTTAATCAAAGTGCAATTTTTTTGTCATTGTTGAAGTAAAAAGCTATCATACTGGTAATAATAATAATAATAATTTATTACACCACAAAGGTGCGCACAAACATACATAATTAAGACAATAAATACAGTTAAGGACAGAAAAACGGTAATAAGGGACATAATGTACATAATAATAATAATAATAATTTATTACGCACACATAAAATTCATGAGAAAAATATATGCAACGTCAATATGAATGTTTACAGTCCCATTTTCCTAGAATACGTTATATGTAACCTACGTAGATATCTAGGTGACGTAACAAATCGTTTGGTTCTCACAACATATAAACCAAATTTGAAACATTGCAATTAAATGACAAAAATACGTTGCGGATTTTTTTCTTGTTTAGTTAATTTTTTCGCGTGATAAAGATTTTATTAGTGTAAAGTGTTATTTACCTGATCAATTGCCTTGACTTCAAGTATAGTTGACGATACTTCAGCTGCTTCCGATATCCGAATTGAATTCGGAAGTCCGACAAACGACGGAATGTGATCATTTACGTCGACGACGTTGACTTTTACGTGGACCTTCAACAAGGTTAGCTGTTTGGAAATAATTTTTGCGAAGAAAATAACTTCTAAGGCCACAATAAAAATGATAATACAAAGTTTAATTTCTAAAATACTAATTAATAATTGTAAGACTCACAATTTTGGGATAAATATTCGGTGGTGGCAGAGTAACTTGGCACTTTACGACATATTTCTCGACTGAGTTCACATTTAATTCCGATCGAGTGGTTATAATGCCTGGAAAGATAAATAATTTTAATCAAAGATGTATGTTTATTTATTTGTAATCAATCAAGTTTACGATCCAGCCGCGCATAATTCATATCTATGCAAGGTTTTTGATCAAGTGGTACTAATTGAACACGACACTAAACATTTCACATGGTACTATATGATACTTTCTTGAGAACCGGAAATGAGCAGCCGTTTAGAGTTTACTCTACAAAATGAATGAGCGTCAAATTCAACCCTAGGCATTCGTTGTCTTTTATAGGGTTTGCAAGTATGCTGTATCTTGGAACAACACGAGAATATTTTTTTAATTTTTCATATTGTATATGCAGGTTTACGGTATTGACAGAATCACGCCGAATTGTTAGGATATTTGCAAATCCCCATTAGTTTCCATATAAATATAAGTATTGGTGGGATGAGGAAGAAAGATCAATTAAGCACTGAGTTAGCGGCTCATTTGATACATTTGATAGATTATAGCAAGCTTGAAACGTACCATTAACCGTGTCAATAGAAAAGGTGTCCGTGGCATTTAACAACTCAAATAGTGCTCCAGGCTCTTGTACTTCAAGTTGAGACACATAGGATCCAATTGGAGCATCTTCTCGCAATGAAGCACTTTGAAAGGGATCGATAAGCTTTTCCACTTGTGCTGACTTTTTGCTTGAATCGATGAAGACCTGTAATTTCCAGTATTGTATTCAGCAATAAAAATAAAACAAAAAGTTTAAATTTTTAAAATTTGTTTTACGCTTCAAGAGCGTGCACCTTTATTCAAGGGAGTTCAAAGTACAGTTTCAAGGTTGCTTATGACATGTTCCGCAGAGGTCCTGAGCAGTAGACGACGAGTTCCAGATGACAAATTGCTCGACGTCTTCGGGCTAGGGCCAGGAGGTTTTAGTACATATTGGTTGTAAGTACCATACAACTATTATCTCAAATTCTTTGAAACCCATTTTGATAGCAGATCAGCTACTTTAGTTATGGTCATCCTCATTGATAGACCACTATTGACACAGAATGGGTATCTAATGAGTGAGCTAGTAATACCATGTGATGAGTAATAAACTTACGGCATAGTCCTTCCTAAGGTGTAAATCACTACAAACGCTTAAATGTTCTTACCTTGAGAGTTTTTCGGCTTTTCCGCGGCGGATTCTGACCATCGTCCGCTTCAAATTCCAGTGTATATTTTGTTTGTTTAATCATCGAAGCGTCTTTGTTAAGACGGAGTAGGTAGAATCGTGACGTTGGTACGAAGGAAAAAGTTTGAGCATCGTTTCCAGACACCAGACGGATGGAACCTGAAAGTAGACAAGAGGATGATGTTATTGCGAGTGTAGCTATGTTCAGAGTTCAGACTTAGGCCAAGGTATAAGCCTCAGCATAAGTTAGGTTTCTAGGCTCAGGCTTATCGTTAGGCTTTGGTATAAGCGGTCATTTTACAAAACTGAAAAACTGCGTTATTCTATAAATATCTCACAAACCTTTCACTGGTCCATCCTTGTCTGTCACCGTGACCACAGCCACAATACGGCCTTTTTCAGCTTTACTGTCAACAACGGCAAAGTCCACGCCGGCTGGTTGGAGTCTGAAAATTTAAATATGGTCCCGGAGAATATTTCTGCCCCTCTCTCTCTCACTCGTTCTCTCTTTCTTTCTCTCTCTCGCTCTCTCTTTCTCTCTCTCTCTCTGATGATAGTAAGTAGGGTATATGCCGACCTAAAATTGATCTCCGGATCGTGTTGATTCTCATTCTGAATGCGAATTCGAACAACCACGCTTTCTGTGAGCGGAGGTGTACCTGGAAATACACTATGTCTCTCTCCGGCTGTCCCTCTGATCATCGAATCTCTTTCTTCTCCTCTCAATTCTCCTCTCAATCGTCTTTCTCTCTTTCTCTTTCTCTTGCTTCTCCCTCTCCTACCTAACATGCAGTGACACAGTATATATTAAACTCTTCAATTTATATGTATAAAATAGTGCGAAAGATAATGGAGGTATTTATTACACCCACATACAATTTAAGAATTCTTATTGTGGTCAATATTTCTCACCGTGATCGGAAGCTTTAATCGTGACTAAACATTCATCACAGGGTTGTGTACCACAGCAGGAAGAAGCATCAGTCTGAATTAGAGTAAAGGTTCCATGAAAGCAAAGACAAAAGAAGTAAGGATTCCAGAGGGATAAAGGTTAAATGTTGTTTTGCAATGACAGCACATGCCTGTTCTTTATGTACCAATGTACCGCTGTCGAAAGTGAGTAGCGGCGTCTCTAGCTTCAGACTCCACTACGTCCACTCAAAGCCCTGCGCAGCAAACACGTCACTTTCTCAATTTCGAAACCTCCTATGTTTGGACGTTTAGAGTGATTTTAAACAAAAGCCAAATAACGTCGAACCTTGGCAAACAGTGTTCCATTGTCTGTAATTTCGAAGAAGTCTTTTTCAAGTCCAAGAATCTCATAGGAAATTCGGCCATTTTCACCCAAGTCAGCGTCGGTGGCGTCAAGTCGGAGAAGTTCGGAATCGGCACTTCCTAAACTTGGGGTTTCTTTAGTGGACAACTCGGCTTGCATTTACAACTATTGGTATTATCGCATCGAACTACTTTCCTTATTTCATCGTGCTTTAAGACTTATTGAACAAAATACCAAGTCTTTCACTATACAGGTCCTGAAGCGGTACCTGGAACAAGCACAGATTGATGTAAACTGACGGTAACTTAAGTTCCAACGGCTTAGCTTTGCTTACCTGTCCAATTTACAGTAAATTCCTGACTACTGAATGTTGGTGCGTTGTCGTTCACATCCAGCACGTCAACGTACACTGTTGTATGACCAATTCTGAAATAGTGCCCTTTTCACGGTTTACTTTATCCAAGAATCCACACCACGTCTCTCACCAAAGCAGTCCAAATTTTTACAAGAATTCTTACATTAAGCTGTGAACTATGATCATGCTTATCATTAGCAATTTCTCATGGCTCCTGGCTGTCATAAAATATAATAAATTTATAATAAATATAATAAATGTATAATAAATTTAAATAAAAAATAAAAAAATAATAAATTTTATAATAAATTAAGTTTATAATAAATATAATTAAATAGCGGAGGGGGCGTAAGTTATAATAAATATAATTAAATAGTAACTAATAAATATTTAAGAAAGAAAGGGAAAGAAATAGAAGGGAAGAAATTAGAAAAAGATTAAAGATATAATAGAAACGAATAAAAGAATCAGAAGAAAGGAAAGAAAGAGGAAAAATGAAAGATAAGAAATTAAGAAAGAGAGAAAGAAGAAGAAAGAAAAAAAAAAAAAAAAAAAAAAAAAAAAAAAAAAAATAAGAAGAAATAAAAAATAGAAAGGGAGAAGAAAGGTAGAAGAAAGAGAAGAAAGACAAGAAAGAGAAGAAAGGGAGAAGAAAGAGAAGAAAGGCAGAAGAAATATAGGAAGAAAGTGGGCAGAATAAAGAAAGTTAGAAGTAAGAAAGGTAATAAGAATAAAGATAATAAATTAAATAGAAGAAATTAATAAGTAAATAAAATAAGAAGGGATAAGAAAGAAATAAATTAAATAAAGATAATAAGATTTAATAAAGAATGAAATTTTGAGAAAATCATTTGGAGATAATTCGTCAAAAATAAAAGAAAAATAAAAAAAAAAAAAAAAAATATTATAAATATAATAATTTTATCTTTAAAAACTTATATAATATATAAATGTATAATAAATATAATAAATGATAATAAATTATTTTTTTATAATAAATAAATATAAAAATATAATAAATTTATATAAATATAGATAAATTAATACTTATAATAATTTTATAATTTATAATAAGTTTTAATAAATATAATAAATTTATAATAAATATAAAAGTTTATAAAAAAATATAATAAGTTATAAAAAATTAATAAATTGTCTACTTTGGTGGTTTGCCCGCATCTGTAGCCGATATGTTGAACACGTAGAGATCCTTATTTTCTCGATCCAGCGGTTTTAGCAATTCCAATATCAATAAATTATCGTGTGCGTCACTGTGCACCGATTTGAACACATCGTCAACATCCGAATTTATAATTTTGTATTCCTTGACCAAGCCTGCAATTCGGTTTCTCATTTTATAAATTTGTTACACAAGGATCAGGCGATCAGGCGCACGAAAAAAATATTATGAAGTTTCCCAAGTTATCGAATATGATGAGTAGTAGGGTAGTATGCATTTACAATAGTTACAAGGCATTGATTCGGAAACGACACGTTTATTACCAAAATCACGATGCTGACTGGATCATGCATTCCTGAGGCCATATTCACCACGCCGATTCCCTCGGGGAAATAGTCCCTGGGGACACGAAATAGTATTCTAATGCGAGACACGCAGAGAAAAAGAAGGGGAATTCCCCATGGGGAATTGAGTGGTGAATATGCCCTCTGGTGCGAAACCTAAGGGGTATGCTTACTTTTTCCTTTTACTTGCTAGCATAGAGAAAAGTTATGACATTACCATTATCCCCTACGTCAGCATCAGTGGCCGACTGCAGGACAATCTGAGTACCGATAGCTGCGGACTCAGGTATAGAGAGTTTCTGAATACATATGATTATTGTTTATTTTAGAAAAACTCAAATAATTATGGTTTTTAGTCTATTAACTGGGTTATCAGGCTTGTTCCGTTGACGTCATATCATGTAGCGTGTTTTATTCTTCACGTCGCTACATTTCTCATTTTCAATACGCGTCTAAATCTGACCACAGGGAGTGAGGGAGAGAGAGAGGCGAAGAGAGAGAGAGTGAGAGAGAAAGATTCGAAGTGTGAGTCCGACTCGAAACCATACAATAGTTGAATCATCAGCTGACAATTGAATAATTGGACGGGTAATTGTGCCGTCTCTATGCCATCTTTTTATTGGTGTTCCAAAAAAGACCGCCGTCTAGAGTGACAATAATAGTACAAAGGATCTGGTCTAATAGGTTTCGGAACGTGTCACACACCATTGGATTCTACTCACGTGTGAGAATGGGTGGTCGGAATTGGTGTGTAGGAAATCAACAAGATGATACAGGAAATGAGCTGATATGAGTATTCCAGAAAACGAGCTTTTGGTCTACACATAGTGAATGGAAACAGTGCTCAATAATGAACGAATCAAACAATCAATATTGAGAACAATCAGATACAAGAACGAGTTTTCCATCGAGAAATAGAGAGCATTTATGAATTATGTACATAAATCGAGCCGCGAAGAAGTGAGAAATATTGCAACACATACATAGGGTGCAAAGATAACCATGATTCTACGAACAAAACAGAACAAATTGAAATACAAATTGGAAATAAGCGTAAGCTAGTTGAGGCTTGTAAATTTATTAAAAATGTAACAACCTGGAAGGGAGTCGGAAACCTCGGAGCATTATCGTTCACATCATCAGTGTCGATGTTTATGTGAATAAGAGATGGTGGATCGCCGAGTAGTAGTAGATTTATAGACGACGTTTTCTCCCGGTCGACGGGCCGGGCTAAGGTTAGCTGAAATACAATCAAGGTTAGGCTTATACTAAAATTGTCTAGCAGAAAATTCGTAGACTAGAAGCTGCCAGTTATACTGATAACTACTGTATACTACTTGCAATGATAGAGAAACAAATGCTAATTGTAAGTCTTATACGACTCGGATAGAAGGGAACGGGAGATCGGATATTACAGTAAATGTGTACAAATCGCAATATTGTAAAAATATAAACAACCTTTCCCGTCTTCAGGTCTATGCTAATCGCATCGTTCCATTTTGATATGGAATATGAATACGAATTTTGTAATTTGACCGTTCCGATTGGTGAACCCGGCTCGGAATCTGAAATCGTATTGTATTTCTAAAGAATTCATCGGTATAGAATTTGTCATCTGGAACTGACTCGTCGTGTAGTGCTCAAGACTAGAGTTTGGCCTCGCGATAAGACGATACGCGGTTTTCCGACAGTTGGCGGAAATGGCCCACCACTTTCCGGAAACGATAATTTTGCCGTTTGCCGCCAACAATTTTTTTCCGATACGGCTACAAAAGCGTTATTTTTTCTGATCGGAAACAAAAATTATCGCGAAGGAAAAGCTTTATTCAAGACCCCTGCGGAACAATACATAAGCTTCGAGCGCGAGAGCTCTTCAAGCGTAAAACAAATTTAAAAAATTTAAATTTGGTGTTCTTTTATAATTATTAAAAAAAGCCAAAAAGCCCATCTTTCTTGGAAAATGTATACAATGACTACGTTTCACAGCTATTATAACATGATCTGTAATACAATGACATACTAACACTATGTTCGTTATGCAAGCTCATGATTTTTCAAATTAATTATGGTTCGCCTTTGCCATTTATACCTCTACCCCTAAGACCGTTTTTTCGAAATTTTTATGATTTCTTTGGATTATCGATCCGCTATAGGCTATAGATTTTTTTTATTATAGGATTTTTTATTTTTTGTTTATTTTACCGAACTTTGTGGATGCTCCAATAATTAAATTTTTTACGTCAATTGATTAAAGTTCATAAAAAACGAATGTTTAACGTTCTCTCACAACAAACAAATATTTTGTTGATTCCGGTAAACATTTTAAAAGGAAAGTAATCATTGCTTGAGTCAACGATAATTTGTCTCCCTTTTTCCATCGATCTGTTTCATAGAAACGTTAAATGAGCGCTATTATGGGCTGCGGACGTTAATTGGGGGATTTTCTCAAAAAAATTGCATTCTAGCTAGCAATTGAAGCAACAGACCGAGTGAATAAAATAGAGCCGCGAGCTTGTTCAATAAAGTAAGGGGTTTAATTCGTAGATGATTTACGTAACAATAGCATGGTGTTGCGCGAACAAAGGAATATAACAATTGTGGGCACTTCAGATATGAGATCAAGTAAGGCTTCCCTACAGATCAAGAAACAAATACAATGATACAGTGACAAGTTCTCATAAACATGTTATGAATATGAAATGAAAGATTTAAAAGAACTATTTATCAACATAAATGTCACACAGTATGTTGGATATTGAATAATAAATTACGATAAATGTCGAGGAAAAACACTAGAAATTCATAGAACACTGAAACAAGAAATACAATGAATAATTCGTACATAAATTTTAAGCAAAAAGAAATAAGCATAAAAACACATAAAATGACTTACCTTCACTTATATGAAAGTCATATGTTTTCTCCGAAAACTCCGCTGAAACTCGGGAAAAAATGCAGCAAAATAATAGAAGTAAATTGAAGAATAATCTTGTAAATAATAGAAAGATCATCGTCGATGCCTCATCGAGAAATCTTTTAACTGAAAATGTTTTTTTTATTAAAAGCAAAAACGATGGTGCGTGCATATTACCGTAGCTACATCCTGTTACCAAATCTCAGGATGTCGAAATTACAGTTATTATGTAAATGAGCAAGTTTGTCTAATGTGTGGTACTTCTTTATGTTTGCATGTATATCTGGCAATCTGACATCGATGTATTGTATTTCTGCAAATGTTCATTAAAGTTTTTACTATAACCGGCGAGGTCGACCGATTTACTAAGGATTGCAAAGCACGTTCGTACAAAACAAATCATAAAAAACCAGAGAAATTAAAGAAATTAAGGGAAAATAACGAAATCAAGAGCGCGGAGCCCCGTGGTCTCCTTCTTGACGAGATCAAGGAGGAAGATAGTGAACATATCGACCACGAGGACAGAAACATGAAAAGAACAAGCAAACTGGATACCAACTCTTGTATCTTGTATTTTGGAAAACATTGTAAGTGGAATATGTGAAATTAGTGCGCAACATACGTGTCTGTATGATTTTTTTAGTTTATGTTTTTATACATACGGCGCAAGTTCCTAAAGCTAAAGCACCAAAATTAAAAAAAATATGTAACTGAAGTAAAACATTCTTGTTCATAACATTACTTTTTTTAAGATAATTAAAACTACGGCCATTCAATTGTCTCTGAATATCTTTCATCATGATGCACACATTTAATGTGTCAAACAAATCATATTCTTTTTAAAGGAACCTTGAAACGTAGACAAAAGTTAACAGAAATTATGTAGATGAAATTAGGAGAAAAGATGCGTTGCACGCACAGCATTGAATAAAACTCGTAAAGAGTTCATGGTTAGACGACAAATGTACAGTACATAAAAAAAATTGGAAATTTAGGCATTGTTCCGCTATAGGAACTCAACAAATTTGAAAATCAAAAAAATTCAAGTAAACGAACATTTTTAAGAACCCCAAAGGGTTGTAATTATAAAACAATGTCATTCCTGCCATTACTCTCTACAACTCGTCACAGGTGGTTGACAAAGAACTAAGGGTTCTAAGGTCTAAGGACTCCAAGGTTATACAAGCAATAAACGCGTCAAGGCGGCATATCTGTTATGCGGTCAGCGTGCCGACCCCCGGACACTTGTTTTTATGAAAACTTAATTTTATAGCAAAATGACAAGTCTATAGTCTATAGCCAGGCATTACTTGTTTCCTTATGATGAGATGACCACTAGTATGCTACAATTTGAGAAATCTTAGATATAATTCTAGACAGAATCAAGCCTTTACCTAAGGGTTATGCTGGTCGGCTGTCGCGCTCAGATTTTGGTACCTGACATTAATATTTATAAATCAGAATTATCATTAGTATTGTAATTTTTATTACTATTTTTAAAGAAAACTTGCCAAACTTACACTTCCCTTCAGACTGCAGGCAGTGTCGGTCAAAAGTTTCTTCACACTTAATTGCTATGGAGCCGTGACTCTTTTTACATTCAAAAAGTGTATTAGGGGGATGAGACTGTGTCGGCCGGGAGGAAACCGGGAATTTTAAATCCTGACCCAGTGACAGACCATTGAGCTACTGAAATGAGAATAAGACAATTGAAACTTACAAATTTCAGCCTTTAAGCCTTGACCTTGAACCCAACCCCAGTCTAAAGTTGTAGTTATGAGATGAGAGATGGACGATGGAGCTCTTCAGAAAGTAGAGAGAGATAAAAACATGGAGGAGTTTCGATATTTAGAACAAACTCTCAAAATATGGAATCTCAAGTAAGCGTTCTATATATCTGATAAAATAAAATAAATGAGAATTTTAGTGTTACTATTGTCCACTAAAATAAACCAAGAATGAAAAATATGTGTAAAGGCAAAATACCTACAGCCCTACACCTACAGATGAACAAAATTATGTACAAACAAATAAATGGTCCGCAACAGATTACCAAAGCAGCCACAAAAATCTTAGTAATAAACAAAGTCTGCAGAATAAATAATATATGCTGCAACTTGATAAGCTAAATTGTCAGCAAATGATCTACAAAAAGCCAAAATGATCTACAAAAAGCCAAAATGATCTACATCATTATGTGTTTCTCAAGCAACACCCACAAAGTGTCTGCACGGTTAATCCGGTAAATCTTTATTTGCATGTGGCACGACGGAGATAGGCATCAAATAGTGCGCGATGTCTGTATGCATGTCTCAACTGCGTTCAGGTAACAACAACGTTGCTTCGTTCAGACGTTATCACGCCTAACGCCTAACAAGAAAGTCTCAGTTCTGTTTAGTTCCAAGGAATCAAAGTCTCGATAAGCTCTTGGTCCCCCAAAAAAAAAATTTGCAAATTACCAATTTTTACTAAAAAAAATCTTGAAAACCAAAACATATACGTAGAATAGTAAAGCTATATTTTCCAAATATGACAAATTTGTAAATTCAAAGCCAAAACAATTCAAACAACATGTCCCTTCTACGGTTTGAAAAGAAAGTCTGCAAATTGGACCATAAATTTGACAGACTAACATATTGAGTGACAAAAATTGGAACCAGGTAATATAAACGAGTGAATTTCATGGGATATGATATTAAATAGTTTTGCAACTCATTGTATTTATGGGGTTTCCAAGTATCCCAAAATTTCGGTGTTTAGAAATTCTGCAATACTACCGTATTTCTGCTCGAAGCGCGTATATAATATGAATTTTAAAAATATTACCGTGTAACGTTACCAAAGGAAATTTTCAGCATGATATTAAATAGGTTAGAAACCCCAAAGGATGTATACTTAACAATTATGAGTCTGTATAGAGTTGCAACTCATTGTAAAACTAAAGTTAAAAGGGGGACATGTCGAAAACTGACACCCTGCACTCAGTCATAGTTGCACACTGGTTTTCTCGACGCTCGTTATACAAAGAATTGCATCTTCTTCTTTTTTTGCATGAAGATCGTTTTCTATCGACTTATCTCCGCTACGCGATGCTACTAATCGCATTTTTCTTTAATATCCATTCTTTACCGGTTTTCCTCTTTCGTAGATAGTTGCCTTACGTAAAATAACCTTCAAAATTTGTTCAAGAATCTACTTGAGCAAGCTAACTTAAAAATTGCCAACAATGTTTCACGAGATACATTAATATCAACTGTCAAATTTACAGTGGTACTATGAACTCGTCATCAAATACGAAAAAATCAATCAATCAATTAACAAGAAAAGCCATAGATTGTCCAGAGTACAGGTGCGTTGTCTAGAACATTAGGTGGATTTGCAAATTTGCATGCGTGCGTCAATTGGGGCGTGCGCAGGTGGTAGCACACCAAAATTGACCCCTTGTCACACAGAAAAGAACACATCAAATAAGGCAGGGGCGTGGTTTTCAAGATTAGGTAAATAAATAAAACATTGCTTAAATAAACAAACAAAGCGTTTGTTTTGCTTTCTACCATTGATAAAGCTAATTGTTACGCTTGCAGAAAAAAAAAAAAAATACATTTAAAAAGTGAGGACCAAACATAGCAATCAGTATCATATAATAAATATTGATTAACGAGAGGTAATATGTTTAGGAGAGCACAAAAAAAATGTATAATAAATCCTAAAACTAAAATAAAAGATACTTAAATCTTTAAAAAGTTTAAAACTGTAAACTCGGACAAAAATTATAGATTAGTAAAGCAGGTGCTGAAAAATCGTACTATAAATAAAGAAGCAGCTATACCACATCCAAATATCAATTTTTAAACACGCATCGGTATACCGAGTAACATTGGTAGCCACCATGGTATATATTCGACGGATTATGCTGATCCCAAACTAATTTGCATACGGAACTCGTTCCCTTACGGTACATTACCACGGACGAAAACCCTGCTCTCTCTCTCTCTCTATCTCCCTATCTCGTATTTGGACAAATTCAACAAAAGAGAGAGTAATTATACCCTGTGCTACACAGATCTATAAATGGTCCGTTTTAAAAACATAAAAAAGGGCTGTAAATTTATTTGAAATGTTGTTTGTATTATATTCAAATTTTGGTGAGCGTATATGCGCAAAATGGAACATGGTATGTACATAATACATGGAATTGCAGTATACGTTTCAAAAACAAGTATCATAAGTGATTGACACTTGCATTCCAAACATAACTCTAAACCTGATGGTACATGTTATGGCCCATGCCCATGGTTTCCGGCGCGCGTACTAGTATGACATTGGTATATAGAGTGGTACCAATTCATACCTACCATTTCCATGCACCAACCATTATTTTGGGCGTTCTTTAGCGTGTCGGCGCGAGCGAGGTCAATTGCCTCAATAATACCCGGACATACACTGCATGATGTGCCTTACCTAGAGCGGTACCATGGTAAACACTGCAAACAAAAGGGTGGGGAATTGGTATGCCAAGTTGGTACCAGCCGAGATGGTGTGCACATATGTTGATATGGTGAAAGTGTTCAGGATTAAGGTATAGGCGTACTTTCTTTGTTTTTTCTTAAATTCATCATCGAAATTTTATACGTTATCTAATATGGCACAAAATGAACAGACCACTAAATTATAAACCCATATCATATCTACCGAAAAACAGAACCGAGTTACGGTAGAGAACCTACACTGCAGAAAAAAAACAGTAAAAAATTATCGGAAATAAACAGGAAACCTGAATTGTACCAAAAAAAAAGAACTGCGAACACCTGCTCATGGTATACCGGATCAAATTACCAAATGCTTAGCTCGATCGTATGCAAATACAAATACAGGATGATTGGTGAACCACTCGTTGGAGAGTAACATTTATTACAGGGTCAAATGCAGCTCTCGTGAAAATAAATACAAATTTTGGTGTTTTTTTTGGTTTCAAAAACCTGCCGGTATTTCCCTTTAATGCAAAAAGTCAGCATTTAAAAAAAATGAAATTTTATATTTCGCGATTGCAGCGCACTTGTTGACAGTAGACACGGTGATCAAACTTAAATTAAAAAAGGGCGCATCTAAACTAAATATCTAAACGAAAAAATGTAATATTCATTATTACCTAACAAAGTGCATCTCCACAATCACAATGGAAAAACAATGTTCCCAGGAAAAGATACCATTTGACCGTGGTGCGCAACAAACCGGAAAGTAGCCCACAGCCGGATAGAGTTGAATTGTTTTACAATCAAATGCAACCTTGCGCCTGTAGGATTTAGATTGGGAAAGGTTTTTGAGGACGAATACTCAGTATAATATATACCCGATGAGATCGTCGGAAAAAGTTCCCCGGGGTGAATGTGGCTAAATTTAGTTTGCATGTATTGTAATAAAAATACTGTATTGTGATAAATTAAAAATAAGAGAGAAATCGTAAATATACGTTTACTTTGATGTCCCTTTAGGGCTTAGGACATTGAATTAGGGTGGGGACAATTTCTATAGTTATTACAATAATAAATTGATTAAAATTATCGATTATACATTTTCAGATGTTTATGGTTTGCAAGGCGTAGATGAATATTTTTCAAACAAGTGAAGGTTTTCAGCTTCTAACTAGGCTGGTAAGCTCCTACGAAAGGATCATTATATCATTATATATGTGGTAGTGTTATAAATTAATACATAAAAATGGCACAAACACATTTTATAAAATGGTTAAATGTAAAATAACCAATGCAAGTTATAGCTTATGGCATGTAGTGTAATCTAACCTAATGGCACAACTGTAAATGTTTGTACGGATTTGTTCTATAAGGAATTCCAGGAAGCCAAGGACGAAACTTTTTTGTATCTTTTTTTCTTCGTTTTCGAAAGTTGCCTCGCCCGAACATCACAAAAAACAGCGATGTTGCATTTTGTTTTGTGAAATTTGTTTATATACAGTAAATTCGAAACATATTTTTAAGCATTTCTACGATCACTTTACGTAAAGCGAAATACCGGTCGGTTTTTGAAACACATCGGATACACCAACATTCTTATGCAGATTATGCAAATGAACATAAATTAGAATAAAAAAATCGAGCTAAATTCGAGAAAATTTGCATAATACGCAAGTATTCAGCTGTATATGATGCGTTTCAAAAACCGGCCGCTATTTCGCTTTAATACATACATGTAAAAAGGATGCATATGGATAAAAATCGTATGGATTGTAAAGCGTGAAGAAGTGAAAAAAATTTGCACTAATTTCAAGAAACATTTTTCAAGTTGTCCTCAAAAGTAGAGCGTTCGTCCTTAATAATCCAGCCTCGTTTTTTTCCCTCTTCCTGAACTTGTACTCTTGAAACGACTGGCGCGCGCGTAGCGCGCTCGCAAAGGCGGTAATTATGCAAATTGTGCGTGGATCAGCCAAAAACGAGAGGGGCAATTGGGGTGGTAACAGGTGTATGCGACTATGACCGGGGCAGGTAACAAGGGACTCTAGAAGTTACGTAAATTGCTTTCTTTGCGTTTCTAATAAATAATAGATAAAAAGAAATCTTTCACGCTATGGGATAGTGCATTCGAGGGTGGTTTCAATGAGGGTTTTCAAAGCAGAGATCCAAGCAGTAGACAGCGAGTTCCAGACGACAGATTAAGTTTCACTTTATTTTCCTTCTAGTCTAAATATTAAATATTAGTGTTAATAAATATGGGTAAAACCGAAATAATTCCATACATATTTAATATTTAATATTTA
This sequence comes from Pelodera strongyloides, assembly GCA_036852015.1. Taxonomy (NCBI): domain Eukaryota; kingdom Metazoa; phylum Nematoda; class Chromadorea; order Rhabditida; family Rhabditidae; genus Pelodera; species Pelodera strongyloides. The sequence goes on from JAANDG010000238.1 coordinate 137,796, forward strand.
GTTCCCAATCTAGAAGGGTTTTGTTTGTGCCCAAGTTATCCCAAGTATCAGTGTCATACCCACATTCTTTGTACCCACGGGGGTGTCACACCCACGGAGTTCCATTTGATTTAGTTGACGTTCTTTATTTGTGTTGATTTTTAACCAACTAACCGTTCTTATTAAGAGAAGAAAACAGCTCAATATGCCATTTTATTTCGGCGTACTTCTGTTTTTACTACAAACTACAATAATCACTTCGCATTAGTTTGCTTTATGCGAAATAAAAAATATGAACTTTTACTTCCAAATAAATGCACAAGACAGACAAATAATAATAATAGTAACAATACAACAAACAATTCAGTGACTTTCTGTTGGAAATTAAAGGCAAAGGTAAAAAGCCATTCTAACAAATAATCAGTTGGAACTCAGAATATTGGTAACACAAATAAATAATGGCGTATATAAGCATTTAAAGCGGTATGACACATGGTTTTGAAACAAATGAATTAGAAGTGCATTCCCTTGTATTATATCGACAGAAGTTCTGTGCCTTACAGAATAGCACAGAAGTTTGCATATGAAATGAGGCTATCAAAAATGTTTAAAAATCACGTGTCATAGAGCTTTACATACTAAATAAATTAAGTCAACTTTCTCAAATTCACAGAATAATGCCAACAGTGGAAAGGACCTCAGTGGTAGTAGTTTCGTCAGTTGTCGTTTCGGGAAAATCTGAAGAACTCGGTATAGTCGTGGTCACCTCAGGCTCAGAAGTCGTTACTTCGGTAGGGCTGGGTGCAGTAGTTGGCTCCTGAGTAAAACCTGAATTACGCTTCGTTACGAATCGACATTTATTGATTAATTGAATTACCAGCTTGTTTACTACACTGTGGATGATATAGTTTATCAACTGCTACTTTGGCTGAGCAAAAGTTCCTTTATTTCACAAGTTTGGAGGTGGATGGGAATTCCGCTGTTACTAAGGATTGATGATGTTTTCAATTTATTTTATTATTTTGTCGGGTAGAAGGACCCGAGCGAGAAGCACTGTGGAACAAATTTGATCCGATTGGGGTAGATATTGGTATTGATTATTGATAATTGATAATTGATACTAGATAACGATGAATTGGGTAGATCCGTCCTCGGACTCGCGACATCATTATTTGAACAACTTGTAAAGTGTAGGAGATGTAAGATCCTTCCTCTAGGACCCACGAATGCGAACTTACCGCTGCCGAAATTATTATCTTCATAGGCAATAACCATAACGACCAGAAGACATAGGATTGTAAACAGGTGACGACGCATTTTGGAGCTTAGCTGGGTAAGTTTAGAAATGTTTGCCAAACCCCAAACCACCCTTTTATACCACCAGGCGTGATGTGAAAGTTCTTTGCATAGGTTTAGTGAAAAAGTACATTTATTAAAATGAGCGTCGCATTTTAAAAGTGAAAACATGTACAAATGTGTCTAAAATTAGTTAAAAATTACAGCTGGACGTGCAAACGGATAACGTAAACTATTGAAAACGGTAAAGTAATCTGCTGAAATTACATTTGGGGGAGAGGTGGCTTGTTATCGTAAAAGAAATAAGGCCGATTTTTGAAACCGCACGTGGAGTGAATTCCTGCGTATTTATGCAATTTATTCTAATTTAGCTCTACTAATTCTAGTTTATGTTCATTTGCATGCGATAAGAATACTAGTGTCCACGATACGTTTCAAAAAGCGGCCGGTGTTCCGCTTTATTACGAGAACCAGAATGGCCAGGCGCCATGCGAGGAGCCGTATGGAATTTGCATAATACGAGAGTAGCCTAGCAGGTCGACACATAGTCGAATACAGAATACAGTAACATTTATACCGAAACTATATTAGACGCCATTCAATACCCCTGTCCTCTTTTATGATTTTTTTTATGAATTTTTCTTTTGCATTGGAAAGTCTAGGTAAAAGTCTAGTCTAGTTTTTTAGCAAAATAGCTTTGGAACATTGTGTCACAATTGTCTTCTCAAGGACACTAATTGAAGTGCTATTAGAATTGACTGCTCGTATAAGATCGTTGGTGGTTTCGCACAACTTGCACGATAACTGCCCGCCAGCACAATTCTTGGCAAACCATCTGAATTAGCACATGCTTATATAGAATACCTTATCATTGTCGGTTTTAGGTGAATATCTGACTTTACATTTACAGGTAATATAATGCAACAAGTTGTAGACAGACGACGTCATACTGTATTCGAATGATTTCAAAATACAATATATTTACATGATGGCATATGCTTCCATTTCGTTTGTGGTCTCAAATGAAGGCAGTTGCGTCAGATCATCCAAATTAATGTGGCAGCTTTCGAATGCGAGTCTTGTGCTGTTGACACGCTGAATATAAGGAAAAACTAAGTTGAGTTCGAGCGAAATAAGATCCAGAGCAGAGTCGGACGGAAGTGCCACTGGAGGACCTGAAATAGACTGTTTAATGGACGGGCTCACTTCAGGCCCATTTTTGAATGGCCCCTTATTTTTGATTATGCGATCTGATTTTAAAATGAAAAAACTAGCGTTTCCAAATTAATTTAAATAGGCGACTGAACAAATTGGAATGCGCTTCAATCCTTCTGAATTTATTCAATATGCAATTTTCAACATTGTTTGCCTCGCAATTGTCTTGTAAAACGTGAAAAGAAGCTCGCCTTTAGCTGCTAATTTTTGTCGCACTCTCCCAACCTTACAGATCGGCTTTTCTAAAACTAACCTATGTTGATGTAAACAATCATTGAAATTCTTGTAGTGTTTGGGACAATGGGCGCCGAGTAAAATGTGGATTATTGAAAATATGCCGAACGCTTATGTATGCATTGTGATTAACAACTGTTCTTGTCCAAGTAGTTTTGATAAATATTTGTATAAATATATTGGGGAAAATCTTTATGTATTAATAACTAGCCACACTTAGTGTAAAACGTGGACTGATTTCATTCTGTGTATAATCACAGGGCCACTTAGTTCGGCAGCCATAGGCCATAGACTTTCATTGTAGTGCACAAAAAGTTACATATCACAAAACATTACTGGTCAATCACTGTATTTCTCCTGGTTTTCAACGCATTTTCATAAAGCTTGAACATTCCGATAAAATTTTTGAGGTCATTCGCACGAGAAGCAGAGACGAGGCTTTGAAGCACACACATATTAATAAGAAGCAATCGAGGAAGCTTTGACATTGTTCTTGCAACTAAAACACAGAAACATGTGATATATTTTACAAAGGAAGCAGCTGGCCCGGATAAACTATTGTAGGGCATAATACTATGGTCGCATTTCCAATGTTTGTTTTTACCTTTGAAATAAAAAGTTCTGCGAAACACAAAAAAGGTTTTCTCAACACGCACCTGTCCGCTAGAACACAGCATAAAACAAGGCTGCAAGTGAAATTTGAATTTGAGGTGCAAGCCGATTTGGGCAGCGCCGTTTCCTTTTATGGCATGAACTTGGGCTAAATTTTCCAAATCACTTTGTCGCTTAGATGCATTTGCGCGGAAGAGTGGTTTTCTATTTCGGTCGCAAATGTGGCAAAACAGAGAACGCCTCTAAAAAAAGAAGCAGAATGTTTTTAAAACTAGAACACAAACAAAAATTGTTGGCGGATTGAAAGGTCAGACTAGCAGATAGACATCAATGGGCCTCAGCAGGATCCCACGGTTTTGGTTTTGCTGATCATGATCATGGTTTAACCTTTCTGCTTATACTGAAGAAATAAAACATAACAACAACATTAAATTAGATCCCTTTTGAAACAGTGCAAACCAATGATCTGAACAGAATAAATGGTAGGATAGCCTAGGCCTAGAATGCTCGGCACTAAGTGCCTATACAGCCTATACTCTAGGCACTCAGTGGTGGCTCTCATAACACATAACAGTTTAATTCTGGTGGAAACTAAATAATGTCCCTTCTTGCTTATTATTTTCAAAGTTTAATTATTTAAATATAGAAAGAAAGCAGAATGGGTTGATATGATAGCAATGATAATCCGGCAATAGAATAGAGTCGTGTTGGAGCTAATGTTGTCGGATTTAGCACAAGATCTAAAGCTAGGCCACAAAAATTTGTAAACATTAAAAAATGACTAGTGGAAAGACGCACCTACTACAATACAATCCATTTCAGTTTTCAGACTAGAATAAATGCAAACGCTGCACTCAAAAGCAAATAATCACTTATGTTCCAGTAAACACAAGAATCTTCAACATATTTTATTATCGTTGACCCTTGGCCCACAGGGGCGCTGACAATCAAGTTTTCAGCAAAATGGCTTTAGTACATTCTGTGACGATTTCATTCTGAAGTACATAACGTGCTGACATATTCCCTGCATAAGTGGCTCGTACAAGATCGTTGGTGGTTTCGCACATCTCGCACGACAAGATCCCGCCAGCGCAATTCTTGGCAAACCATCTGAATTAGTAGTATTAAAATTTTAAACTAAACAAATTTTATCGGTTGGTCCTGTGCCAGTGTTTAGCTCGTTCGTGCCCTGTGAAGTAATGGTATTGTGCGCTCGACAGAGGTTCGATAAGGGTTAGGCCCGGTTACCGGTTAGGACAGGTACGATAGCGCCTCATACCAGCGCCCCCACTAATTGTAAGGTCGGATCGTAGTGAGAGGCGGTGGTGGGCCGTTCACCGGCAAAGATATCACAATGCAAAAACCATCTTTCTCTTACAGTAGTCGTGTCAAAGTTACAAAAGTTTACATGAGAACGTATATTAAATTATCTATTTATGTTGGCTGCAACGAGCCTCTACACCTAGCTGTAAGTAGGATTTGTAAAAGAAACTCTTGTTTACATGGCAGAATATGCTTGCATCTCGTTGTACGTTTCAAATAAAGGCATCTCTCCAGTTCGTCTAAATCAATGGCAGCTTTCAAATGCGCTTGTGGTACTAAATTATATGTAAGGAATATTTTCAAAAATAATTTCGAGTTTTGTCCAGAATGCCATCCAGCTCAGTATTTGACGGTAGTGACGTTGGAGGCCCTAAAATGTGCATACCGTTACGTAGGTATCTATATACCAGGTATTCTGCGTCTGTCAAACAGACATACATATCTTCCAATTTTTCATCCGCGAAATTATACCTTCCGCGGCACTGTTTGCCTCGCAACTGTTACAGAACACGGCAACATAGAACTCTCCCTCTGTAGGCGAGCACCAAGGCGATGATGGTCTTAAAGGGAGAGGCCCATGAGAAACCTAATTTGTAAATAATGTCCGGATTTCAGAAATATTACGAAATTGCTTGATCCTAGAACTCACAGAGTAAATTGGCCAGGCACCGTAGAGAATCAATTCTCTCGCTTTTAGGGCACTTTTGTATTGGAACGCCTCTTTATCGTCGCAGGAATGGTCTTTATTCGTTTACCCATTCTTCTATAGAGAAAGAATGCAAATGAACGGATATAAACCGTAAAAACGAATTTTGACGTTGCTGACTACGGTAACGAATCCCGCCCGTAGGGGATCGCCCTTGAATCACCAAGAAGAGTTCAGTGGACCAAGAAGATGTAGCAAAGTAACGGTTCACAGTTCACAACAAGTTCACAGTACACAATGCAAAACGGTTTATTCGGGGATGGGAAACGGGATCCAGCAAAGGGGGCGTCCTGTAGCACAACGCCAGGCCGACACGCGCCTATCCAGAAGCGGCCGGTACTAGATCGTCCTGTCTGCTTCGTCTCCGTTGTCTGACCCCACCGGTCCGAAGTTGACTGACCCCACCGGTCCGAAGTTGACTGACCCCACCGGTCCGAAGTTGACTGACCCCACCGGTCGGAAGTTGACTGACCCCACCGGTCCGAAGTTGCTGTACGAAGACCACTGGCTCTAGAGTTGAGAGCCGCGTTATACTCAAAAGACCGCTGAGTCGATCTCTCAGCGGTTTATATTTTCTGCCTTGTATTCTAATCTCTGTCTTTATATTCGAAGAGTTCCCAAAGACTTTAGCCACATACGTTTGTGTCTCGTAGTTGTATAGTCATAATAAATATAAACAGTTGAATTGAAACATAAGTGGAGATTCAACATACGGTACCTAAAATAAAATAACACAGTAATCTTCGATTAAGTGCATTCTCTTTAGCTTGCATTTTCGTTGTTAGCTTGCATTTTTCAGTATTTATGTTGCACTGAAAAATTACTTTAGTATCGATGTTATCATCGTTTTCATAAAGGAAAATTCCGAGATCATCGTTGGAAGAGAAGTGATTGGGAAAAGTGTCCTTGAATTACGCATAAAATGACAAGCAGATGGAGAAATAGTGTCATGATTATTCGACACTAATAGCGTATACGAAAGTCCAACTGTCGCAGAAGTAATGTTCCAGTATGAGCCTTGCACTTTGCACCTGTAACTTATTACTGCTGTACTGCTCTGTCACTGCACCGGCCGGATTTTGAAACACATCGAGTACACCAGAATTTGTAAGCAGCCTATGCAAATGACAATAAATTATAATAAAAAAATCGAGCTAAGTTCGAGCAACTCATCATAAATACGTAAGAATTCAGTTGTCCACAATGCGTTCCAAAAACCGGCCAGTATTTCGCTCTAGAGTAACCTTTTAAGCCACTTTGTCTGGTATGCATAGCAATGTTGCTTGGCAATTTGTTATGCTCTTTATTACAGTGCGCAAATCAAGAGTACCATAAATGAAGGCGCTTTCACGGATATATTTCTGAAATATCAGTCTTTCGACTAAATTAATTAATTAATTAGAGCGAAATACCGGCCGGTTTTTGAAACACATCCAGTTGACCAACATTATTATGCAGCTTATGCAACTTAAGATAAATCAGAATAAAAAAAAAATCGAGCTAAATTCGAGCATCTTTGCATCAGCTGTCCACGATGCGTTTCAAAAACCGGCCGGTATTTCGCTTTAATGAAAAATCATTTCGATGAGTCCTACCCTCTTCTAGCACAGTATGGCTGATGGCATTCTGAAAAAATTGAAACTAAAATAACAGAATATAGAAAAAATGTCAATACTTATTATATAGATGAGAAGAATTTGAAATGGTTAACAGTACATCCCGGTGGATTAATTCCCTTGACCGGATGAGTACATGCCAGAAAAAAGGCGATATTTCCAAAACGGATGGACCTTTTTTACATATTGTTCGGGTTGTAAAGAGTTTGCGAAAAGTGGCCATGTAACATGCATATAATAAACAGCAAATGAGAGAAGAGTGACATGTGATGGCCCTAAAAAGTGGAATTAAGTTAAAATAATTCTAAAAGAAAACCATTCGCATCCGCAGCCGTTTTCGCCGCACGGCGTTGTGTTCCGTCAAAATATTCTGCACAAGTCGTGAGGTACTTTCGGGTTGCCTGTGCCTACTTTTGAAATGGGCGCTCTGAAATGGGCAAATTCCCCACTATTTTTCAAATCGGCGTGGCAATCAAAAGCAAATTTTTAAAATCACTTTGTCGCTAGGTTGCGAACAAAAATGCGTGGTGATGTACCATTTTCTTTTGTTTCACACAGTAAAAATTGTGTAATTACTAGGAAAGGGATCATAGTACCTTCAAATTAACTGAATGAACGCATTTAATCTAGGAATTTCATTTTTTTTCACAAAAAACCCAACTAGTTTTTTTTTCGATTTGTTGCCGGTCTAATCAATATGCGTTCCAGTTTTATGTTGGCAATTATTCTGTCAAAGAATCATCTTCAACGTAGCTTTGCTCTTTAAAGCGATATAACGACAAGCTTTTGAAACGTATTTTGTATTAACATATGCATGTGTGTCTCATAATAATCGCTGTTGAGTCAAAAAAATACTCCGTTGCGACGGAACAACTATAAGGACAAATAATCATTTATTTATTCCAGTAAACACAACAATCTTAAGCTAGTTTGATTGCATGAACGAAAAATTGAACGAGTAATTTTCGTAGGCATCCTGTGCGTTTAAATACTGGCCGAAATGTCTTGCCAGTCCCTTTGCGAAAATTTGCATATGATAAGCAAATCCTAATCCTATTATTTTGTACGATCGTCCACGGCAATCGATTTGCTTATAATATGCAAATTTTCCAAAGAGGCTAGCATTTCGCTTTAACCAAATTCATCTCATTCATGGTTTGTAAAGTCCTGATAATTCCTGTTAATCCTTTAGCAAAATAGCTTTGGTACAACGAGTTATGATTTCATGCTGAAGTAAGAAAATTGGAGTATCGTTTGAATTAGCTGCTCTCACAAGCTTGTTGGTGGTTTCGCACAGCTCGCAGGACAATTGCCCGCCAGCGCAATTCTTGGCAAACCATCTGAATTAGTGCATAATTAATTATTGTCTGAACACTACTTTCACATTGTAATGGTTTATGATCACCGGCTTCCCCATATTTAAGCGAAATACCGGCCGGTTTTTTTGAAACGCACCGAGTACACAGAATAAACACAGAATGAATAAATGAGTACACCGAATAAATCGATTCTTATGCAGAATATGGAAGTGAACATAAACTAGAATAAAAAATCCAGCTAAATTCGTGAAATTTGAAAATTTAAATACGTAAGTATTCAGCTGTATACGATGCGTTTCAATAACCGACTGGTATTTCGCTTTAAAGGGCACGTCAAGGGGGATTCTGCGCAGAAGGCATCTCCTGGCGCAGACTAAGTAAATCTCGAAATGCGTACAATACAGTAAACCCATAAAAATGGCGCCAGAATAAAATATTTGAGGTTTTGTCATAAACGTGAACAAAACCCGCCGCAACGCACGCAAACGGGTGCGTTGCGGCGAGCCGGTAATTCAAACCGTCCCGTGGACAGCGATTTGTCTTAGCTCTGTCCACACGACTCAAATCCCATACTGAAGGAGTTTTTTGGAGGGGTTTGAAATTGTTTTTCTTCTTACACGAAAGGTTTTGTTTATTTTTGTTTTTTTTTTTTTTTTTTTTTTTTTTTTTTTTTTTTTTAGCCCAACATGCAAAACCGGCTCGTCATTCCCTTTAAATACAATACATTGGGAAAGCAGTTGTTCCAAATTGATAATACCAACTCCAAGTTATCCCATTTTTATGTAACTATTAATGTGGTAAACTGTCCAATTGCTTACATTGTAGCATATGCTTCCATCTCGTTGTTGGTTTCAAATAAAGGTAGTTGGGTCTGGTCGACGAAATCAATGTGGCAGCTTTCAAATGCGCTTGCAGTACTATTTATTATATACTGACTGTAAAAACAGATTAGACTGAGCTTGACCCTTGCGTCGTCCAGCTGTGAGTCTGACGGTAGCGACGGCAGAGGGCCTAAAATGTGTATTTACTATACCGTCACGCAGACGCTGTACTCCATAGACACTGGCTCAATCCCGAGTCGCTAGCAGACAGTACGCGCCGCCGGAAATGGGCCAGGAGCGCGCGAACATGGCGCACATGATTATTAATTTAATTGCGCCGCGCCAACATGGCGCAATTAATGCCTTTTCTAGAGAATGGCTTCATGCACAATCGTGAAGCCGTACCTTCAGCAACACTGTTGGCATCGCAATTGTCACGAAGTATGGAAACGTAGCCCTCTGCGGTACTGGGCGATGACCAACTTGGTTCAATATGTTCTACTAGTCTGAAATGTGAGCACGAAAATGTTTATTTTGCGAAACTGCACATAACACTACTTACAGTGATAGATTAAAGGATCGCAGTCACTACAAAATCATCGTTTTTCTTCGAGTTTACTTGTATTTGGTAAAGAATCTACTTTACAACACCGAATAATTTGAATTCCAACTCAGGGAGTGAACAAGTCGAAAAGTAGTTCTACTAAGCTATTCCTGCTGGTTTTCGGCAGCGCAAGGGTTGCAATTCATACACGTTTCAGAATCCTTGCAGTAAACTTTTCTCCGATGATTGGAATCAAATTATTCGATTTTTGGGTATGTAAAGTGAGATTTGGGTAAATATAGTTTGAAAATTCCGATGATATCTTTGGGGTTGTAAAGAGTTTGGGAAAAGTGGACATGCATCAGGCATAGAATAACCAGCACATGAGAAAAGGGTGTCATGTGGTGTCCCTAAAAATAGAATAAAGCATAGAATAACAAAAGGGTGTCATGTGGTGTCCCTAAAAAGTGGAATTAAGTTAAAATGTTCTAAAACAAAACCAAGACGTAGCCGTTGCTCGCCGCAGAACGTTGTGTCAGTAGAAAAATTTTCCTTGAGTGGTAAATACAGCCTCATAAGAAGCCTTTAGCACCCAAAAAGCACAAGACGTAAATCGTCCATCGCAAAGATGCGCGCTAGATGCATGCTGGCGATGAAAGATGCATACTAAAACGAGTTATAACTCGGTTTTTCTTAAACTACGGTATTTTGTGACAGCGCGTTATAGAATCTCTGTGAGTTAGGCTTGACGTTCGCTTTAAATATTCTGCACAAGTCGTGAGGTACTTTCGGGTTGCCTGTGCCTACTTTTGAAATGGGCGCTCTGAAATGGGCAAATTCCCCACTATTTTTCAAATCGGCGTGGCAATCAAAAGCAAATCTTTTAAAATCACTTTGTCGCTAGGTTGCGAACAAAAATGCGTGGTGATGTACCATTTTCTTTTGTTTCACAAAGTAAAAATTGTGTAATTCCGAAGGAAAGGGATCATAGTACCTTCAAATTAACTGAATGAACTGCATTTACTCTAGGCATTTCATTTTTTTTTCAACTAAATGAACCAGAAAGCCAAATAGGTGCTTTTTTAATTTGGGAGCGATCTAATAAATATGTGTTCCAGTTTTATGTTTTCAACTGTCAAAAAATCATCTTCAACGTAGCTTACAATTAGCTCTCTAAAGTGATACAACGACAAGCTTTTGAAACGTATTTTGTATTAACATATGCATGTGTGTCTCATAATAATCGCTGTTGAGTCAAAAAAATACTCCGTTGCAACGCAACAATTAAGGACAAATAATCATTTATTTATTTTCCAGTAAACACCTCAGCACAGTTAATTTTCGTAGGCCCTGTGCTTTAACGAAATGCTCCCTTTGGAAATTCAAATCTATGTATCATGCTAATTTTGTACATGTCCACGGCAATTACAAAATTAGTAAATAGGATCCGTCATATGCAAATTTTCCAAAGAGGCTAATTTCGCTTTAACAAATTCATCTCATTCAAGGGAATTAAGCCGGTTTCATGTTGGGCTCAAAAAAAAGCTTATGTTTTGAAGGTTGGAAAACAATTGCTTCAAATTTCGTTTCCTGTCCACGGGACGTTTGAACGAGGCTCTTTTTTGAAGTCAGAACGAGAGACGTTTTCAGCTTATAGATATCTGTGAATCAGGCTTGACAATGCGCTTTAATCCTTTAGCAAAATAGCTTTGGCACAACGAGTTATGATATCTTCCTGAAGTTTAATAATAATTGAAGTATCGTTTGAATTGGTTGCTCTCACAAGCTCGTTGGTAGTTTCGCACAGCTCGCACGACAATTGCCCGCCAGCGCAATTCTTGGCAAACCATCTGAATTAGTACACAATTACGCGATTATCGGTAGCTTTTAGCTGAACATTTCTTTCATATTGTAATGGTTTACGATCACCGTCTTCCCCATATGAAAGAGAAATACCGGCCGGTTTTTTTTTTGAAACGCACCGAGTACATAAATAGCCCGTATTCTCGGTAGGTAGGCCTCCCAGTAGGGAATGACCTACCAGTGGGAGAAAAAGCGCTAATTCTGGTGTACTGGTAGAAGGCGCGTCGCGTGTCGCGGTTTCCCAAGTGGTAGCGGACTGGGAGGGTTGTTGCTTGCATTAGGCCTACCAGAGGAGATTACCACTAGCAGAGCCTACCACTGGTAGGCCTCTGCCATTTCCACTCTGGTAGACCTACCAGAGGAGATTGGGAATGGCCAACCAAAATGCCTTCCCCAAAGTGGCGCGAAAATAGGGCTAATGATTCTTACGCAGTATATGCAAATGAACATAAATTATAATAAAACATCGAGCTAAATTTGAGTAAATTAGCATAAATACGTAAGGATTCAGTTGTCCGCGATGCGTTTCAAAAAACCGACTAGTATTTCGCTTTAAATACAAAATACAACACATGAAAAAGCAGTTGTTCCAAAATGATATTACCAACTCCGTGCTATTCCATTTTTGTGTATCTATTAATATGGTAAATTGTCCAATTGCGCCACCTACGTCACATGGTAGTTAAAGCGAAATACCGACCGGTGCATGAGTACTCCCTGTTTCCTATGCTTCATATGCAAATGGCATAATTTGAAAAAAAAAGACAAATTTTACATAACTGCTAAGAATGCTGATATTTGAGATGAGTTTCATTGTAGCTTTAAAAACAAAACATGCTTACATGTAGCTTCTTCATCTCGTCGTCGGTTTCAAATAAAGGTAGTTGGGTCTGGTCGTCGAAATCAATGTGGCAGCTTTCAAATGCCCTTTCAGTACTCTTTCTTATATTCTGACTGTTCATAAAGATTATAATGAGCTTGACCGAAGCGTTGTCCAGCTGCGAGTCTGACGGTAGCGACGGCAGAGGGCCTGAAATATTTATCTACTATACCGACACCGCAGACGCTGTATTCGATAGACACTGGCTTCCATCTCGAGTCGCTAGCAGACAGTACGCGCCGCCGGAAACGGGCCAGGAGCGCGCGAACATGGCGCACATGATTATTAGTTGCGCCGCGCCAACATGGCGCAATTAATGCCTTTTCTAGAGAATGACTTCATTCACAATCCGTGAAGCCGTACCTTCAGCAACACTGTTGGCATCGCAATTGTCACGAAGGACGGAAACGTAGCCCTCTGCGGAACTGGACGATGACCAAGAGGTTTGTTCTACTAGTCTGAAATGTGAGAACGGAAATGTTTATTTTGCCTCTGTGCTAACCGCACTATCCGAGTGTATTAGCGAAATACGCTGGTTTTTGAAACGCATCGAGTACTCCCTGCTTTCCTCCGCTCATATTCAGCAAATACTATTTGATAAAAAATAAACCGTTTTAATAGATAAGATAATTTGCGGTGCGTTTCTACCGGCTGGTATTAAAACTTAAAACTTCACTCGTAGATCACTGCATTCCTGCTTGTTTTCAGCGCATTTTCATATAGTTTGAAAATTCCGATGATAGCCTTGGGGTTGTGAAGAGTTCGGGGAATGGGGTAGGGAACGTCACGCAAAGGGGCAAGGGTAGGGAAAGGGCGGGGAGTAAAGGGGGCATTGGATGTGATGCCCCCATTGAGTTCTGGTGGATCTTCGCAAAAGAATCCTTGCACCAAGAATAAAACAACAAGGAATTGAGGAACTTGTGACATGGGTGTTGATCCTAAACATAGTATATTGAACAATTGAAAACAAATTGGGCAGAGGCCGTATTCACCAACACGCAGGGAGCCCTGGCCTCCTCAGGGAGATGAAGTGTGCGTAGGGAGTGCGACAGCAGAAGAAATTCAGAGGCGCTCGTGAGCCCAAGGGAGGGGCTCCCTGACTGTTGGTGAATACGGCCTCAGTTTAATATTGTCGTTCCCAAGCCTAAAAAAGGTACGAAAAGCAAATCTACCGTAAGAATGAAATTGTGAAATTTAAAATTCTACTTGGGAGTGTAATATTGAAAGTTCATACGGTAGCTTCGTGTTGTGTGTGCTACGATTCTTCTGTGATATGAGTCCTCCAGAAGAAGGCGGAGTTTTGTTTCAATTCGTCAACGCGTTGTAAGTGGCAATACCGCCGGACTTTTAAAATCACTTTGTCGCTAGGATGCGAAAAATACATGAAGATCTAATATAGTTTTTGTATGCAGACCGCGGCACGGCAATTTCAAAAAAAAAATTAAGCCGCCTTTTTTTGGCTTACTTTGTTTGCGTGTTGTTGGGCATTGGTTCACTTTTTCCTCACAACGTACGAGCCACTCAAGAATGTCCGCTCTGAGATCTACCGCAGACTGCATGGTGCGGGTTTAACTCGGGAAAGCTACCGTGCGGATATGTCTGCAGGGGGAAAAATTCGAAAAATAATTTAATGCTTGTTTATGTGTAATTTAGTATATTACATATTATGTGCCATGTAGAACACTTCACATAACATATATTCTATGAATAAAGCCTCATAAGACCACTGGGTGGAATTGAACACCACTTGCAGCGCCTTCAACCACTCGCCATAACCGCAGTGGCAAAAGGATGGAAAGGCGGAGACGTTCTCGTCTGGCATTATTGTGTTTCTGGAATCGCGCCTCGCGGTTATGTCGGAAAGTCTGCCGCATGGTTGGGCGAACAAAAGTAATATCAGCGAGTTTCCGCATGATGGAGATATGCGGGAAAGTTCAAAGTAGATACGCCACACCATGCGGGAAAGTTGCACGCACGCCCAAAACGTTCGCCGCAATGCGCCCCAAGAAAATTGGTCAAATGTAGATTCAGAGAGTATCAAAAGTTCACATATTTGATGGCAAATCATGGTGACTGTAGACCTGATAATAATAAGAATTTGCATGTTCGAAGGGCGATTTCTTTTCATTTTTCTCCATACCAGGTTGATGGACAAAAGACGTTGGATGGAAGGCAAAAAGTGAGCATGTTCAGACATTTTTTACAGCTTGATCCAGACTTGCACTTGTCTAAATATGTGCACTGTCTGTAGTCGTTGAGAACCTGCAATGATTTAGTTTCATAAAAAGAAAGATTATCAATTATCCACGCTAGAGTTAACAGAAGTATAGTATTCAATGTGTCGCAGTATGTCCTCATGCGCAGAGCCTTCAACTTTGAGCGGGAACACCCTCGCCCACAGTTTTCGGTGCCGCGGCAAATTCAGAGGAAATACTAGTATACTATGCTACAAATTCCTCTACAAGATATCGTTTGTAAATCGTTTCCTTTCCTTGTCTATAAAGCTACATCAAGCTGACCTCGAACGCTATGCAAAGGCAAAAAGTTAAATATGATATTAGCTATCGCTTACCGTTGCTTTAGCGTAGCTCGTGTACACAAGTACTATTGTGAAGACCAATAGTTGGAATAGTAAATTCATTTTTCCGTCAATTTCATGAACAGCAACTAAGAGTCAATAAATCACTAGAGACAAAACATAGAATGTATAATTTCAATATAGCTGTCGGATAAATCATGTGGTCCTTTGATTTTGCCAAAAAAAAACGATAGTAAACAGAGAAAGTACAATACTAATATGATTGTGACCTGACCCAATTTTTGAAACCAATTAAAAACGATATGAAAGAAAAAAATGTTTTAAAAGACAAAGGCCTTCCTTGGAATAACACAGACAAAATGAAACTTCACCTTTTCTCTATTCTCCTCGTTGTTCTGATATGCCTAATTGGAGTCAGTCAGTCGCACTACACAAAGAAGGTTCCAAAGGTTAGTTGTGGTACAGTTGCCTGGCGTACGCTTCAAAACCCGCTGTTGTACCGCTATAAAGTAACATAAATACAAAAAATATTCATCTAAACTATATGCTACAATGCCATAGTCTCGTCCACCAGATGTTGGAAATCAATTAGAATCAGCTTACATAACCATCGGGTAGGTTTATTGTACCATTGTAAAAACGACTACATAAAAATCCAAATTTCAGACTCTTGATGAACTCGACACAGAGCTCAAAAAGGTGTTGCAAAAGAACTGCAAAAGCGACAAACAATGCCGGCCGAAATTAGAAAAATGCGCAAAATGCGGGGGAATTTCATACTGTTTGGGCCCGGGTGGAAAGTGCCCGAAACAATAAGAGTTCTTGTTGAAATAAATGCTTACATTAGAAAATCTAATTTGTTGCTATCTGTTTTCTTCAGTATCAATGGAAATACAGACTTATATTGACAAAACTTGCGCGATACGCCGATACATTTTGTTGGCGTAATAAATGTTATGTTATGTTGTGTTGCCCGATGACAGTCAGTCATGTGTGACAAGGCAGAAATATAATTAACAGTTGCCAATTTACTACAGAATCGTATTCTTACTGTAAGACGTAAGCTCTAGTTCTAACCTGAAGATTGTCAGCTCATCTTACGCTGAACAGGTACCCTGAACAACAACAAACAAACTTATTGAAGAGACTTGAACAAACAGAATATTTATTAAAAGTGCAGGCCAAGTTAAAGATTATCTTTTGGGAGCAAACACTATCGAAAAGCTTTGCATACTCAAGGATTTAAGAAAATGAAAAAGAAAACATAATTGTTTAAAATCTCCCCGACTGTCATCAGTTTCAGGCTTCTTCACAATTTTGGCGATGACTTTCGGCAGTTTAGCAGCCAGACGTTTCATTGATTCAATGACTGCCTTATCCACATCCTAAATATAAACAAGTAACAAAGGTTCAAAAACAACATCCAAAATATATTCAAGCGGCATGGCGCGCAGGTTGAAACTATTCTGAAAATCTTTTGTGTACGGTGCCGGAAACCGTACCGCGACAATACAATTCGCTTTCGATTTCAGTGTCCAAAAAAACCTTGTGATAATGAATAAAATGCGTAATAGTTTAAGAAAATAACTCGTACTTGGTCTGTTGGAAGCGGTTCTCCCACACACATATTAGTGATTTCCTTTAGCAGTTCCTTGATTTCTGCATCGGTGGCAAGTTTTTCCTTCCTAAGACTGTCGCCGTATCTTTCAATAAGGTCGACAACTAACGGATGGCTTGCAAGACTCTTACTTTTGCAGAGAACAGATACGGTCAATACCGTAAGAATAAGGAGGCACTTCATGGCAAAACAGAAGGAATAAGCAATTGAAACGGGCAGCTGCCCTTTTATGGGAACATGTATTTTAATCAGAATCAATCATAAGACGGTTATTAATATGTTTGAAATGATGTAAGGTTCAATTGGTTTTTACAATGTCGAATATGTGGTTTGGAATACAAATTATGTTTGTTTTGCCTTCATTGGATTGAAACAGATGTTTATGACCGTGAACAATAAAAAAAATCATTAACATAACATAAATTCAAAATGTCTGGACTTATGTCCAGCCATTGGATGTGTCCGTCTGAATGTACTAGATATATCAGTTTTCGGTTTTCATTGCAGAAATTTTATGATCATTCTTTCGCCTGCAGTTCCTTTGCGCCTTTGCGTTTCCATGATATCGTTTCGGTGTCTTATGTATAAAAAGTTTCAGTTATAGTTCTAGTGGCATACCTCACAAATTGTATCATTACTTTAAATTGATTGGAAATAACAAATAATTAGGGATAGTGGATACTGGGAGTAGTGGGAGTGCTCTGTTCCGGGTGAAGATGCACAGGAAATGAATTCGATAGCCCATAGTTGGCGGTATTGTACTTATTGATATTATTATCCTCACGAAAGTAGAATCTTGGATTTTTTCAAGGGTTCTCAAACAAAAAACCTCATAATAACTTGTAAAAAAATGGTTGGATGACTTGATATAAGCGCAGCAGTAAGAATTGAATTTCAGTTATCTGTCTCTGCTGCATTATACTTACTTCAAGACTCTCTTTGTATGTTGATTTAACATGAAGACAGCCAGCATTTAGTCAGCTGGTACTCGTGCAAGCTCAGAATATAACACATCTCAATCACCACCACCAAGAATAGCAAGATCTGTTCGACTGGGAATAGAACGTCGTCTACTGTATTCTGTACCTCAACGGACTGCTCGACACCTTACTTGAACAAAAAAAAAGATTGCCTTATCAAGATCCTGAATGGAAAAATGTTAACGTCCAGCTTTAAAGCAACATGACACATGGTTTGTGAAGCACTCAACACGGCTGCTTTCAAGGGAGTCGCATA
This sequence comes from Pelodera strongyloides, assembly GCA_036852015.1. NCBI lineage: Eukaryota > Metazoa > Nematoda > Chromadorea > Rhabditida > Rhabditidae > Pelodera > Pelodera strongyloides. The sequence continues at coordinate 155,597 of JAANDG010000238.1, forward strand.
TATTTTCAGATTATTCAAGTATGACCCATTTGCAATATTATAGCATGCAGGACACTGCATTAAATCGATATTATGAATAAATACACAAACATAAGAGTGACTTATTTATTTCTTAGTAGTTTGTTTCGCGTGCTCTGTTGCTCTTTCGGCGCTAAGCTTGTCGAAAGCGTTGAAAATCTTCTCCACATTCGCGTCGCTTTCGGGTTTCTTCAGAGCTTTCGCGATGGCTTTTTTCACTTTCGCAACTAGTCCTTTTGTGGTCTCAGCCATTGCCTTATCAAGATCCTGAATGGAAAAATGTTAACGTTTTTAAAGCAATATGACACATGGTTTGTGAAGCACTCAACACGGCTGCTTTCAAGGGAGTGGCACATATTCTCAGATTATTCAAGTATGTCTGATTTACAGTACCATAGTACACAGGACGTTAGTGTTTAAAAGGGACCACATATAATTTTAAGTTTTGAATTAAAAAAAAAAGTTAACAAGACCAACCTTGCCTGATGGCACAGGTTCTTTGGCAAATACATCGGCCACTTCTTTATGCAGTTCCTTGATTTCAGCGTCAGTGGCGAGTTTCGCCTTCTTTAGAGTTTCGTCTCACCTCAAATCGTGTCTGTTTTTTTGTTCTTTATTTTCTATAAGGGATAATAAAAATTTGGAATACAAAAAGTAGTGTTATATTTCAATACTCACGAAGATATTAGGTGATAAAGTGGTGGATCGATCGGCCCGAAATGAAAAAGTGTTAATTGTCCCATACAAACAAGGCAGGACAATTACACTTTTTCATTTCGGGCCGATCGATCCCCACTTTATCACCCAATATCTTCGTGAGTATTGAAATATAACACTACTTTTGTATTCCAAATTTTTTTTTATATCCCTTATGTAAACGGCGACAGTCAATACAGTAAGAAGTAGAAGGTACTTCATGCTAGCTGTGGCTTCTAGAGTGACCAACCAAGCGGAGACCCGTCCTTTTATGGACACATGTATTTTAATTAAACCGGAATCAATCATAAACTAATTGTTAATACAATACATATGTATGTTGGAGTTTGATTCAATTGGTATTTGTGCCTGAGAAAAAGTGTGTATGGAATACAAATGAAGTTCTTATGTTTGTTTGCCTGTCTGTATTTTGGGATTTAGTTGAGTAACAGATGGTGCAGCAAAAATAAGGGACAGTTAATAAATGTTTCACTGAGGAAAACTTGGCCCAGCGCGGCCTAGACTGGGCCCGAAAAAGTGGGCCGCCTACACCTCGCCTACACCTCGCCCATAAGGGAAAGTGCTCGAGTCGAAAAGGTGGGCGGCTGGAGCGCCTGATATGGGCCCAGTGTAGGCCAGGTGTAGGCGAACAAAAATACACACGTAAGTTGAAGATCGCCGTGCTCAGGCCTACCTCAGGCCCACCCTATGCCCGTGCGCGGCCTACACCAGGCCCGAAATGGGGGGCCGCGCACCTGGGCCACTTGTTTCTGTAGGCCGCGCACCGGCCAAAGTTTCGCGTTCTACTAATAAGATCCGAAAAGAGTACGTGTGAATACCTCTAGTTGGTTGTTGGGAAGACAAACAAAGTTTGGGCTTATCGTTGGGCCTATGCAAAAAAAACTTTTTTTTATTAAAATTTAGACTTTATTTCCTGCCATCATTCAGTTCTTTACACAAGGATAACTGCAGTTGTTAATTGTACTTGTAAATAGATTAGCTGAATTGTACTGTAGAATTGTTTTCAACCGAATCAAGTTCGTTAAAAACGCGGCAACTTACCGTAGCTAACAGAGAATCAAATCTCCTGTCTCTGAAAGTTAACGCCGGTAATCGATCGGCGCAATCAGACAGGAGAATACAGACAGACACCCTCTATCGTTTTCTGTCTGTAATTCTGTACGTCTACCGGAAGATCCGTCGAACCGCAAATATAATAAAAGGTATGTGAATGTGTTTATATTTATGCTAATTTACAATTTTTATTTGTTACTGTTGTGTTTTTTTTCTGTTTTTTTTTTACATCACCTTTTGTTGAATAAACATGCACAATTATAATCCACTTTCCTTTTGGCTCTCATTTACTTCTTATGCAAAGGAAACTTCATTTATGTTTAGAGATTGTATTTCTGGAACTATTAGGAAAAACAAGCGTATCTCCATATCTTTGTTCGGAATATATTCAAGTTGGCGTAAATCCAAAAATTGTGCCATGTTTTCGACGCGCAACTTTTTTCCACATGTGCATTCGCATCATCGGTATATTTTCATCAATAAATGCATGTAAACGCTTCTGTGACAAACATAAGCGGCTGTCTATGGTGTGATGTGTGTTGCACTTTCTAACGTAGAGGTGAAAAAGAAAAACAATATACATTACTGTTCTATTTCTTAGCTTTGCATTCGTTGGGCAGAATTCACTGCAACCAATATCGTGTATATGTGAAATTCCAAAAACACAAAATTTAGCCAAAAGTACATCAAAGTACAATAGCTTGTGCGATTTTTCCTTTTATTATTTTTATACGGCGGTAAACGTTTACGTCTTCACTAAAAATACAAAAATAAATTATAGCATGTCCCTTGCTCCAAAGGTGTCGTTTTAAACTTTACCATAGTATACCCCTTCACTAAAACCTAAAACCATTCTCTTTTTATAGTTAAACCGCAGTGTTATAACCCTAGCAACGATTTCCATACGCCCTGTTGCTACTCAATTCCTCTAACAGAGTGCCAATATAGTAGATTACTAGCGCACCGTGTTGGGCGCCTTAATCCCCTCGGTCGGCCATTTCAATATGTGCCCGTGTAGTATAGCTGTGAGAGGTGAAGCCCGTTGGTTTCAGAGCGCCGGGCCGATTGGGCGAGAGATAGAACGCCGGGTGGAGAGGGCCCAGTGTGTGTGTTATTGACAGCACTGGGCGCCGGTTCGTATACACCCGGCGTATACGCCTGCCAGGCCATACACCGCCGGCCGGGCTGGCGGCCCAGGCCGTTGGTTATCGACCGCCCGGGTGCGCCGTCGCTGCCGGCATTTTGACGGCAACATGCATTCCCCTACACACCACTCCCCCGGCCCGGGGCCCATAGCAAAGGGCGGCGAGGACATAGCTATACCTTCGAGTGCCCGACTATACAATTTGGTTAGCCGCTAATAGTATAAACATTACATGTTGACGCATGTGACCTAAAAAGTGCGACTTGTTGTTAAGGTATAGGCGAAAATGTACAATAAAACACCGAGAAGATAATACCGGTGATTGATCTTTAATATATTATACGCATTCGTTTCTATTAATTGGTTGAATATCACGCGAATTCTAGAATTTCTACATCTCTTTTTCAGCCGTATTTGTATACAATTTGTACTTTTACTCTTTTGCGTTACTTGTTATTTGTTATTTCTTACTGTATGCCTGTGCGGTACTTCATTGGCTCATTTGCATATGCACATGGGCGTATTCCGTATTCTCCTGCAAATTATTAAATAATACCGCTCCTTTGCTTTTCTTAATTAACTAACTAATCAGATATTATAACTTGTCTGGTCAAATCATATCTTTATTAACACGTTCAAGCACACCAATTTCCCTTTCGCACTATAGATAGACTATATTGACGGTCTCTTATAATACAACTGATATTCTAATTTTGCATTTCTGGCAATCATGATAGGGCTCGAGCTTTCGGTGCATGTCCTGGAATCTGAGGTTTTCTGGTAAACCCATTACCATTACGTATGTAATCCTCCACCGGCATTAGAGAATCGCATAGCAACTGCTATTAGCCTTAGCCGCCAAGCTTCAGACTGTGACAGGTGTAAAGAGAGCGCGGTGATATGCACTATGGCTACCACATACGTAACATTATAGACTATACATTACATCTTATAACTGATCATTTCTTTTCTTATATAGTTTACCGGATACATATTCTTGTCCTCTGGTACCTACTTGTTTTGTTTTTTTAAACGCTTTTGGAGCTAAGACTCTTTCGCTTTGTCGAGAGTCTGACCTACTTTCTCATAATTCCTCTTCTATTAAAAAAGTCCATTTTGACTTTCCTCAGGACTGAAGTGTTGACTGAAAGTTGTAAGACTGGAAATGTGTTTTTTTTTTGGCAGTTATTACTAAAAGTTGAAATGTGAACAATTTTTGCAACTAAATTTTTATTATAAAATGAAATTAATATTGGTCATTTATCCAAATCCAAATTTACAGTATTTTTAATCTAGGCGCTATTCCCTTTAAAGTTATATTGTTTTCTAGACATATTGTTTTCAAAGGGCTTAACACCTGCAACTGAAGCGCTGAAGACAGATGTTCTTTTATAATTTGGATTAATTTTCGACTTTTTCGAGAACGGCTGGCTTCTGGCTCATCTCGTGACAAATGACTGTTCGATTTTTTGTTACATAAAACGATAGATACAGAAATTTCCTCATTTACATGTAACCATGCATAGGTAGGTAGAATATGTGTTTTATAATCGCCCTGGGTCAAGTTCGGTGTAAAGATAGTTAATTTTTTTCCTAATATTATCCATCGAACCATCAACAATGCACATTTCTGAGCTCTAGCTCCCTAGTACTCTTTCTTTATTGTACTTAATTTTTCATCGTGAATCAGTTTTCCTGATGATCCGATCATTCTAAAAATGCTAGTTCAATCAGATTACTTACTTCTTACATTTGCCACTTTTGATCCACATTGAAATTTCACTCCGTCCATTACTACCTATTCATTGTATTCATGTATTGGAGTTTAGTTTCTTATCGGTCCTCTTTTTCCAATTTCCAATGCCAAAGCGTCGCTTAGTACCGCTACGTAATGCACTGATATGGGGCTGTCAGTAGACAGTGCCATTATTCTACCTATATTAGATAAGGACATATACCACATACCTTATTGTAACACTACGATACACGTGGTATAATTTAGCCACTTCGCTTTCAAAGTTATTTTCTGTAAACCTTAACTGTTGAGTTCGTTCGCTTTACTACTGTAGCTAATTTTACAATGTTACAATACTTTCGTAACAACACATAATATCTCGAAATATCTTTTTCGTTATTAAAGCGGTGTAAAGCTCGTTTTTTTATATTAATTTGCATATATATTAATACTTGTATACAACATATGGAAGCATTTTCAAAAACAAGCCGTTAGCTCTATTATAGGGTTCGTTTGCATTTCAATTCGTATTTATATTTCCATGCTGGCGGTATGAATCGTTTTATCGACCGATCGTTGCGCCCGTCGACTGACAAGGGTGACGGTCCCAGGATCGCCGTCTCGCCCGCTCCCAGTCCGCTCGCTCGCTTTCCCCCCGTTATACTGTTTGCTTTTCTAACAGTCCCGGCACCAATACTCAAAAAGTCCCACGCTATACTATAGCGCTAACGATTTGATGGCTATGCTGAACTTGCTTCGTTCTTAGCCTTAGTATTATTGTTGGTGTATTCTCGGAATACCGTATAACGTTATGAATGTGTCATTGCATAAAAATCATAGCTAAGATCTTGTTACTGTCCATTTACAGCTTACCGTCACAGCTATAGCACATGAAGTTTTCTAATATTTATCTCGACTTATACTTCTCAATTGAGTTTATTATTTATATAGAACCACAAGCTGCCAAAGCATGGATATCTGAGCATTTCAACTTTTTGCATAATGTCTCGCCTCGAGACCATTTCGGTTGCGTAAAAATGACTGTACGCTATGAATCAGCGGTTTGGGCGATTGTTTCGCACACACCGCGCCGTTTTTCTACCGAATACGTGTGAAAGTATTGACTTTTTCATTTTTTTTTAACCGTTCAGTTCTTTTCCGATGTGGTTTACCATTCCTTATGTTACCCTAGTTTTGTACTTAACATATAATTTACTTCTTTATAGTAGTGGTACAGTACAGCATAGCAGTATATATCGTATGTCGTAGTGTACTGTGTACTTTATGAGCTGACTTACTGACTATAATAGAGTTGGTTTTCTACGTATTTCCACTAGAAAAGGAAAGCTGAATCACATAATCGGTCTTCGACTGTTTCTTAAATGTTTCATGAAACATATCTCAATTATGTTTGGCGATGCTTTGTCAGAAGTATCAAGCACACAGCATTATCCATTCCTTTTGCCGTCTTAATTTTTTGCGCACCCCTCAGTTCTTTGCCTATTTTGTATAGATTTACAGTTGCTAATTTTACAATAAATTACAAATATTACACTTAATTAATTATTTACTTTTTTTTACAGTAACGGTTCTGACTGTAGAGAGTTGCGGTTGTGGAGTACAATATGTCATAGATCTTATAAGTAATTCTTGATTCTGGGACAATTTAGTGGGCACCCTTTCCACATTTTTTTATTACGTATTTCATGGGAAATAGTCATTTCCTTATTTCTTCTATTGTTTTGCTCTTGTACCTTATGAGGCCCATTATCATTGTTTGTGAACCGAACTTGGCGTGTTTCGTTCAAACTGTATGTGGGAAAAACGACCCAAGGATTGTTTCTCTCCATATTAAAGTAATATGTTTTAGTTTGGACCGTTGTTATTAGGAACTGTTGTGAAACCGTTCGTCTTAGGGTATCTTTTTGATTGCATGTTTCGATGTGTGTATCAATAAACTATTATATATATTCAATTTTGATGACATCATTTTGCTATTTTCGTTCATTTTGACAGTTGTTGTTAATATCCTTTGTTAGCGCGATAGCGCTAACATAGTTTAGATAATAGTTTTTCTTCATATTCTTGTTGAGTATTGAGTATAGTACAACCAGTACAGTACCTTTGTGTAGTGTAATTTCATAATTATTTATTTTCAATCGATATTTTCCAGGCTATGGCCGATATTGATTATTCAGTATTGGTTCCAAAAAATGAATCTGACGCTGAAGATAATGCATCAAATGAAGACAAAAATGGGAAGGTTTGTGTTTATTTTATTATTATTATTATTATTATTATTATTATATTATTATTATTATCATTATTATCATTATGATTATTTATTTATTAGCATTATATAGTTGTTCAGTTATTTAGTGATCATTTATTTTATTTTTTGTTTGTTTCTTTTTATGTCATTTACTACAATATTACAGAAAAAGCACATGAAACGCAAACGGCCAATTTATTGGAACGAAAGGGAAACTGACCTACTGTACAATTTGTTTATTCCACGATACAGCGAATTTATCATGAAAGTGGTGGGTGATATGCAACTAATTTGTGGATTAATTAATTATTCTACTGTATACTGTATAATTTTAGGCCGGCTATATGATATATTAGTATTAGTATTAAATTGTTGCTACTATTTTGTGTTATTTTTTTTTTCTTCTATTTTCACACTCTCTGTCGCACACCTAGCCTGACCTAGCCCTAAGTAACAATAATTGCTAGGTGTGACTACCGACACGTCATTATTATAAACTACTAAACACGTCTCAAAAAAGACACCTGCTCACGCAGTATCCTAAAGTGCGTACTTCCATCGGTTGTATGTCAGTTTGTTTCGTGTTGTTCTAAAAACCCACTAAGTAAACCTGGTACCGTACCGGTTTAACCTTACGCCTCGCAACTTAGGTATCCGGCATTCCGCGACTTCAAGGAAAGACGCCGCGGCAACGTTTGGTCGCTGAATTGGTGGTTGCGCTGAATGATTCTGGTGTCTGTGCCCGGCCAAAGACAGAATGCCAGGTTGACGACAAACTACGAAATGATGTGCGAAAGATTAGAGAGAAACTGCTGAATGAGGTAGGGGTTATTAGTTTTTATCTTATGAGAATATATCTCCCCCTCTCTCCTTATTTTCTTTCTCTCTCGTTTTCCTCTCTCTCTCTTTCTCTACCCCTTCTTTCTCTCTCTCTCCACCCCCTCAAGAATCTAACAACCATTTTTCATATAATTCTCCCAAATAAAGCCCTAAAAGTCTAATTCTAGATTCGTTTCAAGAACGGCGATACAACAGTAAAACTCACTCCGGAATTGCCGGAAAGTCTTCGTGAACTGGAATCGGTGATGCGGGCCGAGCTGCTCACCACCGGATGCATTTGCGGTGTCGAAGTGAAAAGTGGGCTTACTTACAATTATTTTATGATTCTATATTATTTCGATTTGATATTGTAATTGTGATCCATTGTACGTTTGTAACGATGGAAAAATGCTAGATGAATATGAAAACTGTTGTACTGACCACATTTGCCTTTAGTTAGGTCATTGAAACATCGTTATTTTTTTGAAATTCGTCGTAACGCGGTATATAATATGGTAAAAAATATAGACCGCTCCGTTCACGCGGTTCAGAAAATGTATAGACGGGCACAAGAATTTGCACATAGCTAGTAGGGATGCAATTATCCAGTGTTCTTTCCAAAACCACGTATCATTCCGCTTTAACTTTGCATTTCAGATGTTGACCTCGGTTTCGAGCATCTCTCCAATGACATGATGGATTTCCCTAATGGATCTACAGAAGATGAGGGTCAGAACCATCAGAACGGTCTCAGCACGATGATGAGCCTGCAGAACCTTTGGAAGGTACTGTAACTAGCTACGACATACGATTTAACTAATTTGGAAAGACTCTGGGCGAAGTATAATATAACTGTCTAAATCGCGTCATATTCTTTTACACCCTGGGAATGTTCGAGATTATGCAAAATTCTGCGCCTTCTAGCACTCACATGTTTTTCTTCGCTGGCGCATTTATATTTGCAAGTTGATCATCCCCTTGAAGAATTTGTCTATGCTGTAAAGAGTACTGTAGCCGTTGAGTACCTTCTATAAATTATAAGCGTTACGGGGCACCCAGGTTATTTTAATTACAGGATATGGATCTTGCCGCCGAAGCTTCAACTAGTACACCAATGAGAAGGAAAAGGAGTGGAAGTATACTGGAGAACGGATACGATACGCCGAAGCAAACGAAGTTGCTGTAAGAATTATTTCCTATCACTGTACTTAGATCTCCATGGTTAGCTACGGTTTCACTTTACACCTTCTCTCCAAATTTACTGGATACCTTTTTCGCGAAAACTTCCAAAGCTGCCATTGCTGGGAAAATGCTGGGTGGCGGACTCTATGGTACCGTAGATGTAGATACCGTATGCCGTATATGTATACCGTAGACATAGTTCCAGCTTAGGTTTGGTATTTTACCTTTCCGTAATATTTTCAGAGACCTCGTCGACGGTTTAAACAACGACGATCAGCTTCCTGCCCTGCCCCAATGGAACCCATTACTAGTTGAAATGCAGCTCGAAGTCGCCAAACGCAACCTGGAGTTGTTACAGAAAAAGGAGGGCAATGAGAAGAAAAGGGTTTGTAGTAGACTAAGTAACAATGTGTTAGTCGACAAGTGTGACGTGCTATACATATATGTGAAGTTGTGGTTTGGTTGGCGCTGATTGTACAGCGTTCTCGTAGTTCCGCGGGCTACTCTGTTCTTCTACTGCACGTTTCCCGCAATACAAAAATAAATCCCGCGTTTCCTGGCAGGCTAACCACGTTTCCCGCGCAATAAGAAAAGTCGCATGTTTCCTGACAGATTAGCCAATCATGTCCCGCAATTAAACACTAGGCAAGGCCTAGTGTTAGCGGCAAGGCCCCTAATTAGCGCTCGTAATAAGGCTAGTTTGGGAGGAAACGTGGGATTATGATTACCGCTAAACTGCAAATGAAGAACATAGTAACTGACTACGGTAGCTCGTCTGGAGATCTGACGGTAGTTACACGCGTAACACGCGGTTTGTACTTTATTTAGGATGCCGTTTTCACGAAATTTGATCCATGTGGTATCAAACATAATCTCCCGTTTGCAGGCCGAACTGCTAGAAATGGAGGAACGTTTTCTACGGGAAAAGATGCAACTTGTCCGATCAAAAAGGCGATACTATGAGGCTTTGTCGAATGGGAATGAAGTTGGTTTTTAGTGGGGCCATACCGATTTTAGTGAGATGCAAATATTGAACTTAAAGGGACAGTCCCATCAAACTAACTACTCCCCTCTGCTTACCTTCTTCGCCTCGTATATGTATTATCCTGCTCTATTTGCGAAGCGAGCCAAATTTGCATACACACCTTGGAAATCTGCAGCTGGTATACATATACGATGAGCGCATCGGTAAAAGTCCTCGAGGGTGAGAGTAGGTGAAATTTGGTTTGTATATATTGTAAGCTTTATATACATTATGAGCATTTCGTAAATATAGGTATGGGTATGTCCCTGGAGATATCATTAAATATTCTAACCCACGATTTAACATTCTCAGATACCTGTTTTGCTGTTCGCATTGGGAGTTTGGTACGCTAATGCTGTGCTCTAGGCAATCCTTTTCTAACGTTACCGGCACATGCCATACCCATACTCATTCCATATCTCCCTCTCTCCCTCTCTCTCTCTCTCTCTCTCTCTCTCTCTCTCTCTCTCTGTCTTTTTTTGCTTCCCTGCTAATTTGTACGATCATGATAAGATACAGATAAGGAAATTGGATAGTCAACTATCAACCCCTGTATTTTTTCTTTCTTTGAGTTTTTCTTGCCATTCGTTGATTTTTAGTATTATGTATGCAGTTGATAATAATGTATATTTTTAATGGTAAATTAGCAATATTTTTACAGATGCGTCGCTACAAACTGGAAATTTGCATTGACAGCTTGGAATCGGCGCGAGCGGCTCTGAATGCAGGTTAGAATTAAATAATCGATAAATAATAATGTTAGATTAATCGATTTCATTTAACAGTATTATACACGAAAACGTGATATATGTGTACAGAGTCCCGTTGGGTATATCTTTTCACATCTAGATTCCGACAATATTTATTCACTCAATTGACGTCTAAATACAGGACAGGAGATTTTTTTGAGAAATACTGCTTTGCCTTTGTTCGATGCCCAGCATTTCCGCTTACCTTTCATGTCCCTTATGTCCCTTATTACTGTGTTCCTATTAAATGTATTAATTTTTTTTAATTTTAATTACGTATGTTTGTGCGCACCTTTATGGTTATTATTATATATTTAGGCGCCACACAGCTAGAATTTGTTCTGCACTCAGCCTTGGCGGACTGACCCCGTCTATTGGTAGGTTGCCATCGTTTTTTTAGTCTTTATCGGAGTTTTTGTTTAATATTTATTTTATACTATGCAGACTAAAAACCTTACCGCCTTTTTGAGCAAAAGCGTATGTTTCGCTACTATTTTCATTAGCATAATTCGCTATGTGACTACGGTAGCTCTTGAGTAACTCGTCAGGGTAGGGGAATCTCCGTGGGATGGCTCTACGTGTATTAGTGCTTGTAAATTGCATTTTTAATACTATGTTCGAGAAATCCCCTGATTGGTCAATAACCACTTTGTGAATGCAGTGATGTACTTGCATTGAACTGTGTTCCCCTTTAAAGGTTTGGTGAAACGTATCCGTTGCGAGTTTCCACAAGCCACCCTGATGGTGATGATCAGGTCACGGGGAGGCGACTTTGTCAACGAAGAGCACGAGCTCCTCACCCTTGAGGAGGACCTCAAGGAGCTGAAGAAGTTCGCGAGCGGTTTTGTCTTCGGATTTCTCAATGAGTGAGTTTACGATAAGTAGATATTACCTTTTCAAAAATTGTCAAAGTACCAACGACCAGGAAATACTGTAGCAGAATTTGCCGGCTCTTTCATAAATATGGAAAGCCAAAAAAAAATGTTTAATACGAATCAATTGCAAATCGCTGTAAAATATGAATACGGTATGCATAATGTCGTGTGGTTCTTTTTGAATTTATGGAGCTCATGGAACTGATGGAGCTGCCCTTTTTTTATTCCAAAAATAAAGCGAAATGTTTCACACTGCGCATAAAATGTACTAGAGCACATCACAACAGTGATTCCATGTGCACGACTTTCCCAAACTATCCCTAACCTAAAGTTCTTGGCTTTTTTGGATATTGCAGACTACAAACGTACAAACTTCACTGTCGTAAAGAAATCTTTTTCGAAAGGAAAACCTATTTCAATTCGAAGGCTGCAGTAGTGCAACAACTTGTAGCCGCATCCCAAAATGCAATTAAGCAATTAACATCACGCGAAAGCAGTGAAAATTTTTCATTTCAGGTCAAATCAACTCGACGAGGCTTCTTGTTCCCGGTTGTTGAATTTGGCCAAGCCTTTGCCGTGCACCCTTCATCGGGCTTTTGATCACACGAAAGACTGGAAGCAGACCACCGATCAAGCGATGAGGCTAGGGTTTAGATCGATATTGACAAGGTAATGCAATTGTTTACCTATCGTCTCACTGACACTATACTTCTGTGGCCGTGTGCACGAACAGCGGGAACCTCCCAGGGTGGGAGAATTCTCTGTCTGTGCGTCTCTGATTCGTGTAATCCCTCTCTTTCTCCCACCCTCCACTGGGAGGCTGGGAGCTTCCCGCCGCGTTCGTGCATACGGCCACTGCTGAATAGTCCCTAAGTTAGGCAAATGTCACACTTATTACTTCACGTTTATCTAAAATAAACAATGAATTATGATTATGGGAATACAGTCCTGCACATTGACCTCGAGTAGACAAGTAATGCGATATCGCACTTTCTCCGTAAATATTAGACAATGAACCCCAGAAGTTTTGGGTATTGTAAGACAGGGCGCGACTGGGTTTAAATTCCACTGCCTAATTAGTATGCATCTTGTGTGCTTCAAGTCTCATCGGTTCCAGCGGCCAGAAGCCAAGGGCGACCGACGGAATGGATACACTCGCGAAGCTGTATGAATACGCTGAGGGCCGCATTGACATTATCGTTGGTAAGTGTATTTCGATCTATGGGAATATTTCTCCGATACTGCCGACAAATTTATGGAACCTGTGTTGTATGTTTTACGCTAGGCGTTTTTGCAATGCTTTTGAGGAAGCTGTGGTACCCTAGATCCCTAGATGTGCGTTAATGTTCTGCAACGTGAAAATTGGCGTGCAAGCGGTAAAGTTTGGGGTGCAAGAGGCGTGGAAAAAGTGGCACGCCGTTGGGTTCTGGCGTGCAAGTTGCCCGACGTAACGTTGCCGCTTGCACGCCGTACTCACGTCATTTCGCCTCGGGTTTTGGCGTTCAAGCGGCGTAAATCGGCGAGCAAGTTGCGCCATTTCCATTCCGCGTGCAGTTTTACACGCCATCACGTTGCCAAATGCACTTTGCATGCCGTTCTCACGCGGCTTGCACGCCAAGTTTCGTCAGTGTGTAATTAAATAGGCTATTCCAGGCTCTGGTGTCACACACGCGAATCTCGAAGCACTGATAGCTACAACGAAAATGTTCATCATATCACGGCTCTGGTAACTTTTCTTCTATTTGTGAAAATTTCACTACAGTGATCACCCCATATGCCTTCAAAACAGAAGACGTGAGATGTAGAAGAATATAGTAGACGGGTGTTTGAATGTAGTTCTTTAGTCTCTTATGGCGGATTCATTTAAACATTTAAGCTTTACACTTGTATTGTTGTGCAATTTGTTGTGTTATGTACGAAAAAAAAACTGGCGTTGTAGACTGGGGGGATCGAATCCGCTATGTTACGAGAATCGATCACCAATTCCGTTTATTTTTCAGTTATTGTTATTATTATTACACCTTCAGGTTCTGTGTCCGTCAAGTCCAAGGCCTTGGCCCCTCCATTCCCAATGGGACCCTCGGAAACTAACGAAAAACGCGTTACCGATCAACAAACCGTCGCGAAAATGGTCAATATTTTGGAAAAGCATTTTGAACAAAACGGAGATCAATAAGGAACCACGACCAAGGTATAACAACTAACTAACCAACAACCAACCTTAGATTTTCTAAGACAGACTTTAGACGGAAAGAAGAAGGTAAGGACTAAGGAAGGACTAGCCAAGTGGCTTTATTGTTAATTGCTTAGATCTGGCTACCAACCAAAGATTTTAAAGCGAAATACCAGCCGGTTTTGGTTTTTGAAACGCATATCAAATATCAGCATTCGTATGCATTTATGCTAAGTGGGGGTCTATTTTTTTTTTTATTCAAATTTATGCTCATTTGCATATGAAGCATATGTAAGCAGGGTATTCGGTGCGTTTCAAAAACACGGCTGGTATTTCGCTTTAAACCCATTTTACTATTGCACATTTCGCTTCTGATATTTCAAAATTCTATTACTGTACTTCGAAGTACTTTCAAAAGCATAATTTCTTTTTGCTTCCTGTGTTGTTTCCACTTTTTTTTTAAGTGCTATTTCGCTGTCTTCTTAATTTCGCTAGATTTTCATACTATAGTTATTCGGATAGTAATTCAATTAATAACCTCATACATTGCTATACTGTACTAACGGAATGTTACCGATACTAGTGTGGGTGCAATGCTACAGTATACTAATAGTAAGTCTTCACGTATAGGCATAGGTTATAGCGTACAGCCAAGTGGAAACTTCCTTTCATACATATAGCTAATCAATATCGCATGCCATCATTTTTAATCATTACCCTAGTCTCATCGTCACGTATAGCCATACTGTCCATCAAAGATTTTCTTGTTATACTGCTTACCTTTTTTTGTAAACGGTTGGTGCCACACGGCCTGCCGCTTACTTACACTTACAGTAACCACAAATTAATCCAACAGTGACTCACGTCATAACTTTACATTCCACCTTTTTCTGTTTCCAAACGTTTCTCCTTTAAAAGGGATATAACAGCCGCTTTTTGAAACTTATGGTGTTCAACTATTGTATTCCTATGTATTTATGCTCCGTGAGCTCGATTTTTTATCCTAATCATACTCATGTGCATGTAATGCATGGGGATGCAGTTATTCAACATGCGTTTCTAAAACCGGATGTTATACCGCTTTAATGTTAGCTCTCCAATTTTGTTAGTTATTTCTTTTCCTTTCATCTGCATATCATCAGTCTGTATTCTTTATTCGATTCAGAAATCTTGGTCTTTCATGTGCACAGAATTTAGAGTATTTTTATAGTAGTTACCAGATTTCTATCTCATTTGGTTTATGCATGTTTTTCTCTTCTCTTGACAATTTCAATATTCCGAAGTTTACACAAGAACGGTGGTTTTCCGAATTCGCGGCGAAAAATTCCACAAACTAGACTAATGGGGTTTCCAAGTATGCCAAAAACCATGTGTTTTCCTTCCAAGTATCAATTGCAAAATAGTGTGCCAATCTACCGTAATTTTGACACATCCGCACTATAGAAAATTCGCCATCAAAGAATTTTTTGTTGAACAAATGGTCCCGTGACGATCGGTCGTAAAAACTGCCTGTAGATATTCTCGTGTAGTTGCCAAGATACGGTAAATGTTCGATACTTGGAAGGAAAATCGCCATATTTGGAAACCCCATAAAGGTCTCCGCGTTTTCGGAAATACGCAAGTATTTTTTTCCGTAAAATTATTTCGATTTCTTTACGCATTTCTCCAACCTTGCCATAACGTTATTTGTTGTCACAAAAAGAAAAGTGGAATAAATATTTATGAATAAATTATTTTACACAACGCATCGTTATCACAGTAATAAATAACCACGGAGGACAATAGACGACATACTGAAGTGAAGGATCAACCAAGGGGTAAATCCTTAAAAGTGGAAAATATGAAACTAACAAAACAATGAATAAATTAGGAATTAGAGTAGGACTTCAACTCAATCTTCATCCAAAAGCAATTCCTTGATTACGGCAACGCTAGTCAACTGGCTGTCACCGAGTCTCTTCACCTGAAAGTAGCCGACAATTAGTTAACATAAGATCGCTTGAAAGCTATGATAACGCGGCAGTCGGCTGTGATTGGCTATTTTTCCTCGGCGAGCCGCTGGCACTCAAGGAGAGCGTCCGACGGTGCTCGCACAAAAATTGCCCAGTTCGCACACTTCTGGCTCACTTATAGCTCTCAGTTAGTGGGCCGCACACTTTGGGCGCGCAACTGAGTGGGCGCGCATACGCGGACCAACAACTCACCTTGCTTCCCCAAAGAGCCAATGTCGGAATTGAGTTGATCTTGATCTCAGGATCAGTGCGGAATGGGCATTGCGGGTTCTTCCAACTGAAAGATAGAGCGCGTTGAACTAAGGCCACATTCACCAATCAAATCCACGGGGGGAACCCCCGTCTTTTTTCCCTCCATAGAGTCGGGGGAATCCAATAATCTCTTTTTCCGTAGCTTTTTCCCATTCATAGCTGATCCTATTGTCTCTTTTTCTCCTATTGTCGTGATGGCTTAGCACCGCGTGAGGATCTACCGTCTACTCCCACCTCGCACATGGTTAAAAGGTTACTATATTTGGCCTTACCGCGGTCCCTACAGGCATTCAAATTCTAAATAATAAGAACTACACCAACAGAAAAGGTACAACTCTCTATAAAATTCAGATTCGAAACCAACTTACTAATCTCTCTGTCCGACATCACAAATGATAAAAGTGGCATCCAAATTCTTCACATCTTCTGCGCCAAGGGTTTTCTCGATGTGCGGTTCAGCTGAAAACGTTCAAGTCCATTCTCTCTCTCTCTCTCTCTTTCTCTCCTCTCTCTCTCTCTCTCTCTCTCTATCTCTCTCTCTCTCAGTAACATCAATTATAAGTATAAGCTAAACAATGACAGACATGCCATCCTCCTACAACAAACAAACCAGCAACTAAAGTGAACCAATCCAGAGTACAAAGCTACAGTAGGACATAAAAGATTAAAAAAAAAACTAACAAACAGAAACCAACCTGTCACACAGTCGGGGCACCAGGACACACCGTTCACCTTAGCTCCAGTGTACAAGACGAAAATCTAAATAAATAGTTGACTTAGTCATTTACTGAAACTACAATAGTAGAAAATATACAAAAAGATACCGCACACAAGATGCATATTAAGACAGTGGTAATGTTACCCCCCGCCCTGTGTTACAGTACCCAAAACGTTCGAATACCCAAGCCTAAGCCTAAGCCCTAGGAGTTGGTTTACAAAAATGTCCCCTAACTGAAATTAAAGTAAAATAAATAAACTCACCTTTCCTCCAGCACTGTCCGCCACAGCCTTCTTCAATGCATCATAACCAGCAACAGACAAACGTTTCAGGGTCATTTCTAAACGACCTTTATAAATCATACATAATAAAATAATAACAAAGTAGCAACGAGACAATAAGTGAAACATAAGCACACACAGGCACATATGTGTATTACTTTACGTAGTAACTCCCAAATTTGGCACTAAAATATTAATATAACACTGCAGGCACATAGCACATACACCACTTTAAATAGAGTAAGCAGGAAACTCAAAAATATGGCACTAAAATATTAATATAAAACTACCACAATTATGATCCAAATTCAGTGAGGAAATATATCTCCTCTTTGTGCAGCCAACATGCGGACAAGGTCTTCGTTTAACCGCCCTCCAAATAGTACTTGTGGAGATATTAATGCCCAATTCAGATCGAAGTTCCGTGAGAGATTTAGTACAATTAAATGGAATACTTCCCAGAAGACTTTCATCTTCAGTAGTGAATAACCGCGGGCGTCCGGTTCGTTTCTTAGAATTATAAGAATTTGGATCTCTCAGAAAGTTGCGGATAGAGCCAGGGGAACGATTGAGTTTAGCAGCAATGGACCTCTTGCTAAGGCCCTCCCGGTTTAGGGCCAAAATCTGGGCACACTCTTCACTAGATAGGGGTTTACCGCGAGCCATGGTTCAAAATAATAAAGACGTACTTAGAATAATCCCCAATCGGTACCCTAATAAGTATATTCATTTCGTATGCTAATTTGTCATATGCTAATTCGAATGCTAATTAACTGAATTACGGTACACTGACACCAAACTACAGAAACCTTCGAATTCAACAAGTATTGCGGTTATTTTTCATTACCGTAGTGTTTATTTATGCCAGATTTGCCACCCAAAAAAGGAAACCTAGTGCCACATTTGAGAGTGCGTACATAATTTATGCAAAGTAATGTAAACCAAGCGAAACAAATTAATAAAAAAGTTTTAAGTCGTCTGGAAAAATGAAGCCCGGCGGCGAACCAGAAAACTCACTAAGTCAATAGTGCTCCCGCTAAGCAAAACCGGCGAACAGGCAACTATAGCGGACAGCAAAGAGAAAAGATAAACCAAACCAAAAGCAGCTTCCCCAAATATCAACACAAAATAAACTTCTGAACAAAGTTAAATATATTCTAGCACTAAATAATACCGCAGCGAAATACATTAGCAAATACACATCAGTCCTATCTAATCGCCAAGGAACTTAAAATACTTTGAGCATGTGCACCTGACACATACAGTTAGCAAACGGAGCATACGATCGCGAAAAAAAATGAAAATAAATTTCTTTATTCCGTTATTCTAACAAATAGTATATATAAATATTTTCAAAAAGTTCTGCATCAGATATTCAATTGCACAAGAAGGTTAGATATTAGTGATAAATATATAAGTGATAACGGGTGAATATTACAGATAAGCTCATTTTGCAAGCACTGCCTACAAAGAGCTTCATTATACATAACTAAATCATATGTCGACTAATTTTCATAGATTATAATAAAGGCTTCACCGAAAATTAGCTTATTATTCGTAACGAAGAAAAAATGATGAAGCCACGAAAGCACTATGGTAGAAATAAAGTACCTATCAAACGCCGCATGCCACGGTCGTAATTAAATTGACCCTGAAACATCAGTTCTATCACTTGCAAATTTCTAACAACGGTTCAAGTTCAAGTTATTGACGCAACTTTTTAGAACCCGCATAATCTGGCGCAACGAGATTCCATACTCATAAAGTGAAAAAATAGAGATCTTATTGCAATTCTATTGTTTGTAGCTAGCAGAAACACACATGCACTAATAACAAAACAACATACACCACAACAGGAAAATCATAGCCTAATTTCCAACGATAGAAAAGAGCAAAATAATAAAAACCTTCACAAAATATAGAATAAATATGGCATGCTTCTTAGGACAAGCTCTGAAATATTCAAAGAGGCAAAACAAATAATGAAATATGCTTGTAACATTCACAAATACCGCTAAAATTCACAGAAACATTCAAATAAACTTATCAAAAGGGTACAACACGGGTAATCAGTCATCACTAACTAACACCTCACGCTGGTTCAATGTCAAAAGAATGAATAAAAAAATCCCATCTCTATCAAATGCATGCCACAGCAGGTTTCAAACTTAAACTCCAATATTCTACACAACAGACTAGATACTACCAAATAAACTGGGCTACCGTAATCCATAAATCAAACTTAAACTCCAATATTCTACACAACAGATTAGATACTTCCAAATAAATTGGCCTACAGTAACCCATAAATAAATACAGACTACAAACTACAATATCCTGTCTACAGGTCTCCACTCATCCGAGCTACAACTACTACTCTGACTCTGCGGTTCCTCTCTCCCTCTCCGTGGGCGTCGTATCCGTCCACTGGGCGTCAACCTATGACGCCTCCTTTTGGGCGTCGTTTCCGGAAGTTCTGGCATTGTTTGCAGTTTCAACGGCCACAACGCATCAAAATCCGGAGAAAAGTATTCAACACTCTCAATCTAAAGCAATACTTGTTAAAACAAGTTGTTGAGTACTCAGCAACAGGGCAACAATGCTGATACAGAGGTAAGGTAAATTCGTAAATTCTTCAATCCTTCTAGTGAGCAAAATCCCAAAGATACCAAATACAAACACGTCTGTCAATCCTCAATCCTGTCTTCACTCAAAACTCAAAAATGAGCGAAATATAGAAATTCGCCGTTTTTCACGCCATAATCAGGCAATTCGTCATGTTGTGTAAATACGCGTAAACAATAAACAAACCCAAATCACCAACCTTCCACAACTTTCCACAAAACATCGGGGCGCCCATATGTTCAATTAAATATTGATCAGCCAAGTCACATATATACCGTCCGCCCTCGTTCCACAAGCATGGTACTTCATCAGATTGAGCAACACTTAAACATAGTTTTTCAGTGAACTAATAGAAAGAGTACTAGAGTTCACATAATGAATTGAATCATCCACATGCGTACAACTCGGTGTACTAGGAAAAAATAGTTGTTGTTTGGAAAGTTGCGGGTAGAGCTCAGGACGAGGCTCAACGTTCAAGGCTCAGGGCTCAGGGCTCAAAGGCTCAGGCTCATTGTCAGTTCAGTAGGGAGGGTTCAATGGGATCGGACTCACTCCACACCATCGCGTTATACTTTTCACAAAGGATCATACTGTCGGTTGTCGGTAGGTTAAAGGCCAGCATGGCAAACTCAGCACAACCAAAAATACATACCTCGCAAACCTCATCATAAACTTTTTCAACCGCGGCAGTTCCCCGTGTCGTATAAGTGCATTCACGTAATCACAAATACAACGAACATCGGCTTCACATGGTTCTAAACGAGTGATCGGATTATAACACGTTTACACATCATGATCCAGTTTTGAATAATTTCAGTACAGTGTAAAAGTGTAAAAAGCTTTCTATATTAGATACTGTTCAGTCAGAGAACGCGACAAGTTCCGCCCACATGAAAACCTGGTAAACATACAAAACCAACTGGCCCATTGATGACTGTCAGTAACACTTGACATTTAATAACCCTCTGAAACATCTTCTTTAGCACCTACCCATTAGACAAATTTCCATTAAATTCATCCGTAGCGCAGATAAAGAAGCGGCAAAGAATCGAGGATGTGTTTCTGACGGATGTCGCGGAAGCGGTTGAGGAACGTATTCTTCCTGCAAGGAAATTCTGTCACAGTAACCGGTAACAGTCAACATCAGCACAAGATTGTGAGAGAGCACGGAGATCTATGAGACGCAGAGAACCCCTAGCAATTGAAACATTGATTTTTTACTTTCGGAGGTTTGAACAAAAGAAGGTTAGAACAACTATACAGTACCTTTCGCTGTTCCCTTATCTTTCTCGCTTCTTCCAGCTTCTCAATTTGTGTTTCTGTTGGTGCGGGCATGTCCACTAAATTAAATGAGTGACATATAACTGTTTGAAAAAACAATCAGACGAACAAGTTATATTATAACCATTTCTACTACTAATAACCAAAACTTCAGTTGCTTGATGATGTTCTTGCTCCCCACAAAAAGTAGGTCATTTCAAAACAGACCAATCAGTCCTACAAAACATCATAAAAATTCAACGTAACAAAACCACTTGGATATTGATCCTGAAGTGCCTGTGACAGGATATCCAACTGTTGTTCTCGACGTAATCTTTCATGCTCCAGCTGCTCCTGTCTGAAAAGGGATAATAAGCAAAGTTACAGTATAATAAATAAAGATACAGTAAGTACACACAACTTCCGTTCGATATCACAACATGCAGACTGCTAGTTCCTAGAATTGCTAAGAGCGATTCAAACCCACATTTTTGGAATTGGATCATCGGCCCACTCTGAACCTGACCCGCATGGTGCACCGCAGACTTTCCCGCATGGGCGGGTTTACAGGTCCGCACTATGCGGGAAAGTCTGCGGTGCACCGTGCGGATATGCAGGGGGAAAAAATTCGAAAAATAATTTAATGCTTGTTTATTTATTGTGTAATTTAGTATATTATATATTATGTGCCATTAGAACACTTCACATAACATATGTTCTATAAATAAAGCCTCATAAGACAAGCACATGGGTGGAATTGAACCCTGACCACTCATCTGTAGTCAGCGCCTTCAACCACTCAGCCATAACCGCACATGTGGCAAAAGGATGGAAAGGCGGAGACGTCTCTCGGCTGGCAGTCATTTGGACTATGTCTAAGCGTTTTAGGGAGGCAACTTTTTTGCGTGGCGGGTTTGTCTGCAGGAAACCATACGGGTATGTCTGCGGGAAAGTCTGCGGGTTGTCTGCGGGAAAGTCTCGCGGGTATGTCAAAGTCCCGCATGGTTGGTCGAACAAAAGTGTCGCAATAATTTCAGCGAGTTTCCATGATGGCAGAGTTTGCGGGAAAGTTGCACGCCACACATGCGGGAAAGTATGCCACGCCCAAAACGTGCGGGAAAGTCGCGCCGCACTATGCGCCCCAGAACGTAGCACGGCCCACTGGGTTAATGCATTTAAGCAATTACCAAAAACGAGCAAGTGACAGCGTAACACAGTAAGAACCCAAATACTTACCAAAAAAGAGCAAATGACAGCGTTACACAGTAAGAACCCAAATACTTACCAAAAAAGAGCAAATGACAGCGTTACACAGTAAGAACCCAAATACTTACCAAAAAAGAGCAAATGACAGCGTTACACAGTGAGAAGTAAGAACGCAGGATTCGAAAAAGGATATCATAATTCGTCGCTTCAATTAATCACCTTTCCTTCTCCTTCTTCTCCGCCTTCTTCAACTTGGTCGACTTGAACATATCTTCAAGAACATGTTTCTGAATTCCCTCTGGTCGCCGAAGAATTCCAGTCAGTGATTCCAGACGAGTCAGGTGGACACTGATCTTAAAGAACAAACTACAAACTACAGTCAATTTACTTTTTTATTCATCCAACAGCTTGCAGTCTCATCGACTCTTTCAACATGAACAAAATATCTCGGTACGCAACATCAATGAACGAGTACATACAAAACTGCGAGCACAATAATGCATGTATGTCTGCTTGTCTGTCTGTCAATAAAACACAGTGTTTTAGGAATAAACTCCAAATAGATACTCACCCCTCTCAGATCCGTGACAACCGGGTTAACAGCCAACAACAACTTGACTGCTTGCTCAGTGATTACAGACGCACGTTGTGTCAACGGTTTCAACAGTGCCGACCTAGAAAATGGGTTAATATCAACGACAACGTCTTTGTTACGCAACTATGCGATCGAGCGATTATCTATTCTCAATTCAGAGCGTACATAAACTGTTGTGAAGTGGGGGGAAAGAAGTTACCTCACTTTGTACAATCGTACAATGTTTCAATGAACCTATCAACGGCGGTATTCTGATTACGCGTTCCGATGTCGTTCACCAAGGTCAATTCACCACTACTCTGATATTGACTTTTTCTCTTATAAGTCTACAAGTCTACAAGTGATAGTGTGAACCTATGGGAGTTAGTGAAACAGGAGAATTAGTCGGTCTATTAGTCAAATTGTCTAATACACAGGATACAGCACAGCTCATATGATGTGTACTATAAGGATATGGTAATACCGAATATACATACTTCGTCACTGGATCACACTTGCCACATCCAAGGTACTTTTTCGGCTTCTAGTGGAGCATCCGGGCAACGAATCTAAAGGTCTGCCATAGTTAGATTCGTGACTGATTTAAAACTTCTTCCACAACACAGCGAATCGAGCTCCCTGCACTGACTGCACACGGTGCATGAAAATCGTATCCGTAAACGTAAAAGCTTCGAGCGTGCAGACTGTGGACAACTCAAATATCGAAACAATCAAAATGTTAATGGTAGTGGTAACTTTCAGCACCAAACCTGAGAACCATGCAATTCTCGCAACTTTTAGTTGAGCACTAGACACAAAGTACAAACACCCACCAACAACTTGAGCGATAGATTTCCAGCTTTCACGCGAGCCGAGGTCAACTTCCTTTCCAATTCAGCACCAATTGCACCAAGGAATGTGATCACCTCGTCCATCTGCACATAATGTGTACTTTTATAGTCGCGATAAACACACCAATTTTAGGTTTACTTCCGATCAGGTACATATATCACATCACGTGAACATACGATACATTACATAGCTGACTGGATTTTGGATATATCACAGCCTAAAACGCCACCGAACCCATTAGCAATTAGCTGGGCAATTTGATGGCAGCGGTATATTTTCCTCCACAAGGAACTACCTGGACCTGCTACCGTACGTACTACCTTGTCAGGAAACCGGAGGACCAGAATCAAACACTCTAACGACTAACGACTACCGTACATCAAAAACATCCAACCTCTGTAAATCGAATTCCGTAGTTGATATCACAGGAGACACTTTTTCTCAGTGGATTTTCACTCAATCCCTCCACGTCATCCTCACCACGACACATGCGATAGAGCTAAAGTAATGAATCATAACAAAAGGTTAATAGATGGTCAAATAAAGGATTTCAAGTGTGAAGAGACTTTCTTCAATCAAACAAAAAAAGGTAGTCTACGGTTAGCTCAGAACCTGCAGATAATGTTTATTAAAACCAAGAAACTATACAATTTAGAGAGATATTAAACTACCGAACGAAATGAAGAGGTAACACTGCTCAAACGCCGTGAAGTAACGAATATTAATCACGCATGAAACATTCACCTGTTGCCCGATTCCCGGTCCCAATATCTTGCCCAAATATTGCCTCGTCGCCAAATGGATGTGACTACACAGTTCTACCGGAGCTAAAAGAAAAGTTATGTAAAAATTAGACTGCACCTATATGGCATTACTGGTTGGAGATTTAAAACTATACAGTGAAAATTCCGGTATTTCCACATCACATCCTATCCTATTACGAAACAAACGACAATGTTGATAAATAGATAGTTACAAACAAACTCACAAAAATTCCGCTCAAGTTTCGCCAAAATTGAAGATCCGACGCCCGGAAGATTTTCAATCTGAACTGGATACTCTAGAAATCTCACAAAAACCAACAGTAAGAATAAGGCTGCATGCTGCATACATTAAAGCGAAATACCGGCCGGTTTTTGAAACGCATCGAGTACTCCCTGCTTTCATATGCTTCATATGCAAATGAACATAAATTTGAATAAAAAACAGACCCCAGTAGACCCCTTTTAGAATAACTGCATAAAAATGCTGATATTTGATATGCGTTTCAAAAACCGGCCGGTATTTCGCTTTAACAATTGAAGTAAGTTAAAACACAACATATATTAAACTTCACAGCGCACAGCGGCAATTTATGAAAACGAACATCATACGGAATGCGACAAGGTTTCTTTAAACCAAAAACAATCAATAAAGAGCACACACCTTTTCCTTGGCAATAAACTCGGGAACCCGGAGACTGGGCACAAAGAAAACACCGTTCGGTTTCGCGTGACGAGTGGCCAAACGAGCGATTAGCTGATTGGGACCTTAATATGAGGACTGTCATACTAGCAAACCAATAGCAAACAATGCAAACTCACAATCAAACCAACCAAGATTACACAAGCAAGCACTAACCGTAAACTCTCCAACCCAACCTATAAAAGCATGACAAAACCATAAAACGTCCAGCACGAGCACACGCTTATCAAAACCACATGTGTCATACCATACAGCCCAACGGCTTTACGCACATTAGAGAAAACTTAGTGAAAACAAAGATCCAATCACTCACCAATCCCCACACTCGCTGGACATCCGGTCAGCTCTTTAATCTTCTTTCTCATATGCTCAGCCACTCCGATGGCGTTTCCGTGACCAAGTTCGCGGAGAATCGGCGCTACTTGCACGTACATTTCGTCACAACTCACGGCGCGGATTTCAAGCGTGTACCTAGGAAATTTGGTGTTAAATGAAGAACGGGCCCACCTCTACGCTCATATTCTCCGTAAATAAATAAAAATGCAGAGCAAGAGAACGACGAACTAACAACCAATGGAGAACTCGACATTTACATGTGACATGAAACATCGCCTTTCACTATGACAGAAAAGGTAAATATGCTTCGCCCCTATACGTGTGCAAGTTATCGCTATGCCAGCGTGTTCTATTCTATAGTGAAGTGAAATCCCTACGATACATTTTCTTCTTCTATAAGAGTTGACATCATACATACGTACAGTGAAATCAATAACACTCTAACAACACCAACAAAACTCACTGCGTAATAATATCGTAGATCGCCTTGGAGACGGTTCGATATTCCTCAAACTCGTACGGAACACAGACGAGTTCAGGGCAAAGGGCTTGCGCATCTCTAAGCATTCATGTAAAACAATGTTATCAAGTAAAATTTTTATACCGCAAAACGCCAGATTACCGACGGCAGGTATAATTCACGAGCTTCTTGCAACAACAAGATTAGCACTGACATAAGTAATACACTTGTTTCGGTACGGTTTAAATGAACGAGTGAGTAACGAACACACCACCGCCGTCGGATGATCGATCCGCTGTGTTAACTGCTAACGCTACACGATACAGCACAACACAACCACAACACCGAATGTTTCGAACACTAGTAAGCGGCAGCGAAAAAGAATCAACAACGTACAATAAAAAAGACGAAAAAGAACACGACTACCTCATCAACATCCCATTCTTCAGACCTGCGGCACGCGCTTTATAACTGCACGACGCGATTTCTGCAAAACCTCCGCGTTCTTGATTGCCACCCTAAAGTAGGAAGCTTGTCAAAAACTCACAAATGATGGTTTTATCATGAAAGGAACACCACTGTAAAGCAAAGGTCGAACTGCTACACAGTTACACATCGTTGAGCAAAGGTTAACGTTAGGCAATAGCACTAATTAGAACGCTTTCTCAAGTCGTAGGCTATCAGCTTAATCGCATGTACGGAGTTCCAACTTCTAACATACAATGTGAATAATAAACACAAATAAGCATACTCTGCTGTGCGTCACAGCAATCGGCTTGTCCACAAGTTCCGGTCGATGTCTCACTGCTACAGAAACGAAGAAACAATCCAAATCCACGTGGAAGATAATGTGTCCGGGAGGAGGCCTGAATTGTTTAATTGCTTACTCAAGTTTTCCAAGGAACAATTATACAAAAGTTACTGAACAGCTCAGGCCGTACCTTTCCCCAATATCCTCCACCTCGGTTTTCAACTCCTCTTTGTAAGGAAACTCCTTCCTGCCATCAATTCTCAGATTGTGAACATAATCTCTCATTTCATGTGCCATTGTTGAAATCAGATGAAGACGTGAACTAAAGCAAACCAAATTAAACTAAAGTCAACCAAATTACTAATATACTATTTCAAGATGTTGGGGCTTACCATTTTGGATAATACCCGAGCAATATATAAAAATTATGAAGGTATAGGCAAGCAAAACTCAAACGGACACAATATCGCTCACTTTGCATAATATTCGGCCAAGAAATTGGGATCACGAGCGTCTAAACGCCTTGTTGACGGTCGTGGTGGTAGAACCACATCCTGCAAAGGAAAGAAATCAAAAATCCAAATTCCCAATAGCCTAGTATAAAGCTTGGTCCCTTAATGTCAGTATGCTGCATTGTGAAGCGTGGTATCTTAGGGTCACCCTTTGATATGTGTTAATTGTACATCTTCAATAAACTATTATTATAAACCTGTACAATAAAATACAACTGAACATCCGATAGAAAACGCTCCCATGCATAATTTTTGGTGTAAAGGAATCACGACACGTCCACCGACGTAAACTGAACTACTTAAAACGCGAATCGAGTCATTCGAGATTTAGAGACCAATAAAAGCTAGCAAAAGTTGATCCCATATCCCATCCAATCAATACAACAACCGAACAACCAAAACTCCTCAAAACATACTTCACTGTTCCTGCTCAAACCATCGTACTCGTTGACTTCTTCGCCGTGTTCTGGCAGGTATCTCTCTCGGCGAATTCGCGCTAGCTGCAAACCTTTTCATGACGTATTTTCACGCTGTTCTCTCCTTTAATATTATAGCTCGACGTAAGGTGCAGTGAAACTAGAGACATATGAAACAGATAATGCACAATGTTGTCAAAATAAACCCAAGAACCAAGGGCGTCTCGGATTCTGTACTCTAGCGGAAGGTCTCAAGCGGAATATCCCTTACTCAATAAACGATTCAACAAATTACCACACCTCAATACTCCTCGGTGTTCCAAACAGAATATAAGGGGTGTCATCGAGCAGCTCTCCAGCCTTGATACTGGAAAATTAACGATAGAAAACATTCATATTCATGGACTACTGTAAGCCGAGTGTCAAGTGTCAAGCAACAAAGTTAATAAAACGTAGGACTTGAAAATGAATAGCTTATTGTTAGCGCAGGCAGTTGCACTGCACTCCGCCGGACTCCACCCAGCTTACCTACACTGACGATAAGAACGTCAGTCAGTGAAATGTATATTGGAAGATAGGAAAACTTCATTCAAAGACAAACTCAACAAAATTTAAGGCTAAAGAAACGCCTAAAACATACCAGTCAACTATCCACTCCGGTCGAATATAGCTCTCGTTTGCACGCAACTTTTTCTTCTGAAATTAGATACGTATGTTCACATTCACATATTTGAAATGTATGAGTCTGCTGTTCAGAAAGTACCAGTACCATTGTACCATCAATATCAATAAATTGAAGGAAAATTTCGGTTTGAGAATTGGGAATCCTCAATGTTTCAGCGTCTCCACAAATTACTCATCAACGCTAAAGCATCACTATACTTTTCCACTCCATTCCATGTAACTTAGGGCGCGTTCTGAGGCCGGTTCCAATAAAATTTACCGCTAGGGTAGGTTAGAGGCGTCTCCTCTTTAGCGTGCTCTCTCGGCTTTCTCTCGCAGCCTGCTAGGATGTTGTTCTGCGAATTAGCACCGGAAAAAAACCAAAAAGAATTCTCTTGGAATTATTTTTGGATTTCTTGCTCTGCGAATTCGTAGTATTTCTGGTGCGAATTCGCAGTGCAAAATCCTAGGCGAGAGAGCAGGCACTGCGGAGAGGGTGAAGAGGGTGAAAAGTTTTTTTTGCGTTTTTCGGTGCGAATTCGCAGATCACATGAGAGTCTGCGAATTTCGCACCGGGTATTTTGCCGGTGCGAATTTGGAAAGTTTGCTGTGCGAATTCGCACAGCCCACTTTTCCGGTGCGAATTCGCAATCCATTAACAGAGTGTCAAAATCAGAGAAAGCGAGAGAGCATGCTGAACAGGAGACGCCTGTAACCTACCCCAGCGGTAAATTTTATTGGAACTGGCCTCAGGATGCGTTTTCCGAAAGGTTCTCATGCAAACTCATCGTTCGGGATGAACGTTTTGGAAACGTTATAATGCTTGGAGAAGGCAGAAAATACAGTATGATTTAGCATGGAAAGTACAAATTAGCATGGTTGCATCTGCATGAGAACCTTTCGGAAAACGCATCCCGAACCGAACGCGCCTTAACAACGAAGAAGAAAGGAAATAAAGAAAAACCTTAGCTTCGGCCAACTGTGTGGCCACCGTAAACGTCGTCCTCCCATATGCATAGTACAAGTGATAATGACCACCGTTCTCCTGTATCAAATAGCGGAGTTCGAGAGCGGGTGGATCTGGAAACGCCATTATTAGCATTATTTATTAAATGCTTCCCCACATCTATACTTTTGCAGACCCCGACCCTACCCTAACATGCATTGTATTCCACCTTCAGAGGCCGTATTCACCAACATGCAGGGAGCCGTCCCCGGCCTCCCCAAGGAGCTAAAGAGTGCGAGAGCAGGAGATTCAGAGCGCGCGTGAGCACAAGGAGGTCTTCCTATGTATTGGTGAATACTGCCTCTGATCTAGTGAAGTCAGACAAACCCACTCGTATATCCATTGACGAAAATCGAAATTCCATTGAATATGTCTGACTTCTTCTCGAGATTCGATCCATAATTTATCTGATAGTCCAACTTTCTCTTTTTCAGGTTCATGTAGTCGCCCTGAAATTTACACACATATACTTTGGTTCCATCTCAGGCCCAAGTCATATATTTAGATACATAAATGAGCACCGTACTTCCTTTCATGACTTCTCACACAAGCACCGACGCATTATCATTATCTCATGTATCTCCTGTTAAAGCGAAATACAGGTCGGTTTTTGAAACGCATCGTGTTGAATTCTTACGTATTTATGCTAATTTGCTCGAATTTAGCTCGCTTTTTTATTCTAATTTATGCTCGCTTGCATAAGCTGCATTAGAATGTTGATATACTCGATGCGTTTCAAAAACCGACCGGTATTTCGCTTTAAAGGGAAACCGGTGATATTCGCGTTCACGATACTATTAAATAAAGAAGCATAACAAGAATAATACATAAACTGAAGCTATAATATACCGAGTTAAACATTGCACTTACAAAAGTCTTGATTGGGTTTTTCGGATCGTTGAAGTCGATTCCTCCGGCCGTTCGAATTTGTTCTATTGTTAAACTACGACGTTTCGGACACGGTGGCTGCAGACTGTCATTGCTATCTTCGTTGACAACAGTAACAGAGCTTGTGGCTGAAAGCTTAGCTTAGGTTAAAGTTGATGACTGACATGACAATATGCCACAATTCAGAGTAGAAATCTCGCCCGTGAAAGGAGATCGTCTGTTCAGGCTCTTTTTCGAAATAGTTGGATTTCATAGAGTAGTATCAAACTTGGTTAGTGAAACATTCAAACTTGGTTAGTGCGGAGCGGATTTTACGCGCCGCTTTGTATCCAATCCAGGTGCAATTTTCGCCAGCACGAAGAAAGACGCATAAAAATCGAAGGAAACGAACCAATCTCCATAGCTGCCTCGGATTCTCTTCTGATGTCAGTCATCCGAGAGCAAGAAGGTAGGTCAAACACGTCCAAATCCATATTCTCCATTGCAGCGTCATCATCAGTATCGTCATCAAACAGATCCTTCTATAATACCAAATACAGGCATCCAGACATTGCAAATGAAGCCCGCGCCAGAAAATAGTGGTAAGTGTGAGCTTAGAAAACGCTACATTTAATCAATCGTCAGCTTGGCTGGTAGCTAGTTGCTTCCACAAATATGTAAAAATGATTTAAAAGGCTGGAATGGACTCTAAGTCAAAGACTTGTGTCCGATGCACATGATTTCGCTTCGAAATATGCATACGAATTAGTTAGAAAGTTAGAACTCACGTCACTACAGTATCCGGTTATGGATTCCGTGCGACAGGGGAGCACACTGTTAACATTCGATGGACCAGCAATTTTATCGTCCACCACAATTTTCTCGAACCGATTCTAAAACAAAGGAACCGTGGGGTTTACTTGAAGAAAATGAAAGTTAAAGTGTGTAAACGCTGGGAATGATAGTTTCAGAGCATTTATTTCTGTTTCTGAAGAAAAATACCAGATCATCGAGTTTAAAACAATTCAGTCCAAATGAACATACCTGTGCTGAAACAGAGGGTCTCGCCAACGAATGAGAATCAAGTGCATCTTCTTCGGAAACCTCGAACGTGTCGTCAAATAAATCAACAGAGTCGTTCATTACCCAAATCTTCAAAACTCATACTAAAAATAATAAAAACAATGTGGGAATGTACTTTACATTTAAAAAAAGGCAGAAGAGAAACATTCTAGGAAGGTTTAGCTCTTCGAACCGAAGCAAACAGGTTGAAACCCAACGAATTCAACACACAAAAAAATATGCACTGTGCATGCAACTTTCCTCTGTATGTATCACCACAGCGCGCTGGCTGTCTGGAGCAGAGCCGCTTGTACGGTATTGAAAAACGATTTGAGTTTTCGCACAAAGTTTTTGCTCAAACATCGCGCGCGAAAAATGCAATGAGTACGGTACGGTAGTATATCTATTTGATGCTTTTGGTTTTCGGAGAAAAGAGTAGTTTTTAATGGAATTCGAATTCAACATGAAGGCTAAAATAACTCGAGTAAGCCATAAGTTTCCAAAAATTGAACTATGATGATAGGCGGTTACTAGCATTAGAGTATCAACCCGTAACTAGCTAATTATAAGTAGTAACCCGTAAACCTTATTATTATATACATTACAACCCGGGTGGGCATAAAATCCCGGCAATCCTAAAATTTGGAAGTTTCTAGTAGGATTCTAAATAGTTGAAATTCCCAACTGATTTTGAGAGGTAGTATTAGTCTATTAGATATGTCCTGAAAATAGCAGAATTTGGAAGTCTTATCCGCCCGTGCACTCATTCACGATGCGACATCTTCATGCTGTTTAGTGTTCAGGGAAACGGGAGGGGGAATCATTTTCTTTATTGTAACTTTCAAAAAGATGCATTTAGTCCTCAAGTCTGGAGCAAAGAGTTGCAAGCTGCGCCCAATCAACTAACCGATATTCCATAATCTTGACATGTTTGCTTCTATGTTTACGGTAACACCTTAATTTACAAGCAATTAACTGCTCGATTTTAGTCTAATTACATTTATTTGAATATATTATATGGGAATGTCGTTGCGCAACGTCTTAAAAACGTTCTGATATACCACTTTCACCTTATCTAAATCCTAAATCCTTAGCCCACCCAACCCCATGCGAGCACGTCGCCCCCTGTTAATTGCTCCTCTTTGGGATTAAATGCGCGTGCGGGGAAATTGTCCCCCTTTCCTCCCGGTCTCTTTCCCGCTGAGTATTGATTCCCGCGGCCTTTCCCATCGGGTAAGGCACCCCCATTTCCCCTTTTCTATACCACCCATTGGGAAACCCACCCCGACATAGACCACTTCTTTTCTCCCAAACATAACCCGCACTCTCAATACACCTTGTATATGGATTTAGTATTTACTACATGTTCTTTCTAATCACCTAACAATGTTTCATAGAATAGTCCTTGATAGTATTACGGTGCCGTTAGGTCATCCTCGGTTGGTTACAAATAATAATTAGCATAATTTTTCTGAAAGAGAAACAACATGTTTATAATAACACTGCTAATTGTAGAATATTATCGTTGAGTTCCTATAAGCATAAATGTCCTATCCAATCATCTATATATGGATTTACCAGTTTCATAAATAATACATCTGCACATGGACATGGTATAGGTGTGCTCCCTTATTAGTGTGGTTGTTCGTTACCACACCAACGAATTAGAATTAGGGTACCCAGACGATCCGGTACCCTTTGCTGTGGGTTCTCACAAATATTCACTCTTTTCCACAAGTAACACTTGCCAATTGGCTATTTTAATTTGTTTACCTCAACGGGATATGCGAATGATCATACATAACCTTAACCTTTCATTCACAAGGTCCATAAGGTGCACTTTGCCATTCGTTAAATTTTTAGGTTTTAGTATGCAATATGCACTACGCCTTTTCCTAATGTTCTCAATAGATATTATTAAAGCGAAATGCTAGCCTCTTTGGAAACTTGCATATGATAAGCAAATCCTATGCCTATGTATCCTATGCTAATTTTATACGATTGCCGTGGACGATCGTACAAAATTAGCATATGATACATAGGATTTGCTTATCGTATGCAAATTTTCCAAAGAGGCTAGCATTTCGCTTTAATATCGTTTAATCTTTTCGGTGTATGGGGGGGGGGCGTATCTACGCAAATAGTAATTGACCAGAAGTATGTTTATGCGGTTTCATATACATATACCATATCTTGTGACTTTTTATACAGTAAAGGTTTAAGTCTAAGTAATCGTCTTCTAGATTTAATCAGCTAGATATGTGTCCTACTATTAACTCCACGGTAATTCCAGTTTGCTTGCTATTCTGCCCATTTAAAGCAAGTAATTTATTCATTCCATGGCGTGGATGTGAATTGCGAATGACAAGTTCAA
Source organism: Pelodera strongyloides (assembly GCA_036852015.1). Taxonomy (NCBI): domain Eukaryota; kingdom Metazoa; phylum Nematoda; class Chromadorea; order Rhabditida; family Rhabditidae; genus Pelodera; species Pelodera strongyloides. The sequence goes on from JAANDG010000238.1 coordinate 189,049, forward strand.
TATGCTAATTTCGTATTAATGCTAATTTTTTCATCGGAATTCGTTTAGTAATGCTAATTTTGGTAATCACACCTATAATCTATTCCTTTGTGCTAAAGAATTTACTGTTCGTTTTACTTTTACATATGGCAGGGCTTTCTCTCTCTCTTTCTCCCTCTCTTTCTCCCTCTCTCTCTTTCTCTCTCTCTTTCTCCTCTCTCTCTCTCTCTCTCTCTCTCTCTCTCTCTCTCTCTCTCTCTCTCTCTCTCTCTCTCTATCCGAATATACAATGCAAGTATTAACCCGGATGATCATATGTAGTGCGGTAACCCTGCCAAATTTGGAGAATTCCAGTATGTTTATGACTTGAAATAGTCGATCCCAACGTTGTAATATATCTGGTACAATCCTTACCAATTCAGTTGTTGCATTATCACCTCCCTTCACCTTCCAGATACCGAACATACCTGAAACTCTCAACATTTTGCTTATTTTTGATAAAATTATTGTTCTCTTACACTTAGGCTTAGGCTTGCTTAGGCTTAGGCTTAGGCTCAATGTTATTTCCTTGAACCTTGGAGATCACCACTTGCCAACCTACTCATGAAATATCACATTGCAGAAATGTCTTCAATCTACAAGCCGTATGAGCACAACAAGATTTTGAATAAGCGCTACAAGGCGACGGCGTTTACGCACCCCGAGGTTTGTTGCTTACCGCGTTTCCGTGTTCTTTATCAAGGGAGGATTGTCACCACTTACAATTAGCAAATTGCAGTGGATAATTACTACACTAATTGCTTTAGTACTGTAACACATGGCTCTTTAGTTAACTGTCCTCTTTCGCGAAGTGTGCAAACGTTTCGACATGATCTTCAACCAGCAGAAAGTCAACCTTAATGGACGGTTTCTCAGGTATGGTAGGTACGGTATTGATTTATTTCCCTATTTTCTAGTTTGGGAACCTGTTATATAGTTGAATCTTGAATCAGTCCTAGGCCTAGTTTTAAGACACATCTGATTAGTCATCTGGAATTCGTCTGCTGCTCAGGGCAGCTGTGGTTTCCTACAACGCGAACCGTTGGCCTTTGCGCGGCCTACAAAAAACGGGTGGGCCCTCGCATGGCGGCCCAGATTTCGGGCCTAATGTAGGCCTCGCACCGGCCAAGTTTCCTCAGTGTTAGCGGTTACAGTCCGAGCCTAGCTTCAGAAGCTTAACCAAGAAGTTACATAACCAAAGAGCAGTAAAAATATTCCAGTACCCGGCAAATTGCGTTCGACGAGATTGCCAATATCATTTCGAGTATGCCCGGTGGCATTCGTAGAATGGAGAAACAAGTATTCGAGAGGTGCAGACTTGAGACCGGCAGGATCAAGCACCGGATGACGGTAGTTTATTTGAATTTTGTGAAAGTGATGTAGAGCACTTCTTAGAGTACTCGGATGGTAACTGGTCTACAATATTTATTCTAATAACTCTCGGTTATGTAATGGAACTCACTAATGAACGTCTAAGGTTGCGCCGCGCACCTGCCAGGCGCCTTTAGCTACAGTTTTCGAGGACGCGAACGCGACGCATGCACTGAGGAAAGTCATCGCCGCGCACAAAACGGTCCGCCGCAGGGCGCGGCGTACATGTGATAGGGTCTTGTCCTTGCCTAGGGTGCCCGCAGATAGTCAATCTCAGTTGTCCACCAGATGCGCACCGTTTAGCAAGGTGCGGCAGGTTCCAGGTACGCCTGGAGCGCTTCCTAGAGGGAGCGCCTGTGGCTGACCCGCTTCTTGTGCGCGATAGTGGCGCGGAATTTCATATAATATGTAAATGCGTCAAGTGGAAATACGCATGTCTATATTATTTAGCGGGAAATTGTTTTTGGCGATTCTGATGCAGCAAGTGTTTATTATCAAACTGGTTTGATCACTGAATGATATAGATTCTTTTTTCAGCAAGAAAAATTGTACGGACTGAAGGGCACGACTCCCGTCTATCTCGCGGAGTTTGAACCAATGTATAGGGAGTGAGTTCTACAATTCTGTATGGGGTGTACAAGTATCCCAAAAAATCGGTGTGATTTTGTCAATACTACCGTATCCGTATTTCTGCACGAAACCAGCATATATAATATGAAAACTTAAAAAAATATTCTCGTGTAGTTCCAAAATACGGTAAATTTTCAGCATACTTGTAGACCCCAACAGGGTTCAAGGTTGATGATATGGAAATTTCGGGTAGACGTTCTTGAAAATATATTAACGTAAATTTATATGAAAAAAAGTGCTGTGAGGAACAGACAGAACTACTATTAACTGTTATTTATACCGCGTAATTCATTCACTCATTTGCAATTAGCCTCTTATTAGAGGAGATGTGGTTAGGCTTTAAAGCGAAATATTGGCCGCTTTTGAAACACATCGAGTACATCAGCATTCTTATGCAGCTTATGCAAAAGAACGTAAATTAGAATAAAAGATCGAGCTAAATTCAAGCAAATTAACATAAATACGTAAGAATACAGTTGTCCGCGATGCGTCAAAAACCGGGCGGTATTTCGCTTGAAAGGGAGAGTTGGTTCTGTCGGGAGGTTACGTATTGCCCTATATGTAAGTCCGCCGTCGATCTTGGTTAGCGAAATACCGGCCTGTTTTGAAACGCGTCGAGGACAGCTGAATTCTTACGTATTTATGCTAATTTACTCGAAAATAGCTCGTCTTTTTATTCTAATTTATGTTCATTTGCATAAGCTGCATAAGAATGCTGGTGTACTCAATGTGTCTCAAAAACCGGCCGGTATTTCGCTTTAACATTTTCTACTTCAGATGGATGGACAATGAAGACAACAAACGTTCCAAAAGTCCGTCGACCAAACACCCATTCGATATGAACCTATTCCTTCAACAACACAAGTTTCCACCAGACGGTGGGGGTTTTCTTTTTCATTTACTTTCGATAACCATTTTCACTTAAAGCGAAATGCCGGCCGGTTTTTGAAACGTATCGTGAACAATTGAATTCTTACGTATTTATGTTAATTCACTCGAATTCAGCTCGATTTTTTATTATAATTTATGTCATTTGCATAAGCTACAGAAGAATGCTGGTGTACATGATGTATTTCAAAAACCGACCGGTATTTCGCTTTAACTTATGTTTCTACGTAACACTTGTCCATTGATTTTGAAAGCCTTCCCAACGTAATTGAATAGAAGTACAGTAAAGTTATATTATATTATTGTTCAGGTATAAGTATAAAATAACGGTATCAGCTATTTTTCAAACCATTACGATAGAACGTCCCGTTTCTCTGTATTGTAGAAGCTGAAGCTCACTGGATTAGTATCAGGATGTATGCACCTCATTAACAGAATCCTTTTTTCAGAGACAATGGACGATTCCAATCTGAGCATTCAGGATGGTGAAACACCTGGATCGTCTTCAGAACTTGGTTTGTTTAGAGTACTGTTGCGTATCTCTGGTTACTGAAAGGAACGAGGAGCGTCAAAGTAACGAGGAGCGTCAAAGTACTGTGGCTGTATGCACGAACACTTCCCAGTGGGAGGTGAGAGACAATGACACGTAGAGACAAGTCATACCACCCAGGGAGGATCCCGGTGTTCGTGCATGCGGCTACAGCATATGTGCCACCCGCATCCGTGCTACATGCTCCTATCGCGCCTGAGGGCTATTTTCTTTGTATTGTTGTCCAGCATCTTTAGTTTCACGTTGTGTGACGAAATCATGCTTTTAATAATGATGTGATTTAGCCTCCCAGTTTGACATTTCTGAAGTTGGCGATTTGCACGCGTGCCAGTCGTGCGGAAAGATGGAGAAAAGCGAGCGGATGCGCATTTGTGTCACTTGTGCGGAAGGGAAGAAGGTTGTATTGAGTGAGGGCAACATGGAACAGGTACGGTATTAAAGTACTGAAACTCTACATGTTAGGTTACTGTAACATTGATAGAAGAAATGTAGAGGGAGAGAGAGAGAGAGTGAGGAAGAAGAGATCTAGAGTAGATCCTGATTTCCGCGGTGAGGGAGACATGAAGAGATATAGAGATCCCAATTTCCCATTTTCCAGCTCCTTCCCTTTGCCTTTTGTGCATTTTGCGTAATGGAGGAGCACGTGGATAAAGAACACAAAACAGATAAACTGATTAAATATGACGTAAGTTCTGCCACGTTTTTCATTCCTCGATGTGTGTAGCCACAACAGCCCCTGAAACACAGTATATGACGCTGCACGGATCATAACTGCGGATACTTGGCCAGTGCGCGGTCTACACTGGGCCCGAAAAGGGTGGGCCGCCGCGAACCGGCCAAAGTTTCGCCTTGAATATTGGTAAACTCACGTATGGGTAGTCAAAGGCGTACTGTACTTTCCTGTTCATTCATACCAACATCTTTGGCCAAAGGAGTGTAGGTTTGAAAATTACTCTGCTAGTGTACCAAAGGAGTATTGTTTAATTTTAAAATTTTAAAATTTTGTTTTACGCTTCAAGAGCTTGCACCTTTATTCAAGGGTGAGAATACATATTCAATGTTTGCCTATGACATGTTCCGCAGAGGTCCTGAGCAGTAGGCGACGAGTTCCAGATGACAAATTGCTCGACATAATTGCCAAATTGCCTTTCCAGGTTCGCTTCAACGCCATCCGGGAATTTGTCGACAAAGCGAAGCAAACTGTGATGATTGTTGATGTATTCAGCGAGGGCAGTGAGCAGGCGCACGACAGTATAAGGAGTTTTAAGCAAGTGAGTTTCTTTTGAGTAGTCAGTTTTTCGGCTATGGAAGGTACACGTATTTTACTATTGATTGAACTTTAGCTTACTGCGTAGTTTGTAGATAGTTCTATAGTTACTATTACTTTTTGATATTAGATATGAAAAAGCTTGTTGGATGGATACGATACTGTTCCTAATTTTACACATGCTTGGTACTGTACTTTGTGCGGTGCTACTGTAATACTGAAGTGAATCGGGTCGGGGTTCTTTTTCCTTTTGTTTGCTTATTCTAATCAATAAACTCCTGATTTCAGACTCTTACAAACTGGGTAGACGACTCCAGTAACCTGGACGGTGACTTGAAAAAGGCCACCGAATTGTTGGACGAAATCAATGATAATGTACAAGCACAAGTGGAAAAGATGCGAGAATTAGAGGTGAGTTTTATATTTCTGACGTCTGATTAGTAAGCTGTGGCCGTGTGCGCGAACACTGGGAGAATGCTCCCAGAATCCCAGTGAGAGGCGATAGGGAGAGAGGGATCACGCTAAACAGCGAGTCTCAGAGACAAATTCTCCCAACCGGGAAGTCTCCCACTGTTCGTGCATACGGCCACAGGCGGTTAGTAAAACATATATTGGACAAGTAAATATAGACAGACAGACTTTACCACAACTTCCGCAAGACAAATGCACCGAACAAGAGTCGAACCTACGCCTTTAACTAATTATGTTGTGGAACCAGTGCCTTAGACCACTCGGCCATAATGCACAATAAGTAGTGTTCGCAGAGACATTATTTGCCTTGAGTACCATTCAATTGTTCAAATTATATTTCAGAACCTGCGTATGAGTCTGGAAGCTTGCTTGGAAGGCAGAAGCGATTCTGGCAATGTTACTCCTGCACAAATAGATTTAACGGTCGGTTCATTTTATTGAGGATTACACTTTTTTTGAATCGAGAATGAGTTTCACAAGCTAGACTCGAACTCGAGTAGTGTGCGTAGAGGCAGACCTGGCACTGGTTCGCGTATTAGTTCTGATGACTAGATTTATGCAACAACTAACATTTAGTAAAGCGCATGCCACTTTCTGTCATGCATAATTAATAATAATTATTTCAGTCCGTCTTGTTGAACACTCTGCAACATACCATAGTGAAGAAAGAGAAACTTGATTCGAATCAATGAGTTTTATCTAATGAAAAACATAATTTTTTTTGATTAAGTGATTTTTGAATATTAACAAGAATGTGTCTTTTTTCGTTTACCTGGTTCAAGTTAACTTCAAGTTATCTGGGAAATATGGGAAATACTTTAATTTTTTTGTCCTTCCATTATAGCAAAAAGGGTATACATTTTAGTCAATTATTGTATTGTGTTTAGAAGTGGTATGTAATTGTATAGCTAGGTAGTGAGTATACTAACTTATGACTCTATATTATATTATTGTCTCGTTGGCTTACTTCAACTTACTTATTGTTAAATGTTTGTTTCTGTCTCACAGATTTTTATTCTTACAAATAGTATTAATTTATAACGATCCCTCACCAAGGTCTCTGTACGTACTTTCGTATTAAACTGTTGTGATTTAATAATTGTTGTTTATATTTTACAAAATAATAAATATTTTTTTTGTTTTGTGATCGTGAACTATGCCGTATTTCAAGCGACATTTTGGCAGAAGTTTTTCTTTTTCGCTGGTTTTGTTGTTGAGTTTTATTTCGAATTCTGCAGCAGATTTATTATATTTTTTCTAGAATTAATGTTTTCCAGAACGTCCGTAAGTGCAGACTGTGCTTTATTTTCACCCCAGCTGGTTACAGTCACAGGAAAGAGAAAACCCCGAGTTCGCCCCGATTATTTTCAAAAAACCCCGATTTCGCTCCGATTCTTTAAAAAAAACCGATTTCGCACCGATTCTTTCAACCCCAAAAGCTCGCTTTATTATGTTTTATTGATTTAGTATGTGTATTTTATAACACAAACTGCACGTTACATTGCTTTCTTTGATTGTCTTTGTGCGTAATAAATTATTATCACGTCCCGATTTCGCCCCGATCACAAATAATCGGTGTTAAATTGGGAACAAGTCCGGATTTCGCTCCGATTCTTTCAAAAAACCCCGATATGGCCGGCCCCGATTATTTTCCAGAAAACCACGATATGGCCCCGATCAAGGCCGGACTTTTCGAGGGACTTGATCGGCGCCATATCGGTTTTTTTTTTTGGTTTCCCATGAATAGCATCTGTTCCATTTTCTTGAGATGATGCATAATCTCTGGTCTTCAACCGCGAACGCCCCTTCTTTTTGCCCCCCTACGCGGCTGGCCGGGGGCCCCCTGCGCGGTTGGCTGGGGGTGCGCTGCGCGGTTGAGCTCCCCGAGGCACCGCGCACCCAGCCGCGTAGTTTGCATAACTACGCGGCTGGGTGCGCCCCCTCTGCGCGGTACGCGGTTGGCTACGCCCGCACTGTAAACTGCGCGGCTGGCTACGCGTGCACTCCAATTTGCGCGGCTGGCAGAAGGGGCGCTGCGCACCCAGGAACGTAGATCTGAGTGGGGTAGATACCGAAGATTCATGAATATTTGGGGTAATGTTCTTCGCTGTGGGTGGGCCATTTGCTTAGGGCTCCTTTTGCCACCCATGGTAGTCAAGGGGGGCAATTTAGTGGGCGGGGCGTGCGGGGTAGACACAGTGAGTGGTGGGGTAACCAGACAGTGGAAGGCTGCCCCCTAACCCAAAATCGATCCCCCGCCGCGCCTTACTTTCCAAGACTACCCCACCACTTTTATTTATTTTCCTTCTTTCTGTTCCCTTTACTCTGCTATAATATAAATTTAAATAAATAGAATGTTGAATAAAACTTCAAAAATAGAGACTAAAAATAAGTAGTGAAAGAAATCTTGAAGAAATTAATACAAGTGTGATAATGCAAAAAAGCAAAGCAGATGAGGCCACTCGATGAGCTACCGTAGTAACACACAATTATACTATGTTTTATGTCTTTGCGCTTCTGGTCTTGCATGAGTTCTCATCTTTTCTAGTCTAATAATTAGTAATTAGCCTGGAAGTTAACGCTTAAAATTGCAGATAATGGAGATCATCTTTTCGATGAAACATCCAGATGAAGTGTTCAACTACTTCCCAAACGACAAAGTGTGTATCGATGTTCTCTTAGACATTGGTATTCTGAGGACCGACGTGAAATGCCTAAAATGTGGACAGCAGATGACAATCCGGAATAGGGGAGATCAAAAACAGGTAATTTATTCATTTAATTATTTTTGTCTCACCTTCGTTTCGTCTCTCTCGTTCTCTCTCAACTCTCTCTCTGTCTCTGTCTCTCTCTCTCTCTCCCTCTCCTCCCTCTCCACAAAAAAAAACTTTTGGCATACCGTCTATTTGGCAATATAGAAACCAGAGGCCTATAGATTTCGAGATTAGTTAGTGTGCGGTTGTCAATTGGTCGCCAAATGGGCCGCGTTTTCGATGTATACTACACTGATGAAACTTGCATTGCGCGCGGCGAGCTCCTGGCGCGGAACTTCCGCGCGGCGATGGACAGGCGAGGCCTTGGCGCAAACTGGGCGAAATTGGGAAAAATGACCAAAATACTGCCCAAACCTACGAAACAAGGTGCGCGGGGACCTCGCCCTACCTGCGCCACATTGGCGCCAGAGGTCACACGGAAAAATATTTGTTATTCGGTCAAGTACGCAGCGAAATTGGACAAGTGCACCGCTGGCTTTTCTTGCTCCCATCTCTGTTTTGTTTTTATTTTACTTGTTTAGTGCGTTATTGTTTACATTATGTTTTATGTTAATTAAATGTGCGCAACCTCTACAGAAACAGGATCGTAAGATGTCAGCAACTTATAATATCAGTTCTGAATGGATTTTTTGTTCAATTTTTTAGGATGTTTTTCATCATTGGTTGTTTTGGAATTGCGGCTTCCTTTCTGCTTCTTTATAAACACTGGCTTTCCTACCGTAGTTTACTGTTTTTGCATAATGCACTTTTGCATGCGAAAAATCCACCGCAGATTTTTTTTTATAAATACTTTATTGCGTTAAAAAAAAGGCAACAACAAAGCGGGTCGAGAAAAACAAAGAAAAGGAAAATAACAACAAAAACAACATAACAACAACTCAACAATAAACATAACACGAATACACAAGGACAACAAAAACGAACAGAAATTACGATGAACGAATGTTTCTAATAGACCTCTCATACAAATCTACCAGGTTCATTTTACCTATCCGTTCTTTAAAGGCATCAACAGTGCTCAATTTTACCAATTCGTCAGGCAACAAGTTCCACATACGAGTAACCCTAGGCTTAAAAAAAATATAAGGACTGATTAGACCGAATAGACTCTTGAAGAAGCGCAAAGGAGTTACCATTTCTGCGTGACCTGCCATTCATTGTGAACATACCATATAACATTGGATGTGAATGAAAACCTCGAACAATTTTAAAACACTCAACGAGATCAATCATAATACGGCGGTGTTGAAGAGAAGTGAGACCAAAAATTTCAAGGCGTTCGGAATAGGGTAAATCAGTTGTACATATCATAATCTACCTTTCTCAAAGCACGTTTAGTAAAACGACGTTGAACCTTTTCTAATAGATCAATTTCAGCCTTGATATAAGGAGACCAGAACAATGGTAGCATACTCTAACAAAGGCCTACAAAACGAAATATACGATTTACGGTAAACATCAATACTTGGGTGGACAAAAGTACGCAAGACACGATTACAAACTTGAGATGCATTTGAGACTATACGTTTAATATGGAGTTTGAAGCTGAGATCGGGAGAAAAAATGACTCCGAGATCACGTACACAATCAGAAACTTTTGGGATGGGCACATTGTTTAAACGGAGAGGAAAGTCCATAGAAGTACCGGTAGCTAGTCGCTGACATTTGGATTCAGAAATAGTCATCTTCCATTTCGTTGCCCAGTTAGCGATGTTAACAAGCTCTGATTTGAAATTATTGAAGGCAACGAAAGGCTCTGACTTCAACATTACACGAGAAATTTTCACATCATCTGCATACATAACAATTGAACTATCACCGAGAGAACATTCGTCAATGTCATTAATATAAATTAAGAAAAGTAAAGGTCCTAAAACGCTACCTTGCGGAACGCCACTATGACAAGAATAAATATCAGATAAAGTACTACGATACCGAACCTGGAATGTACGATTAGACAAATAAGAACTAATCCAGTTGCACATGAGTTCAGAGACACCGTAATTTCTAAGCTTGTGCAACAGGTAGCGATGATTTACAACGTCAAAAGCCTTAGCAAAATCAATGTAAACACACTCTACTTGTTCATGAGATTCTTTCGCAGACAACCATTCATGTAAACATAACAGAAGTTGGGAAGTTGTACTACGACCCTTAAGGAAACCATATTGATTTAAAGACAAGAAACCATTCAATTGCATGTGACAAGTAAGCCTAGATTTTACAACTAACTCAAAGAGCTTACAAAATGATGATGTGAGAGAAATCGGGCGGTAATTTAGGATTGACGTCTTGGGTGGTTTTTTTGATAATGGGGAGACGAAAGCATGACGCCATTCCCTTGGAACCTCACCCGTAAGAAATGATTTGTTAAAAAGTTTACAAAGCAACGGAACCAGTACAGACCTAAGTTGCAAAATAACAAACGAGGAAATACCCTCTGGAGTAAGAGATTTCTTTGGGCTTAAATTCTTCATAGCATTCTCAACGGAACAAATAGTGAACAGTTCATCCTCAAAAGGCTCTATTACATTTTTGCGAGCTAAACGAGGAAGAGGACAATCGTCATCTAATAAATAAACAGAATGAAAATACTTAGCAAAAGACTCAGAGATACACTTATCATCAGTTAGAAACTCACCGGGACAATCCGGATTTTCGAACCTCCTGGAGATTGCCATTGGGTCCTTGGTCTTCGAATTGAGATACGCGTAGAATTGCTTGGGATCATTTGAAGAGACAGCTCTACGCTCAATATTTGATTCAAATTTTTTACAAAGAGAACGATAGCGCTTGTCAGACCGTTCAAACCTTTCTTGGCCACCGGGTATTTGAATTTGTTCCAAATCACTTTCGACACGCGCTTTCGCCCTAGCAATATGAGAAGGAACACAAATGCGAGGCAAATTACTAAAATCGGATGAGTCCGATGGAAGGGAAAACTCGAGAGAACATTTGATAATATTTAGAAGCAAATCATAATCATCCTGAATTGAGGTATCTGGAGAACAAAAAAGATGAAAATCAGAGAACGCAATTAAATGCATGGCTTTTTCAAAATCAGCAGAGTCAAAATTCACATTTTTAACGGTTTTGTTGTCTGGCGGTAAATCAACAATAAGATTGCAGGTCACGCTGTAATGGTCGCTTTTTCCAACAGGAGAACACAACTGAATATTTTCAACAATGTCTGGAGAATCTGAAAGAACAACATCGAGAATGTAGTTGCTTCTAGTAAACGTAGCGGACAAATTAAGAAAATGCAAATTATTAAGCATGAGAAAATCTTCTAACAACGAACAAAATGTACCAGTAAAGTCTAGCGAATCATCCTTCACATAAACCCGGAAATTCCAATCACCGAAGAAAACATTCGAATCCCTAACTAATAAATGTTCTTCTAAAAAATCGAAAAAGGCCGAAGTTTCAGCTAAATTGCAATCAGGGGGACGATAACACAAAAACAAACGCACAATGTCGGAACTGCCATGCAAATCAACAATACATATGTTTGTACGCTCAACTGTACCAATAAACACGCTAACGGATGGTAAATTTCGATCAATCAACAAAGCACAACCACCACCACGAGCATCGTCAGAACGGTCACTACGATAAATACAGTAATTATTAGAGGGGTCTAAAATACCAGATGAATCAGAGGATGACAGCCACGTTTCTGAAATACCAATAACAGAATATAACTTCTTACGAGTCATAAGTTCAATTACATACTTCCTATTATGCCTGCGAGATACGGCTGAGTGGGCATTAAAAGAAATACAAGATAATTTGTCAGAGACAGCCGGATCTTTTAGGTGATTTGGGGAGAGGGTGGAATGCGGAAAGAAGTGTTCGGATTGTTATTGTTATCCAAACACTGCTTTTTGCATACCATAGGTGGGGGCCTAGTTGGAGTTTCCATAAGGGAAACCTCCCGTTTTTGGAGCCGATTGACTACAGCGGCATATGTGGGACCAGAGTCCCCGAGAAAATGAATATTATTGTTAAGGGCCCTAAGCCTAGAAACACGGTTACTAAGTGGAGTTGACTCCAGAATACGAGTCTCCTTTGAAGGTGTGCTGGCCACAGGAACTTCACGGCCGTCTTGCACGAACGGCGCAGTCATGTCGGGGTCGGCGACATGAGGAACAGCATTATCGAGCACGCGCTCTTCGACGTCCATCACCTCATCGGGCACGGAAGATATACCAGAATGATTGCCGGGTGGGTGGGAGGATGGATTTCGCGGGCTTGGCGACGGCTTCTTGGGACGAGTGGAAGGCTGGTTCTTGTAGGCCATACGAATACGGACATTCCGCAGGTGTACATGGAGAACAGTGACACCCATACTCTTGAAGGAAGAAACGAAGTTTCGCGACATATGACTGTTGCAGAGCAAAACTTTGACGGGGCGAGGGCGAGTAAAAGAATAAACGCCCATCCGGTAGACTTGAAGAACTTTCCCATCCAGACCATAGGAGCCCATGATAGAAAACAGCTCACTGATATCCGCGTTACTTCTCATGTCCGGAGTGAAATCAGGATGAGGCTGGACTTCCGGGATTCCATAAATAATAACGGCATGATCGGGGTTATACGGAATGGAGAAATCCGAATTTACCTCAACAGGGGCCGTGAGCTTCGGCACAACATTGGGAACAGCACGAGGGTGGCACGGAAACGGTAACGGCATTTGAGCAGCAGGGCGACGAGAACGGCGGGGTCCTTGAACATTCCAATCCATCCTCCTCCACACACAGCTACCCAGAGTTGAGACGTTGACACCTCAAACTTGGGTAATTAAACCGTAATTTATTTTTTACGAAAAACCCGCAAATATACCTCCTAACTTACTTTCCCAGAGTCTCTTTTTATATTATTTCGCTATTTCGCGTATTTTATGTAATGCTCGCTGGCTGACCTCATTTCCTTTGACTTTCAGTAACTTTGCTACTTCTACACAATGGACGAAACTGTGTTATGGTATGTTTTTACATATTTGGATTAACAGTTTGTTTTCGTTATTTTTGCATTTTGGTGTCCTGATTTACTGAACCAGTATACTTTAAAGGCGCAGACCCATCTTGTTCTGCTCCATGATTTTCAACAAAAAACTAGGAAATCTTTTTATCGTAGAGCCTAGGTGTCCTCTTATTTGCTACATCCGTTTGATGTCCCTCCATTTGTTGTTAAGGTAAACTTTAGTGTACATCTGTCGGGCTGTCGATTTTTTTTACTGCGGCTCCATGCCAAACTGTGTCTGCAGTTTCTCTTTCTACGTATACGCTTATTGTATATTTACCTTTTTGCTTTACCTAGACTTGACATGATGAAACGACCAATAATCATTAAATTTAGATTTTTGGTACTACTGAAATGATGATCGTCATGTTCGAGGACGGCAGCTTGGACTGTTGAAAAGCAACGACCTTAACCCCCGTGTAATGGTAAGTAAGTTTATAACGTCTTAACCTTTGTTTTCAGTTATGAAGTAGGGGGATTCTTTGTCAGCGTATTTTCTATCGTTTCGTGTTTCGTATGTGCTTGCTATCAAAGTTTTAGCTGGTTTGTTTGAAAATTACGCGTAAATGTTAATTCTAAAGTTTAATGTGACTACTCTGACTGTGAAGCAATTACGAAAGACGTTATTTATCTGCATACCGCTCATTCGAATAGTTTATGTTTTCCGATTTTTAGCGGAAGGAGATGCCACTCTGGGGTGGTACATTATCACAGTTGTCGTAATTTACGCTATTGTAAAAGTTTCAGATCAGAGCCTAACTCCCGAACTGCGCCTGCCCTGGCAGTGGAAATTCGAAATCAGGAAAGCAGTCGTTTGGGAACAGACGGGAATGAAGCTACAGCTACAGCTCTTTTAATGGGAAAGGAAATAACGACAGGTTTGTATTTCTTGTATACGTATTTCAAGCTATTATGCAACGTGTAATTTTCTTACATTTGATCGTAACTAGGCTACTGTACCTGTAAGCAGCGTTTATCTGACTGGATTCTTCGCTGCGTCCTTCGGCCAATCGGCCAATCGGCCTGTTTAAAAAATTACCTTGTCCCCCTTTAAAAAAACGGAATTCATGCACTCCACCAATATAGCGTAGCGTGTATTTCTGCTCTTTTTTATGTGACTGTCCCATATAAGTTCTCTTTCACCAATGGCTTATCAAGAAGCTTTCACACTCCTTAGGCACTCCTTATGTCGAATGGAGAGACTGATAGATGTGATCAATGCTCAATCAATAAGTCTTCTCATTTTCAGACATCTCCAACACTGCGGAAATGGAAAGGATATTCTCGACTTCAGAACTACGAATGAACGGGAAACTGAGGTCTAATAACATAATTTTTTATCATGTTTCTGTTTGTGTTGTATTTACTTAGTATATTTAGTCTTTATAATTGCAGCGCATTATCTAACATAAATGAGAATTAATTGTTTACTAAGTTTATTTGCTTTGTAGGTGCCAGTCTTGTAACTTATAGAGCCAAAAAACCGCAAGAAAAAATGCAACTGGAGCCCCAACTTGTGTTGTATTCTATAACTGAGTAAACATGGCACGATTAGCTATAGAATCACGCATATTTGGGTTAGGTTGCCATGATTATGGTCTTAGATTCTGACTGGCTGTGTTTCCAGAATAGATGAGTCCATAGTAATGTCGTGACCGTTATTAGTAACTGCTTGCTTAACGTATTTATTATATTCTAGCCTTCTAGCTAGTAGCGATAGCCTGTAAATGCAGAACGTGTAACTTCCGGTTTTGTCCACGACCTATGTATTTAATTTCATACCATAATCCTTTTATTGAGTATAAATATATGCAGTCCAATTTTGTGATATGTGTTACGATTTCCTTTGTTCTACATCGCTGTATTGCTTTTTGTGTATTGTCAGGAACTGAAGTAAATAAATACTTATTATATTTTGTCTTCTGTGTGTTATATTTTGTTTATTATTGAGTTTTTATTGTTTATGCTAGTGGTTCCCCGGTGGGAATATTTCACGGCCGATTTTTCGATTCTGGCGCAGACTGGGCGCAATCCCGGCGAAGTCTGGGCGCCGGCCTGGCGCAGACTGGGCGCGGAAATGGGTGCGCAGCGTGCCTGTGGCGCACCGCCTTTTTCTTCGCCGCGCACCCGCCACATCTGCGCGGCGCGCCATCAAAGTTTAGCGTTGTAAGTAGTAATATATAATATTTAGTTTCGATGTCGAGCTATCGGGGCCCACGACTGCTCCTCTCGTGGTATTTATGCCGATTCACCATTTCGCCACTCTAGGGTGAAACCACACCAAATTATCAAGATGCTCGTATGCTGTATCCTGAATTACAGCGATGATGAGGTCTCAATATTCAGTATTATTAAATTTTAAAGCGAAATAGCGACCGGTTTCTGAAAAAAACGCCAACTTGCGTCAGACAACAGAATCTTATGGGTTGTCCACAAGTTTTGAATATGCGAGATTTTTGCGCTTGCGGAATGTTTTTGGTAAAGTTCAATCATCTGGCAAAGTCAATCAGCTGGCAAAGTTAAGAGTAAGTTAAGCGTCAGTCAGCCTGGTGATAATTGGCTTTTGAGACATTGTAATGGAATTGACTAATTATGAAATTATGTAATTTTAGATGGCTGCAGCATGCGGTGTCACGAACAAGCTCATCGGCTCCTCTAGGATGTACTGTGCTGACTTTTGTGCCTCGTAAGTGAAACTCGTGTGTGTGTTTGTGCGTGCGTGTGTGTGTTTGCATGTGTGTGTGCGTGTGTGTGCGCGCGTGTGTATATATATATGTGTGAGTGCGTGTGTGTGTGCGCGCGTGTGTGTGTGCGTGGCTCATGTGTGTGTGTGTGTGTGTGTGTGTGTGTGTGTGTGTGTGTTGTGTGACCACAGCATAATAGTGTCATGCCGCCAGCTGTTCCCAAATGTTCCCTTTTGTTCATGATCGGGATAGAATGGGACACAATTTGTATAATGGGTACTTCACTAGCTTGCATACATTAATTTGCTGCATTTTAATTCATAATTCATTTATCATTTAGCTGGTTGAAATCGCAAGGCAACTATGAAATTCTGAGGTTGAAGCAACCAACCAGTAACAATGGTGCCGTCTCCTTTGATTACAGCAATACAGGAGTAGGAGCCGTACTTCAATCGACAAATTGTAATTTGCAAGGTGAGTGCAGCTGGTCGTTTGGTAACAATTTGCGCCACAGCGGAGCGGCG
>JAANDG010000239.1:0-205084 GCA_036852015.1 Pelodera strongyloides
TCCCTCAATTGCTTTTAGTGTTGTCTGGAAGACCTAATCTATCCTCCTCCTCCTCCCGTGCATCCTAATTGCTTTCGCCTCATCTTTCTTCGTCTTTCGGGATATTGCTTCGATTTCCATTGTTTTTGTTCACATTAAAGCGGTATGACACGTGGTTTTGAAACGAAAATGTCAAACAGCACACAAGAGTCTATTCATGGAACTGCTCCAAAAACCACGTGCCGTACCAATTTAACTGGCATGTGATTTTCAAGCTTTTCATGCAAGAAATGGTGGTAACAACTACGATACTTTCCAAAATACGTCAAAGTGTAGGTGCTACATTACCGAAGGAGCGGTATTTTTTTTAAATTGGTATAGAAGTCATGATGAGCGAGAGAATCAGAGGGAGATAGAGAGAGAATTAGAGAGAGAGAGGGAGAGAGAGCGAGAGTGAGTAAGCCTACTGCTATCATACCCAAAAACGGTAATTGTAAATATTGTATCCAACATTTTAATTTGTCGCTCGTCTGTTTGTTTTCTTACTTTACCCTTGTTTTGGAGCTGCTAATTTGCACTTTTAAAGGGACACGGACACTCCAAAGTCGACTTCGATTTTTTTTTTTCTTTTATAAATAGGTTTTCAATGTTGCGCAAGGTTATGTTGCGCCACAGGTTGCCACTTTTGAAATGTTCACCGTACAAAGCGGTATAACAGCGGGTTCCTGAAACTTAATTGGACGATGTATTCCCATGAAGTGTATGCAAATAACTGAGCTATACTGCGCGATTTTTAGTATGAGTATGTTCTTTTGCATGCAACACATGGGAATGCAGTTGCCCGATCTATGTTTCACAAACCGGCCGTTATGTCGCTTTTATTTTCCAGAATCTCAAAATCTAATTGCTCTTTTAGATATGCCGCTAGCTTCCTTAATGCACATTGCGTTTGTTTATCTTAAGTAAAAATAGAGGTGCTTAATTGCCCAATTTGGCACCCATATGCGTCTTAATTTCTTTCCTTTTTTGGCGCGCCTGGGGCGTTGTAAATATCAAGTCCAGTTCAGTACGAATCTTTTCTAATTAGCGACAGGGTATGTATCTGAGGCAATTAAGCACGTCTATTTTTACAAACGTTTTTTTTTTTTTTTCAGTGAAGAACAAGATCCAGTACAGACGGAAGAAAATTGAGACTGTGCAACGCTTTGCCCGCGGTTACATTATCAGGAAGCAGGTCCGCCCAAGGTGAGAAAACTTATTTATTATTTAAAGCGAAATACCGACCGGTTTTTGAAACACCCGAATACACCAGCATTCTTGTGCAGCTTATGCAAATTACTGCAAATTTTACTGTAAAAATGAAAAATAAAAAAAAAAAAAAAAAAAAAAAAAAAAAAAAAAAAGCATCAATATGAAAAAATTCAGTTGTCCACTATGACTATGCATTTCAAAAACCGGCCAGTATTTCGCTTTAAAGCTTATAGAAATGTTCTGAGCGGAGGAGACGACTAGTTATATATTGAACTCTTTATTTAGAAAAACGAAAAACAGTATCAAATGTAAATTAACATGAAAAGAGAGAAACAGTTATCGATAAAAAATATTTCAAGCTCCCCAGATGATGGAGATTTTACTTCTTTTTTTTTTAAACTTTACGGTTCATATTCTTTCTTTATTCACAACTCCTTAATTTTCTCTTATTCTCTTTTGCTTTTCTTCATCTTCTCGTCTTTGATCCTGATTGCTGATTTTTACAAATAATTTGAACACAAAGGTGTATGAAAAGAAAAATATGACCGTAATCAGTAATATTTGCCGCACGCTCGCCTTGCGGTAACTAATTTGGGGTTGGCCTTTTAAAATTATAGGTCCCTTTGTCCCGAAGCATGTTACGGTTAGTTGGGTAGGACTAGAACGATGGTAGTGTAATTCTAGGGATGCATTACACTCACAGTTTTTGACTTCCTGAATCTGCATTGATATTCGTGCCGCGCACCGAAGGCGCGAAAAGTGTGCGCGGCGAAAGGATGGCAAAAATTAGGCGCTCGTTTTGGATGTTTGTCGTGAGAATGTAACGCCAGAACTGGAGTTGAACTTCGTTCGCGCACAATTGGCACACACCGCGCGACCTAGACGCGTATATTTTGTCCACCCATCCGCACTTGCGAACTTCTTGTGCTCGGCGTCTGTGCAAATTTTAGCAGTTCAGATGTTAAAACGATATAACATCTCACTTTGAAACGCATGCTGGACATTGTATGAAAATGTACGAAGTAGAGTATGAAATTTTTTATACACTACATTTGCATACACTACAGCATGCATTTCAAGAAAACGGTCGTTATATCGCTTTAACTTATGATGTTCTCTGTCTCAACCCAAGGTTGAGTGGGTTGAGCTGATTTGACCAACTCATATCCGTCATTTCTGAACAAGTTTCATTCATATCTGATTAGACGTGAAGAGAACTGCCCCTATTTTACCCAAAAAAACTCAATGTCTCGGGAGCCCTTTCCTTTGTTTGTTTACGAAATTTCCACGTCAAACACGTCATTTATCTTTGTCTTTTTGGATGAAGTTTTATTTGAGGAGTTCCCTTTTCATTATACAGTAGAGACTTATTTTTTCTTATGCAGACCGCTACATATTGTTGTTTATGGGTTTTGTTTACCCAATTAAGCTAATACGTGCTATACCACAATGGTAACACCAACGTGAGATACGGGACTAACTAACTGATTGTGAGTAGGAGGACCCTCAGCCTCAGATACCGAACCTTGCTAGATACCCTAGCTAGATGCCATAGCTGAGCCTAGCCGTAGGCACTGCACGCCAGAATGCTTGCAGCATGTGATACTAACAATAAGGATATGGCAACCACTGCGAACAACCCTACCGCTCTATCGCCTGCTTATACTTGTCTACGTATCACATTCAATGACCAGAACTTTTTGACAATACAATTTGCCGGTTTTGGTCAAATGGTTAGTTTTGCAGCAAGCCCTTGCAAGGTTTGCAAGACGAGTTAAACGGAAAATTTTTGGGTTTTTTGGCCCACACACATTTTGGGTTTTGGCCCACTTCTCGTTTAGGGTATCCATCTGTTCCCCGTTGTTTCTTTCGCAAATCCGAACGCACGAAAATTTCATTATTCGTTTGGTAGATTGGACGAATGGTAGATTTGGAATTGGGGCGCTTCTCCCAATCTCTCTCCCAGCTCTCACTCCTCCTCTCTATTTTTCACACTTGCTCTCTCTCTCCCTCTCCCTCTCAACTCTCTCTCTTTCTCTGTCTCTGTCTTTCTCCCTCTCTCTCTCCGTATCCATCACTCCCTCCAGTTGGGCCTCATTGTTTTTATACTTGTTTTCTTGTCCACACGCCAAGCTAGCTGTCCGTTTGTAATCAAATTAATTTTAAAGCGGCCGTTCCTCAACATTCTTAATTATTCACTTGAATTCGTCGTAATAAGTGTATCTTGAAGATGAAGCTCTCCCTCCCTCCCCCTCTATCCTTCTATCTCGCTCTCTCTCTCCTCTCTCTCTCTCTCTCTCTCTCTCTCTCTCTCTCTCTATCTTATCTCTCGCTTCACTGTCTTCCCTCTCTTCTTCCCCTTTCTCTCTAAACAGTCTCTCGTTCAGGCTCGCCCTCTACCGTAAGGCTACCGCTCTTCACATGCGTAGCGGTGAAATGCAAAAGATTGTCGAGAGTCTCAGCACGAAGAGCAGAGACCAGTGGGAGCGCGAGGTGGCAGACACGCAGAAGAACCTCCAACATTTGGTGCAACTGTGCAAGGTGGGCGTGGCTTATTTTTTTTAAAGTACGGTACATTTTCGAGTGCATTCTTATAATTTTATTTGTTTTCTATTTTTGTGTATGATTTCTTTATTTTCAGAAGTCGTGTATGATTTCTTTATTTTCTGTATTATTATTTTTTTGCATTAATTTTAAAGTCATTCATGCGTGCTCTGGATTAGAATATGAGAGTTCGCTTATTTTCTATCTTTCTTTTTATTTCTCTCTCTGTTTCTCGTTCTCTACTTATTATTATTATCTTATTGGCCCAGCAATAAATATATGTTAGACCGAAGTTGACCCCTGGATTATTATGTCTTCTAAAAAGAGTTCATCCCTGTGGCTTTTCTCTCTCCATTCTCTCTCTTCTCTCTCTCTCTCTCTCTCTCTCTCTCTCTCTCTCTCTCTCTCTCTCTCTCTCTCGCTCTCTATCTCTCTTTCTGCCGTAGTCCCTTCCCTCTCTTCTCTAAAGGAGGATTACTCTAGCTCAAACTCTGCCAGCTTAACATATTTTCATTACTCTTGCTCAAAATAACCATAGTTATATGCCGCTTGTGTTTAAGATTTTCCAGTTTAAGTGAGTATGACACGTGGTTTTGAAACGTATAGTCCCGTCTGAGCCAAAAGCCGAAAGACACAAGACGGAGCACATTTGCATACTGTACATACCTATAATATAGAACAGCAGTTGCTCAACATGCGTTTGAAAATCACGTGCCGCGCCGCTTTGACATTCCCACTAAGTATGGCGCCATCTTCGCAAGTTGGGGCCCGATGTTCTTTTTCTGTATATAAAATGCCACAATTAGACTAATTACAGATAGGGCCCTGCCTGGGCCCCTCAGGGCCAAGGAACATCGCTTCATTTATTTATTAGCATCTCGGCCGATGTTTGTACAAAATGTGCTCTTTTGTTGTGTAACCTTGAGCTTAAGATCAAGGATCTATTAAAGGGTCAGGCCCACCGATATAAACCTATATTTATTATTTGTTCATAATTTTTGTAAAGGGTGTTTGTTATAAAATATAAACACTGTGTTTGAACTGGCTTCACCATTGCAAAGCTTTTCACGTAAGTTTTCCTTACAGAGTATACAGTATGGAAAAGCAATTGCACCCTTATTTCCTTATTGTGCGTGTCCCGGGGGCAAATCGCTCTTTTTTCTGTCCCTATGAGCCTGGCTATACAGTCGGCTACCCTCGGGACACGCACAACAAGGAAATAAGGGTGTAATTGCTTTCCCATACTGTATACTCTGTAAGGAAAGCGAACGTGAAAAGCTTCGTGATGGTAAAGCCAGCTCAAACTCAGTGTGTATATTTTATAATAAACACCCTTTACAAAAATTATGAACAAATAATAAATATGGGTTCAAAACGGTGGGCCTGACCCTTTAAGTTCCTTGGTGTTTTTTTTACGAATTCGTAACCATAACTTTCGTCGCGATTAGAATATTAGGTATGGTGAAAATTAGTAATTAGGAACGCATCATAAATGGATACAATTTTGGGAAACGCATATATTTCAATGGTGGTTTTGAGCTATTCCCGACGAGTTTTATGCCCTGCTTTAAGTTTAGTTAAAGGGTCAGGCCCATTTCAAATGACCCCTATTTTTGATGATTCCATCTGATTCTACATGTCAAATATAGTAGGATACGATCATTTTCGAATTTTCAAGTGCAAAATTCAGGCAGTATTCAGCAATTTACCATTGCCAGCCATACCCAACTATTTATCGCAGTTGTCACGCCCCTTCGCGCTAATTGGGCAATATGCTCTATTGGGCGTGGCAATTGCGATATTGGCCAATGAGAGCGAATGGGCGCGCCAACTGCGATAGATAGTTGGGTATGACTGTCCTCCACGGTAAATTGCTGAATAGTGTGTGAATCTTGCGCTTGAAAATTATAAATATATTGCATCCTACTATATTTGACATGGAGAATCAGATGGAATCATCAAAAATAGGGGTCATTTGAAATGGGCCTGACCCTTTAATCTTTACTTAGCGTATTGGATTGTTCGTTCGGAAGCGTAAATCGAACGTAAATTCTGTCATTTTTCCTGTAACAGCAGCTTTTACTGGATCTCACACTGTTATGAGACCTTTATATTATAAGATTCTCGTATGTGGTTCTTGTGTGGTAACGAGGTTGCATTGCGCAAAGCATGTAATAACATACTCTTCATTATTATACAGATTCCTATTGGCGAACATGGTTGCAATGCTATTTGGGACACAATGCTAGTATTATATTGGGTCCTTGGCCCTTTCTCTCTATCTGTCCCTCTCTAGGGAAAGCTTAGCTAAAAGCGCTCTGTTTCACTCAATAAAGGAAGAATATAGCTATAGGCCGAGGCAACGTTTGCTGTTATTTTTGGAAACTCTGAATTTTAATGCTTCGACGACTTTAAAGGGAACAGACCACTAGATTATTGCCTTGTGCTGAGGATGGTAATTATAAGTTAACTACCGTAGTAGTAACCTAGCTGTAACTGCAACTATAATGTAAACGTATATGTAAGGTTAGGTTAGGAAGAGTACCGTTCATAGTTTAAATTTCAAATGACTGAATTTTTTTCTTGGTGACGTACTATGATGTTTTGAAGGCTAAAATCGCCTACATTTTTTTGGTCAGACGTAGATGTTTCTATGGTAAAATGTAGAAGTTTCAAATGTTTTCGTAGAAGTTCCCAATTCCCTGGGGAAAATACATTTGTGTAAGTTTATTTTCCTCTGTGCACATATTGACACAACTCGGTACTCATTTAGATTTAAGTGTAGTGCTCTGTTTAATTTTAATTTTTATATTATGTAACATCCTTGTAGTTTTGAAGCGAAATACCGGCCGGTTTTTGTAACACATCGAGTACACCAGCATTCTTAAGCAGCTTATGCAAATTAGCATAAATCAGAATAAAAAATCGAGCTAAATGCGAGCAACTTAGCATAGATACGTAAGAATTATGTCTGAGATGCGCAAAAACCGGCTGGTATTTCGCTTTAAAGGTGCATAGTAGGACCCGTGAAAAATGAAAACCCCCACGCTAAATTGCGAATTGACGTTCAAAGAAACATTACAACTTTTTAGAGTCACGTCATATGAAATCATCCCGACCCCTCCCCACCTCTTAATTGCCGAGGCTTAATGGCCCAAAGGTCTTAAAGGGAATAAACCAGTGGATTACAAGTACGGTAGCTAACTAGTGTTACTCGCTCAACTGTGCTGGTGTCATACAGCGCACTTACACACACGCGCACCCACAAAAACATACACACGTACACATACACACATACGGACTCGTACACACAGAATGCTTGCCGTCACTGGTGCACACATTCACAGATACACAAACATGCACATATACATACAGGAATACACACACACGCACGCACACATGCGTACACACACCAACGCGTACAGACTCGTAAGCTATAGACGCATCTACTTTTGATGACTCAACTACGCTTTCTATTACTTCCGCATTTTTTCTAACAAAGTCTACGTCTACATCATTTCGTTTAGAAAAAATCCATGGGTTCCCCATTCTTTTCATTATAAAAATCCTCCCGCCTGGCATTTATCTTTCCATTTTATTCACGCGCTAATAGTGGGGAAAAACGCGTGAAATGGCCCGAATTGCCACTGACGTCCGGGTGGATTTTAGCCATTTTGGCCATTATCCTTCTTTGTCTTTTTTGCACATTATTCGTCGGAATGTGACCATTTTTACTTGAATACGAGCTTGGACGCTTCTTTTTGTTGGCTAAAATCTGAAACCGGCGGATACATTGCAATAAGATAAGCCAATATAACATATACGCATAAGACTGAAAAAATAAATACAAAATATATCTTCTCCTTCTTGTCTTTTTTGTCTTATTCACATTATTTTATTAAAGTGGTTAGGCTAGATCTTTCTCTTACAGATTATTAAAGTGAAATACCGGACGGTTTGAAACGCATTGCGTACACCCGCTTTCTTATGCAGCATATGCAAATGAGCAAAAATTAGAATAAAAACTATACCCTAAGTGCATAGGAATGCAAGTACTTGAGATGCGTTTCAAAAACCGGCCGGTATTTCGCTTTAAAGAGTTCGACGCATTCTAAAAGTCAAAAGGGTATCTTGTTGGCAATCACATATGTTATGGGTTATGGTAAAATGGGTATCTTAAAAAAAAACAATGTACCAATAACTATCTGTTCAACACTTTCTCATTAGGCAGTATTTTAAAGGGAGCTTCACGTTGTCATATAGCTCGTTCTATTCTCCTTTGTATTCGTATATCCTCTCTATAATTTACTATTTTCCAATTTTTCCGCTTCATATTAATATTGAGCTGTCTTTGATACATGTATATATCTATGACGTCATCTTCACGCCTTATAAGTGTCCCGAAAGGGAACAACACCCTTTTTGTCTCTTGTTTATGCGCACTTTTTCGGTAGTACTTCATTAGAAGGAATGTCCCAGCTGGAGCTTCCATATCTATATTAGTAGACTGTGACGTCTATCTATAGTAGAACAGGGATCTTGAACGTCTCTATAATAAGAGGATATGTATATGTGTGAAAGCATATTTGAACAGTAGCATATAGCTTGAAAATTGGCAACCAAGGGAACCTTGAGGCTTCACGCGCGAATGCATTGGTGCTGACCCGGACCGTATTCACCAACACACAGGGAGCCCTCCCTACGCTCACGAGCGCTCTGAATCTCTTGTATTCACCAACATACGGGGAGCCCGCCCTAGGCTCACGAGCGCTCTGCATCTCTTCTGCTCTCGCACTCTCTACGCACTCTTTAGTCCCTTGGTAAGAATGGTAAGGCCAGGGAGGGTTCCCTTCGTGTTGGTGAATACGGCCTCTGGAGCGAGCGTGGTGGATATGACACTTCGTTTTGAAACGAATTTTGAACAACTGCAATCCCATGTATTATATGCAACTTTCGTTTCATTCTCTGCTGGAAGCGCCTAGGCGCTGAAATTTGTAAGAAACATTCCATTTTACGCATTAGAATCAGAAACCACGTGACATCCCACTTTGAGGTAGGACAATTACCCTTTTTGCACTCCGGACCTATCAATCCACCACTTTATCACCTAATCTTCGTGAGTATTGAAACAGAACACTAGTTTTTGTATTCCAAATTTTTATTATCCAGATACAATTTGAATAAGTAAAGAAACAGACACAATTTCAGGTGAACCGATCCCTTTAATATCCCAATAATTGGCACATCCTCTGCTGCTTTTCAGCCCTTGCTTGGCGTGGCAACGTAATATGATTTTAAGCAAACGCCATCTATCTTTTCCGAGACGTCCTGCCGCAATCCATACACGGAAAGCATTATCATTCTCCTTCTTCTCTATTCACCATTTTGACTCCCATTTTATGTTTATTGGTATTTTGCCTATATTATTTTCTCTCCTTGTTTCCCACGCTCTTCTATATTTCCCTTAGATGACTCTAGGAAGTAGAAGTTTTCCGTACCAATTTGCGGAAGGATCATACCCTAATAAGTACCAAAAGTACCATATGCCGACATACCAATACCATCCTCCCTTTCAGACAAAAGAAATGGATATTGACGCTGCGGCGAGAAACTACGAGGAATGTCTGAAGAAGGTGGACATGGTTATCGAATCACTCAGGTATTATCTTTTTGAGTTTAAAGCGGTAAGGCGCGCGTTTTTTGAAACGTGTGCCGGAACACTGCATTTCCGTGTTTGTATGCAAATTTCAGTGCCCTTTTGTTCCGTAAGTACACATCGGGACATAAGTTTAAACGTGTCATTCAACTGTAAGATTATCTTTAGTGATCCCTTAAAGGGATCAGCTCACCTTAAATTGTGTCTGTTTTTTTTTGTTTCTTTATTTTCTATAAGGGATAATAAAAATTTGGAATAGAAAAAGTAGTGTTCAATTTCAATACTCACGAAGATATTGGGTGATAAAGTGGTGGATTGATCGGGCCGAAATGCAAAAAGGGCAATTATCCTATACAAACAAGGCAGGACAATCGCCCTTTTTGCATTTCGGCCCGATCAATCCACCACTTTATCACCCAATATCTTCGTGAGTATTGAAATTCAACACTACTTTTTCTATTCCAAATTTTTACTATCCCTTATAGAAAATAAAGAAACAAAAAAACAGACACAATTTAAGGTGAGCTGATCCCTTTAATAAACTGCATTCGTCTTTATTTCAGAAATCAGATGGAAACCGATGAGGTTGAGAGATTGGCCGACATTGAGAGACGTATGAAAGATGAGCAGGAGAGAGAAGAGAGGGAACGTGCTGAGCAAATTGAGACGGAGAGAACGAGACAGGAGCATGAGAGAATGTGAGTTGGATGATTTGCTACAGTATGCCTTGTCTATGAGATACAGTATGCCCAAGATAATCACAACAAAGAGCGGTGTTGCTTATACTGTGTTACGCTACTGGATGTTACTGTACTGTAACTCTGTAATGCCAAGAGAATCTTTATCCCTATTTCCATCATATGGAACTTGTTATTCAGGTCGACCAAGTTGCAATTATGCTAATTATCGGAGGGCGTGACGAAAAATTACTAATTATGCTAATTATCTGACGGCGTGACGAAAAATTACCTTGAATAAATTATGAACCTCATTGCTTAGGCGTCGTCTCCTTGAAGAAGAACGCGTACGTGCGGAGGAGGAACACAAAAAGAGAGTGGACGAGGAGAGAGAAAATGAGCAGAGAGAGAAGGTGCACGAGGAAGAGAGGTAGGGAAAAAGAAAGAAAACATTAGAGAGGTGAGGAGAGGGAGAGTCAGATCAGAGAGAGGGGAGACAATTAAAGTAGACAGCATGAAGCAGAGATAGATAGGATGACGAGATAAAGGAGCGAGAGGAGAGAGAGAGGGAGAGAGAAAATCAGTTAAAGAGAATGACAAAGAAAAGTAAACTTGAAGAAAAATAAAACTTGCCAAGGATGTGCTAGACTGCTAGATCCGTGTGACAAAAACAGCAAAATTTGATTTCAAAAGAGCTGGAGCGCATCTAAACAGCTGATAAAAAACTCGCTAGAAGTTGTTGATGTTTGATGTTTGACATGATTCCAACCCAAAATTTTGGCATCATTTCTTTTTCTTGCGTGTTTTAACCCAATATAATTTCCTTTTCCCTAATAAGGAACTGCCGTTTGTCACGCATAGTTGCACACACTCAAATGTGGTTTACTACTGTTCTTGGAAGAGTATAATTAGAATTTTTTGGAGTTTGCCCCCCGGCGTAGATATGATTATGACCTTACTACTGGAAAAGCATTACTACGACCCTAGAATATCTAGAAATGTGGGGCGTTCGTGAAATTTGTGCGCAGTGGTCGTTGTGTGTATGTGTATGTGTGTGCGTTTGGTTTGTGCGTTTGTGTGTCTGTGTGTCTGTGAGAGAGTGTGAGTGAGTGTGTGCATGTGTAGTGAGAGTATGTCCAACGTCCCTGGGTGGAATTGAACCAGCTACTCTTGACGTTGAAACCTAGGCTACTACCACTGCACCACACATTATTTAGGCGCGCCCGCGAGGAGCGCGAACGTCTCGATCATGCACTGGCTGTGCGAATTGCATCGGAGTCCAATATGTCAGTGGACCCGCAACCGCCATCCACTTCCATGAGGTGAGCTATTATTCTATTTTACCGTTTTCGTTTTCTTTTGTAGCTTTTAGTAAGATGGTACATAGTTTACATTGTAGTGTACTGTGTAGCCTGCAGTAATACGTAAGTCGTATCTTGTAGTCTATACGTCCATAGTCTAGGTGTACCCCGTTATGGACTAAATTGTTCTTGTTTTAGTGTAATACAGCCATGCTGAGAAAAACAGGTGTTTGTAGCTTATAGTTTATAGACATTTGACTATTCTTTTCACGATTACCTGTGCATAACACCAACAGTACTAGTCCGTTGTGTATAACGGGTTTGTATATTATACCGTGCACCGTTTAGTTGGTGAATGCATATGTATACAGTCTTTTTCGTTTGCAGCAGCAGCGCTTCTTCCGGCAACAACAATACGAACGGTGGCAGCAAATATGACCTCTCCTCGTGGAAGTATGCCGAACTCAGGGACACGATCAACAATTGCACTGGTGAGAGGGTTATGGGATTTTTTTGGATTGCGATTTTTTTCTTCAATATTTTAGACGATTCCGAATAGCAAGACGAGCTTTGCCTTTTATCGTTCATGGTTTATCTACGTAAAAGATTGGGGTTACTTGTGGCTTGTAGGCGGGGGTACGACCAATGTCCATCGGTACCTGTCGCAGTACCGATAAAATATAAAAATAGCGGTTAAATACTAACAATAAGAATATTTTATGCTTTGGCGCCTAATTGGTGTGAAGTATTGCGACGCATGACAGTTAGGTATCCAAATGATCATATAGGTTTCTGCTTGCAAAGTTTTTAACCCGAAATTATTCCTCGATTCTTTTATCGTTATTTCCAGACATGGAGTTGTTGCTGGCTTGCAAGGACGAGTTCCACCGTCGTCTTCGTATCTACAACGAGTGGAAGCAGAGAAACGCGAGCAGTCAGACTAAGGAGAAGAACGAGAATCAGAGGATTCCGGTTGGATTGGCCACAAACACGACTGGTGGGTTCTCTCTCTCTGCCGACTCTCTCTCTACTGATTCTCTCTCTACCTATTCTATGCCTCTTTGTCTCCCTGTCTCTCTGTATCTGCCTATTCTATATATATCTCTCTACCGACTCTCTCTCTTCCCCCTCTCTCTCTCGCCTCTCTCCCTCTCTCTCTCGCCTCTCTCGCCTCTCTCTCTCTCTCTCTCTCTCTCTCTCTCTCTCTCTCTCTTAAAAGCTCTCTTTCAGATCTTCTTACGTCCTAGTCCTCAAGAATGTTTTATGAGTTAGCAGATTAGTCAGTTTTAAATATTATTCAATAATTTATATGATTTCATGTCGTTCTATTTTTAGTGAAGGTTTCCATTGCTCCCCAGGTAAACCCCGCGCTCACCGCCCAAAGATTCTTCAAGGTCCCGTTCACGAGAAACACTTCGGGCAACAAGAATCCGAGTGGTCAGCTTTTTAGATTATTGATTTTTCTTTCGATCGATAATCAGTATATTGATTGAAATTCTGTTTAAATCAAAGCGATTAACGCCTTTCACACTGTTGAAGTTTTGCGTGCCGGTTTTGAAAATAACAATCTTACACCATTTTTTTCGGGTTTCAAGTTAGAGAAGATGTTAAAGGGACTGTCAAGCCGGTTTTGCATGTTGGGCTCAAAAAAAAGCTTGCGTTTTGAAGGTAAGGAAAGTGAAAATAAAAATAAACAAAAACTTTCATGTAAGAAGAAAAACAATTTCAAACCCCTCCACAAAACTCCTTCATTATGGGATTCGAGTCGTGTGGACAGAGCTAAGCCAAATCGCTGTCCACGGGACGGTTTGAATTACCGGCTCGCCGCAACGCACTCGTTTGCGTGCGTTGCGGCCGGTTTTGTTCATGTTTATGACAACATGTGAAATATTTTAATCTGCGGCCATTTTATGCTGTATTGTGCGCCGTTCGAGATTTACTTAATCTGCGCCAGGAGATGCCTTTCTGCGCAGAATCCCCCTTGACATGCCCTTTAAACTCTATGATATTCAAAATGTAAAAAAATAATACATACTATTCAGGGTTCAAACTTGAGAAGGGATCGCAGAACGGTGTTTGGTACGGGCATTTCAATGGCCAATGGATTCAGAGGCAGATTGAACTGCACCCGGATAAGAGCCCGCTCCTGCTTGTAGCCGGTAGGTTGTCTGCGGGCCCGTTTTCGTTTCTCTTGTGAAGTTCTGATTGGCTTAGATAACTTTGCTTACTTAGATTAGGGATGGGCGAATATTTTCACCTGGTAAGTGGACAATATCATAAGTTTAGGATTACCTAAAAAATCATCTGTAGTTCTATCCCGCTCCTCTCTGTAGCTTGTAGCTGGTAAGCTACTGGGGAACTCTTCTCTTTTATTCTAACTGACGAAGCTCGAATTTACCTTAATTTACCTTTTGCACTACATTTACATAGGTTACTTTTTTTGGCTACTAAGACGTTAAATAGTTGAAACTTAGGCCTACTAGCCACATTGCATAGTTTTACTTTCACTCCGTTTTCACCTGCAAGTCTTTAGATTGGATTTCAGCTTACGCAATTAGGTTACCTTAATTTAAGTGTGTGTTACATCAAGTCATATTTAGGCAAAGACGATATGCAAATGTGCGAACTGCCTCTCGATCAGACTGAGCTACCGCGCAGAAAGGTATGTTATTGTTTGCAAAACATGGTTTACTTAGAATATATAAAATCGCGCAAGATACTCCCACTATATTATCGGCACGCGTCGAAGCTCTGACTCACATTTATGTATGTCGCGCCATGTTCGCTCACCTTCGTGTGTGCTGCGCCGTCGTGGCTCATAATCCTGCGTGCGCCGCGTCCTGCTCAACTGGCGCACCGGATTAAGATGTATTTTGTGTTATTTGCGAATATAAACCAGGTTTTCTTCGTTGTTATACGAAAGATAATATCTTATTAAATATTTATTTTTTAAATTTAGGGTGCCGAAATCCTGCAGCACGAGTTTGAGACCGTGTGGACGCATTTGGGCGGCAAGCCGATGAACCGTTGGAATCCTTAAATTATTGATTTATTGATTTTGCTCTTCTTTTTTTTGAGCTGGCTGCACTACCCTTATTGATATGTGTCTCATACTGTAGGTATAGGCGTATAGGAACTGCTAGTTGAAGTTGGATGATAGTACAGGGAAAACATTTAGTGCAACCAGCTCTACCTTTCTCGAATTTATTGATTTTTTTTGTATTAAAGTTCCCGGGTCGTAGTCTAGTTTGTAGTCTGTATTGTCTATTTATTTTCTCTTCACTTTATTTTTTATGGCGGGTACGCTGCGGTGTTCGAGAGATGATTTTATGCAAATGTCAAGCTTGCATATAATCCCGAACACCTTCCTTCTAGTGCCAAACTATCGTTCCTGATCCCATTCTTCTATGTGTTATACGCCGTGCTTTATAGCCCCGCGAATGGCCTAGGCCGCCATATCTTAGACCTAGGCCCTAGTCCATGTGCCCTCTTAGGCCATATGGTGGCTTAGGCCTCCACCATATCCTGGAACCTTGTCTGTACCTGTAACACCCCAGTACGGGAACGTGTGAGAGCATATGATCACGCAAATGTGAGAATAACATATGACCTACCGTGTGAACATATGCTCTAGAAAAACATGATTTATTGCGTAGTTGCCCCATTCATTTGCCCGAACTGCGTAATTCCCCCTCATTGTGTCCCCTATGTGTCCGCCTCTCCCAAGTATTTATTCTTTTTTTTTAAAAGGTTCTAGAATGGAAGATAATTAAACGCCTTAGCATTCCGGACAGTTGTATATGTGAACATATGCGATTAAATAAAAAGTTACAGAATGTTTTGAAAAGCCTGTTCGATCTGGTTACTGTTTTTTTGTATTGCAATGTGGAGGCGGAAACTCTGAAATGCCTGAAAAGTAAGCAAATTACCAGTGTTCATTTGCTGCAGCTATAGCACCAAGCAAGGTCATAGTGGTGGGAAAACAACAAAAAAAACTCGCTCCAAATAAACTCGCTCCAAATCCAGATCATGCTCCAGAAAACTCGGATCATGCTCCAAAAACTCGTATCTTCTCTTCTCTTCGAATAATCCAAATGAGTTTCAGGTTTTTTTGGAGCTTACGTTTTCCTGCTGTATGTCAAAAAGGTTCACCTATGCTCAATGTTTTGCAGCACTTGTTTAGAGAATCACTG
Source organism: Pelodera strongyloides (assembly GCA_036852015.1). NCBI lineage: Eukaryota > Metazoa > Nematoda > Chromadorea > Rhabditida > Rhabditidae > Pelodera > Pelodera strongyloides. The sequence continues at coordinate 15,602 of JAANDG010000239.1, forward strand.
ATTTAAAGCGAAATGCCAGCTCCTTTGGAAAATTTGCATATGATAAGCAAATCCTATGTATCCTATGCTAATTTTGCGCGATCGTCCACGGCTATAGCGCAAAATTAGCATAGGATACATAGGATTTGCTTATCATATGCAAATTTTCCAAAGGAGCTGGCATTTCGCTTTAACAGAAAATGAGACTGTATTTATGAGAACTCTGGAAAACAATTTCTTAAAGCGAAATACCGGTCGGTTTTTTAAACGCATCGAGGACAGTACACCAACATTCTCGTGCGTCATATGCAAATGAGCATAATTAACATAAAAAAATAGACCCCAATTAGACCCCACTTCGCATAAATACGTAAGAATTCGGTTGTACACGATGCGTTTCAAAAACCGGCCCGATGGAAAACTATAGTTTTCTTCTATTATAAAGAAAAAACCTGAACAATTGTCATCGGCGAACAAGGCTTGTGCTCGGCTGAGGACCCCCACGAAACAATATGCATATATGCTTAGCTTTTAAACAGTGCATCTCTATAACCTAGATGCTCATGAAGGGTAAGAAAAACAATAATTTTCATAGCGTCAGTTTTTGTTCTGTCCAGACATGTTGCATATAGATTAGCATCTCGAGCGAGACTTCGCACTCCTCACTCAAATTTCTTGGAATATGAGTTGTCATAAGATGGAAAAACCTGAAAAGCATAAGAATACATAACAGAAGAAGTGAAAAGGTTTAGTGTTTCGTTGAACCATGGTTCATATTGCCAATTTACGCCCAGCCTTCTTTCTTCCCATGCCAAATCACAGTTGTGGATTTTTCATACCTTATATTTTTTCAGATTTGTGCACTTTTAGCATTTAGAGATTTTGTGTATATATTGTACCTACTTTGGAAAATGCAAATTTGCACACAAGATACGCATATACTATGACTATGTATCTTATGCAAAATTGGTGCCCGTCCGGCAAGCTTACGGAACTAATTTTACATAGGATAGATAGGGTATGCGTATCATATGCTCATTTCCCAAAGTAGGTACAATATACGTATAACATTGTTACTAGAATACGTATCATATTGCGTATAATAAGAAGCACATGGAAGAAGAACAATGACACACAATGCAATGCGAATTGTTTCTAAAATAGCACGTAAAAAGGACAGTCCTACAGTTCAAAGTATCTATTCTATAAAAGTGAAAATTCATAGAAAGTTATGAATCAACAATAAAAGTGCAAAGTAGGCATTGTCACAACCTGAATACTTTATTGTACATAAAATAAATAAAAATAGTCAAATGGATAATGTTTGCTCCTCAGGAAAACATCGTCACCGTTCAACACTATTATCACTTTACTCTTTACTTTTATCACGTACATATTTTGTAAATATATAAATATATATTTTTTTATCGAAGGATAATGGGTTTATCTTCCAAAAAACAAGTAGTATAAGGTTCAGCACTTTAGTTTGGAGGAATTAATTAATCTAAGAACTCGAAGTCAAATAAAATAACCTATCGTATGCAAGGTAGACTTCAAAGCTAAACATGCAAATTTACAAGTCATTTTACAAGCCAGCACAAAATTTGCATGCCCACTATGGAAATCAACTATTCTTTACGATCCAAAATTTTGATAGAATTCATAGTTTTATATTGATTTACTCCTTCCAGTTAAAGGCTTTTGCATTGTAAAGCGTGTCTTTCGGAACTTAATACCATCATCTTTCGATAAAAGGAAACCATTCGAGCACTTCATTCTCGTGAGCCTCCTCCTTTAATTCATGTAATTTATTGTTCTCTTCGTCCAATGCGGCGACATGCACTTGCTAAGAGTTTCCTTTTAAAGGAAGGCAGTCACTTCAAAATCAACTTTTTTATTCGATTTTTATTAGATGCAAGCAGATTTATAAAACAATATGCAGCCCATAAAAATCCACATAAAATGGAACTCAGGGAGAGAAATCAATGAGAATGCGTTTTGATAAATGACCGACGCTGGTGCATATATGCAATTGCCAGGGGTACTTGGAGAGTGAACAGCCTGCAGTGTTACACCTGGCGCGTGGTTTATCACTGCAGGGTATTTATTATGAAACTCTATACGGGCAATTATAAACTACGGTATATAAGTAAAAGTCATAAACAGGGATTTCTCTCCCTGAGTTCGTTTTGCCGTACTTTGGCGCTGGAATCGTCGTTTTCTTCACATACTTGAACAATTAATGAAAAGCGAATAAAAAATACGAATTTGTAGTGACTGCGATCCTTTAAAGGGATAGGTTCACCTCGAATTGCACCTTTTTTTATAATTTATGTTGATAGTATGACCTACGACGGTCAAAATGCGAAAATTGCAGTAAATTTCCTTTTCTCCCCGTAGTAGGAGAGCTTGCTCAAAAAAAGCTAAACTACCTCGAATCTATAAAACAATTGGGGTACCGCAGCCATGGTATGTGGGAAATAGCGCAGGAGGACTGGAGGTGCAGATATTGTTCTGATAGACAGAGGATGATAAAAGGGCCTGTATTTTCTAGCGTCTCCAGCCCAGCTGCGCTGTTTCCCACGTACCATGGCTGCGGTACTCCAATTGTTTTATAGATTCGAGGTAGTTTAGCTTTTTTTGAGCAACCTCTCCTACTACGGGGAGCAAAGGAAATTTACTGCAATTTTCGCATTTTGACCATCATAGGTCATACTATCAACAGAAATTATAAAAAAGGTGCAATTCGAGGTGAACCTATCCCTTTAAATCGGCATAACGGCCGGCTTTTGAATGTATGTTGTGTTGCCGCTTTTCCATTTATTGTATGTATCGAAATGTACATATTTTGAATAACAAAATCTACCCTAATTTGAACCCACTTATTATAAATGCATAGGAATGCAGCGGCCCAAGATACGCTTCAAAAAACAGCTGTTATACCGCTTTAATAAGCATAGGACCGCCCAAGATACGCTGCTGCCCAACCTACGCTGCTGCCCAAGATACGTTTCAAAAAACGGCTGTTATACCGCTTTAATAAGCATAGGACATATACTCAGATTCGGTGCGATGGCCGTTGCTAGACATAACCTAATAACGCCGAGGAGAAATCTCAACTTTTTCGGACGCCTACGTTTTATGGAGCCCAAATGTGGGTATTTTCGAGTAATCTACTTTATTTCTTGTCAAGTCATCAAAGGCGCTGGCCCACGTATAAAAAGTTTCCCCCAACTATTATGTTAAAGCAAAATACCTTCCGTTTTTTGAAACACATCGAGTACACCAGCATTCTTATGCAGCTTATGCAAATGTTCGAGCTAAATTCGATCAAATTAGCATAAATACGTAAGAATTCAGTTGTCCACGATTTTTTGGCAAAAGAAGATCCTCAGATACGCGCGGTTTGAGCTTGAAAGTGCGTTTCAAGCTTCAGGACCAGCAAAAAAATACAGTTATATATTTTATACTACAGCTACTATAGCTATAGCACTTACAAATATAAACTCCCAGGCCAGACTAGTTCAACAAGTAAGCTCGAGGTAACACTACGCTTTTTGTCTTACATTGTTATGTTTATGTGTACGCACACACTATTAGTGGATAAGCATAGTGGCGTACAATTTAATTGTTTAATTGCTTAATTTCTTAATTGCTTAATTTCTAGGGGCAGAGTACTCAAAAATGAAGGTTCCCAGTATTAGGAAGAAAGTGGAAGTTGACACAATTACATACAAGAATATGCATGGAAAGTCAGTTACGCACAAGACTGCGTGGCACGTAAGTGTTATTTGTTTTTCGTTTGTTCGGTTTATTTTTAAAGCTAAATACAGGCCGGTTTTTGAAACACATCCAGTACACTAGCACTCTTGTGCAGCTTATGCAAATGGCCTATCGAGAGCTTCAGTGGCTATGTCGTTGGTTTGCGAATGCGGCACATGATTTTTATTGTATATTTAGGATAGCAGCCCGTCAGACAATCCTCGCGCCACTGTGGTTACGGTACACGGAGTGCCAGGGTCCCACGACGATTTCAAATTTATTTTCCATGAGCTTCGTGCCAAGAATATACGGTGCATTGGACTGAATCTACCTGGATTTGGACACACTGAGAGTAATGATTCTTACTAAGGGACCCATAGACTGGTAGAGCGAAAGAGAGAGAGAGAGAGAGATAAAGAGAGAAAGAGAGATAGAGAGAGAGAGTGAGAGAGAAAGAGAGAGAGAGGAAGAGCTAACCTAAAATGTATAAACTCTATTAATTCAGTGACTCCCGATTTGTCCTGTTGGAATGAAGACCGAGACGCGTATATTTCTGCAATGGTTGACAAGTTGGATTTGCGTAATATTGTCTGGGTTGGACACAGGTAATTTAAAGAGAAATAACAGCCTGGTTTTGAAACGCATCGTGAACAGCTGAATATTTCCGTAGTCATGCAAAGCAGGGACCAATTGGGGCAGATTTTTTTGTTCTAGTCGTGCTCATTTGCTTATGATGCATAAGAATGGAGGCACACTCGATGTGTTTCAAAATGCGGCAGGTAGTTCGCTTTAAAGCGGTACTATGCGTGGGTTTAAAACTTCGGAGAGTTGTTATTTCATGACCTTCCAGCACCGAAGAGCACTAGATTCTGCATACGGTGCTTGAAAACGCGATCCCATCCTAGGTTTCAAAGACGCGTGTCATACCGCTTAAATTGACTGGCCCTAGCCCGAAAACGTCGAGTAATTTGTCATCTGAAACTCGCCGCCTACTGCTCAGAACCTCTGCGGAACATGTCATAAGCTATAAGCAAACATTGAATCTGTATTTTCACCCTTGAATAAAGGTACACGCTTTCGAAGCGTAAAAAGAATTTTAAAGCGAAATGCTAGCCCCTTTGGAAAATTTGCATATGATAAGCAAATCCTATGTATCATATGCTAATTTTGTACGATCGTCCACGGCAATCGTACAAAATTAGCATAGGATACATAGGATTTGCTTGTCATATGCAAATTTTCCAAAAGGGCTAGCATTTCGTTTTAAAGTACGATTCGTTTAGTCGCGGAAATGAGAACGCTTTTCGTGGTTGTGTCAACCATGCAGCTCGTTCACTTGGAACCGTTCAAATGAACCACTACGGATTAAGAATACATCCCGGAGCATCACCACAGTTTGTCCTTACTGTAAGTGTTAACAATATTAACAAAAGTTATCGGCACCTCACACAAATTGATCAGTTGCATACTCGCGTGGTCATACTTTGCATACTTCGCACCATTGCATACCAAATAAGAAAAGAATCATGATCAAATTCAAGCATCTCCCTCACAATAAAGAACAGTAGAGATCTCCAGAACTACTTTTTTAGTCGAATGACTTTGTTTATTGTATATTAGTTTAACCTTATTTTTTTTCTTTAATTACCCTTTTTATCTTTTGGTCCCTTGGTCAGGTTTGGACCCCTGTCAATATACTGCGTTGTAAAGCGTGGTATCTTAGGGCCGCCATTTGAGACGTGTTAATTGCATTTCCTCAATAAACTATTATTAATTGTTATTTTATTTAAGTTCGGTCGCCTGTGCGAAGAGGGCAATGCTCTGACACGTGCCTTTGGAGCTCCGTTCATGTGGTTGTGTGAGTACTTCAATATCTGTAGTTTGTATTATACTGTGAAAAAAATGTAGTCGAACACCAGTTTATTGTTTCACTTTTTAAATTATCTTATTAGGTGTATCAATTGTTGAAACATGTTATTCGCAATTTGTCTGAAACCGAAATAAGATACAACATAAACTTGTGTGTTGCATCCTAAGCACATATATTGTACTTTGTAGTCCAATGACTTGTACTTTGTAGTCTATCGCTACATCATCGGCTTCCCTCTCTCTGCCAAAGACTCTCTCTTCAATGCACGTGTAATGGATACAATATCGATCGAAAAGATGTGGCCCTATGTCGATCAATTCAATGCGCACAGGCATTTACGTGTAAGTGGCCGGTTATGGATCTTGAGCCATGTTGTCAACTTGAGCCATGTTGTTAAGGGTTTCGAGTTAAAGCGGTATGACAGTCGGTTTTTGAAACGTACGATAGACTGAATTGAGTGAGTGCCTACTGCCTACTGCCCTCACTAACCTTGCGCGACACTGGCGAGTGCTTATTCAAATTATTAACATTTGCAAACCACATTGGAACGGAATTTGTCAACTATACATTTCAACAACCGGCAGTTATGTAGCTTTAAACTCACATGTCCGTCCGGTGTCCACGCTGACAGCATGTACTATTCAGATGCAAATATACACGGTATTAGGTGGTCAACCTACAGGCTTACTATTAGGCTTAGGCTTAGGCTTCGGCTTGGGAGTAGGCTTAGGTGGCCAGTATTAGGATATACGGGCAATTACAGGGATTCTTCATCCAAGGCGGCCAGGATCGGTTCAATTGTCCTAAAATTGCTGATGAATTTATGGACGCGCTCTTCGATAGTGACAGAATAGTTGGGTTTATTTATTATACATTTCATAATTTTAAATATATTTCATCCAGTTAAATTGTTGCAGCTTATCATCAGAACGAAAAACACTTTGGTCATCAATCATATAACTCCGTGTGCGGGTGTGTGCTGATAAGCTACTAAATATTTAATTTTTTGAAAATACTTTAACATTGAGTTTATTAAGGATTCATTTAAATCCTTTCGAAGAGCAAAATTTACGAGTTCAAAATGATACTCGACTTAGGCTTAGGCTTAGTCCATGAACTTTGACCCGTCTTGCTCTGGTAGACGTAATTAAAGGGATAGGTTCACCTCGAATTGCACTTTTTTTATAATTTATGTTGATAGTATGACCTATGAAGGTCAAAATGCGAAAATTGCAGTAAATTTCCTTTGCTCCCCGTAGTAGGAGAGCTTGCTCAAAAAAGCTAAACTACCTCGAATCTATAAAACAATTGGAGTACCGCAGCCATGGTAAGTGGGAAATAGCGCAGCCGGGCTGGAGACGCTAGAAAATACAGGGCCCTTTTATCATCCTCTGTCTATCACAACAATATCTGCACCTCCAGTCCTCCTGCGCTATTTCCCACATACCATGGCTGCGGTACCCCAATTGTTTTATAGATTCGAGGTAGTTTAGCTTTTTTTGAGCAAGCTCTCCTACTACGGGGAGCAAAGGAAATTTACTGCAATTTTCGCATTTTGACCGTCATAGGTCATACTATCAACATAAATTATAAAAAAAGGTGCAATTCGAGGTGAACCTATCCCTTTAACCATGTCGGCCGTCATTATTTCAGTATCTTTCGTCAATTTACTTTACTCCTAAAGACGTCATATCGTTACGTTCCAGGAAGTGCACGATCACGATAAACACGAGCAGCTGGCGATGGATTTTATTCGCGAGCGATTTCGCGCTGGACATCGCGTCGCGTCTGTGCGATATCGCCAAACCGGACATTTTTCGCAGCGGCATCACGCGAGAACTGTGGCCACGGCAATTGATGAAATAGTAGCGAATAGCCAAAAATATGCCTTATAATGCATCAAATACGCTATAGTTCTTCTAAATATGTACTTGTATTAACATAAATACTCTGAACTTTTGGTAACTTTTTTTTCCTCACGTTATAACAAAGTTTATCCCATAGTTACCTATGTAATAAAGATTCATACCCTACTAAATTCTGTTGTTTTAGCCAGGATCATTTTGTTACTTTGTCATATTGTGCTTTGGATTCAGCTTTAATGCACTTTTTCGATTTATAGGTTGAGTTACTATATGCTAGAGTGGGGTCAAAGCAACTCATTTTTGTGAGTGACTCAAAATCGACGAATCATTGAGTGATTCGCCGCATTTCTCAAATCTCGAGCCGAATCAGAGTCGGAGTCACTCCCGAAAGAAGAGGGCACTCTGAATCAGAGTCGGCTCGCATGCGGGCAAAAGGGTGAATCATGAATCAACTCGCGCTCGCAACTCCGATTCAACTCCGAATCAACTCACGATGGTGCTCAAAAATGGATTTACATCCAAATAACTTTGAAATAATAATGATTATACAGTTTTAAATAACGTTTACTATGTTTGTTGTCAAGAATGGGCACAGTTACTAATAACTTACAGGATATTTCATTGTATGTCATTGATGCCACAATAACTCCACAATAACTCACAAATAACTACTATAAAACTTCAAAACATTGTTTGGATTAAAAAAGAACAACTTTTCAACTTCACAGCTGCTGTTTTTTGATATTATAGTGGGTACCCTATGTTGTAATACTAATATTAAGTACCAAAAGTGGTCATATTTGTTCAAAATTTTAATTTAAAGAAGATTTATGATTGTATTAGCTGTACTTTATCGATAAAACAACTTCCTTGATTGTTTTTCGCCAAAGTAAATTATTGAATCATGAACGACTCAAGGGGGATTCATGAGTAATTATTGTGTCATGAGTGAATCTCAGCTTGAGTTGCCCGGGGCACTCTTCCGATGAGTGACTCATCAGAAGAGTCGGTCGCGCGAATCCCGCTCAGAGCGAATCACTCCATGATTCGCCTCCAAATGAGTGACTCACGTGAGTCACTCAGCTCATATTGACCCCACTCTACTATATGCTATAAAATCCAGTAAAGGCTGAGCACCACGTACAGTACAACAAGTTTTCCCCAATTTTTCTGTGATAAATCTCCCAGTTTACTAGAAAGTGGCTGCCCAAACCCTTTTGCATTGTATGCAAAACTGGGGAAGATATTTGCAAAAGAAGATCCTCAGAAATACACCACAGATTGAACTTGAAACTTGAAAGTGCGCTTCTTGGCCTAAAATACAATGTGTTGCTTAGTAAGATGCTTCTTGATATTTATTTAATCAATGCGTTTTTGTGTTTTCAACCCGGTTCACGTCCAGAGACCTGTCTTAGCTAATTTTGGGTGAATACTACGGTAACTAGTTATGGATCTTCCTTTGCTAATGAATCACCCGATTACTGTTCAAACCGGTTTTCACTGCCACGTTTTAGTAATACGGGAGTTTTATCGCATAATAATTGAGGACAGTTTTTTATACGTCGGCCTGTGCCTTTAATGCACTCCTTAGAGTTATAAATTGAGTTGCTATGTACTACAATATTCAGTAAATGTTTTATTCTAACTCTGGTGCAGAAGACCTACTCGATGTTTATTATTGACAATTTGTTTTTGTCGTTCCTTTGAGTTCATGAGCAAAACAGATAAATGGATACTATGCACATGCACATACCAAGAATTTACTATCGGCAGACCATTTTTAAGAAAAATACCGTCCGTTTTTTTTTGAAACGCATCATGGACAGCTGCATTCGTATGAATTTATGCAAAGTGGCTTGAATCTTCAATTACGGTCGATATTTTACTCTAATTTAGGCTCATTTGCATTTGCTGTTGGATTGCCGTATTTTAATTTCATTCTACATATGTTCATTCACTAATTGACCTCTTCTGCAAAATTCTCAAGAAAAAAAAAATAGAAACTTATGGCTCGTTGCCTCGGCTCTCTGTCAGTCGAAAATAGGTACATTCCATATACATTATGTATGAGCATGGTATCCTTCCCAAAGGGCAGGGAGACCTGTGGGAGGTCGGGAGCATACTCCCAGGGGGGACGTCTGCGAGGCCGGAATCATCCTCCCAGAATTAGTGCATACGGCCACAAGTATGGGTGTCATTGATTGACCTACCCATACGATCGCACGTGATTGACAGAGCGTCATTCAACTCAAGGTAACCCAACTTCCAACAACAGAATATTATATCCACTTTTTTTGTCTCTGTATCTAAATCTCTGATCATCGTACTTGCAAGTCTCAAGCATAGTAAAATAACAATATACAACCAGATTATCTAATTACATAAAAGAGTAACTGTAGTGTGCGCTGGCACTCACGTTACGGAAGTAGAATTCGAATAAATTGCTCCGCTTTGGAGATAAAAGAGTACCGCAGCTCAAATTAGAATATTCTCATGTAAAAGAACGATGTGTGTGTCCATTAGTAAAGATCTTCATCTACTTTACAGACGTTTCTTCATAAGTATGAAAGACGCCTCAGGAGGCGTAGCCGTCTGGTATAGTATATTCAAGAACTCTTGCGAATGCAAGCGTTTGTCGGTTTTTGAAAAGTATATGGGCGCATTCGAAATGGGACTATTCCGGAAAAGAAAAGAAAAAGGTTTTTCGAGATGGACACCGAGAAAAAAAATAAAAAAAAAAAAAAAAAAAAAAAAAAAAAAAAAAAAAAAAAAAAAAAAAACTAAAATCAATCAATCGTTTGTATGCGTATGCGTGGCAATTGCATTCTTTTCTGGTGGTCCATCTCGAACCAAAAGTTTTCTTTTTCTTTTCCGGAAAAAGTAGGAAAATATCCATCTCGAATGCGCCCTATTGGACATCTGTATTCCCATATACACTACATGGAAATACCACGTTAAACATAAGATTTGAGAAAAAACCGCTGTTATGCTGCTTTCAGAATGTACCTATTTTATTTTTGACTTTTATTTTGCATACAGGAGGCCGGTTCCAATAAAATTTACCGCTGGGGTAGGTTGCAGGCGTCTCGTCTCCTGTTTAGCGTGCTCTCTCGCTTTCTCTGCTCCTGTAACCTACCCCAGCGGTAAATTTCATTGGAACCGGCCTCAGGATCTTTATCATAAAACACAAAAGAGTAACGTTTCCAATTTAGCATGGCTCTAGACCCATCTCCATTGGTGCCAGACGAGTACAAGAGCATCACCTTCTTTAATAAAAGCAAAATTATAGTACAGGACGGTGGGTTTTCGTCAATATGCTTTTCTTTAAGAAGCCAAAACCTTTATTATCTGCTGGATTCGAAATATCGATACAGTACTTATTACTCCAGGCTGCTACCGGGTAGGCCATGACACCACGTTTAGAAAGTTCATAGGAGAAACTTGATGCAAGGGCCATAATCCGTTAAGCATGGCGCAACATTAAAAGCTTATAATTATCCTAATTTTTCAATTCAAGTGTGTAATTGTGTTTGTGTTCGTTTATATGTTCATCAGTTCAGCTTCGTATGTTATTGATGCACACGGTCCCTTGTTAGTATGATGGTGTCTTTACCACACCAACAGGAAAAACACTACCAAGTGACCTAAAACTACGCCTTAAGAAATTGTACACAATCCCCCCCCCCCTAGATACCTAGGGAAAAGCAATTCACAATGGGGTACAATTCCCTTGTAAGTCCTAATTTCTGAGAAGTAACATAAGAGTGAGCTAAATCCTAAAGCTTTCAGATATATATTATTTCAGGTCATACATTTTACGTGTGTGCGAACCTCCTCGCATTTCACTCGCCAATATTTATGGAACTTTTCTTCGGAGATTCCCCGGAACCGCCAAAAGAAGAACTTCAATTTCCGGTAAGACTCACATACCCTTTTATTTGATCCGACAGCTGTAATCAAACTAGATGAACTTGCAAGGCTGAAAGGGGTGCACTTTTGTTACACAGTTGGCAAGTGATATGTCCAAGGAGCGTGGGAGAACGGGAAAATTGAAATAAACTCAATTCGTTATGTACAGGTTTGAGCTGTCCATATCCCCTTGCGCACCACTGGCGAACGATTGGCGCAAATCTGGCGCACTTTTGCGAATCTCTTCCTGCGCCAAGTTACGCGTATTAAGGAATTACAATGTAATCAGAGTTTACAGTTGCTAGCAGCAAAAAAAGGTATTTTACTGCTTGCGCGCATTAAAATGAATATTATATAATAAGATTCCCCAGTATGAAGGAAATGATTTCAATATTATTTCAAACCAGTCGGCTTACGCCGCCTGAGGCGACTTACATGGAAATATTATTGGTTTAGCATGGGCATACTCATATACAAAGTTCAAACGTATCATAAGAAATTTACATATTAGGAAACAATAGCATACGCATACTTCGATATTGAGCTGCGAAACTCTTTTATACCCGAACGCGAAATTTGCATTTCCGTAACGCACATCCGTATGCAAATTAGGTTACAGTTACTCTTTTATATAATAAGATAGTGGAGATTGTGTATGTAAATGTGATTTGCAAGCAGAAGCAAAATACGCACTGCTCAAAAAGCGCATTGAGTGAGCCTGTTTTCCCAACTGTTTCTGTAGTATTTTCTTACAGGATGAAACCGTAACGTCACTGTCTCGTCTTCTGATAGTTCTCGACGCCCCATTCAAATATATTCAGGAAAGAACAGGTAAGTGTTGTGAATTGTGAACTGTGAAGTGTAGGTTCTATAGAATTGCATACAGAACTACTCACTTCACGATTTGAACGAGATGCACTGCCGTATACCTCACGCGAATACGCTGTGTGGGTGTGTGTGGTGTGTGTATGTGTGTGAGTGTATACGGCAGTGCATCTCGTGTGTGTGTGTGTGTGTGTATGTGTGTGTGTGTGAATACATAATAAAAAGGCCAGCATGCTTTTTTGGAGAAGCGGCGAATATTTTCTTCTGGAATTCCATCACAGGAACTCGAAATAACTGCCGAGAGCACAGAAAACCAGTCTCTTTCCCGTCAAAACGGTTTGCACCGAAACCAACCGAATTGGCGGCCATTTGGCGCTAGTAGCTGATGATTTTCGATGAAACTTGGTGCCCACATGTCACCAAATGGGCTGTTCCACGAGAAAATGCCAAGTACCGTTCCTATGAATGTATGAAGATTTAGCCCATTGATATCCCATTGCAGTGGCCGAGCTAAAGGACCTGATGCGCATGGCCAACAAGTTCAACGTGCAAATTGTGCGCGGCTGTTGTGTAGATCATATGAGTAGGTTTACACCTTCTAAAAATTGTTTTAAAACGAAATACCGTCCGGTTTTTGAAGACTCATCGTGGACATCTAAATTCTTACGTATTTGCGCTAATTTGCTCGAATTTACTCCATTTCTTATTGTAATCTATGTTAATTTTCATACGCAGCATGCTGGTCTACTCGACGTGTTTCAAAAACCGGCCGGTAGTTCGCTTTAAATATTCACTAGAAAAGGATGGGTTCACTAGAAAATCACCTTGTTTTTATGCTTTAGTTTGATTGTGCAAAGGTAAACTTAAACAAAGAGCATAAAAAATATTTTTTGAATTATTCCCTAGGGAAGATATTAGGTAAAAAAGGTGAGTATTGATCGATCTTCCGATAAAATTGTACTACAAGATAAAGCAGGGAAGCTAAGAGATATGGCTGAAACACACCGTTTTTCATTGTTTTAAGTAAAATAAACGATGAAAACTTCAGTTACTAGAACACTACTATATATAGAAATCCGCTATATGAACTATTCTGCTTGGTTGGAATCTCTTTGGAATCGCCGTAGATTATGAAAATAGAGCCATTAGGTCAAGGGATAGCGCATGTCTTTCGACAACAGGGAGTTTGCTTCCCATAAGTAATTTGTTTAGGCTTAGGCTTAGGCTTAGGCTTAGGCTTTTATTTCAATTTGTTTTACTCTTCCATTCTCCAAGCACTACGAGATCGAATTTTGAGTCATTGTTTATTAAATTATTTTCAATTATATTAATAATATGTGTTTATCCGCAGAAAATCGCCTCGCTTTTGATCCCAATATGGATGTGGAAACTTTAGCCGACTTTCTGGTACTGGTACTCGACGACGAACACATGTTAGTGGTTTCCCAATGGGTATAATTAGTTGTTTTAATTTTAGGTTAAAGCAACATGTGATGTGTTATTGAAAAAAAGATTTGTTTAAATGGACGCAATCCAACGCAGTCTATTTCGTGGCCAGCTGATGACGGTTTGAAATGAAACTGGTCACGAGTCGGTCACCAAATGGGCAAAAAACAGTGAACCGTATCCAAGTGGGTTCACCCATTTACTATGTAGTCCCAACTGGCATTGACATTGAAAAACATTTAGCGATTACGAAGAAGTGAAGTGGATCCTCGTTGATCGTCTTACTGAGCAGCCGATAACAAAACTTGTGGAGATAAAGTTATGGGAAAAGGTGAGCGGTCTCTTTATTTTAACAATAAGAAGTATGACATCCCGGGTCGGCAAAATAGTATGACACCCAGGTCGGTAAAATAATATGACACCCGGGTCGGTAAAATAGTATGACACCCGGTCGGTAAAATAGTATGACACCCGGTTCGGTAAAATAGTATGACACCCGGGTCGGTAAAATATGTGCCAATTGATCCCTTTATTATAAGTAAATAAGTTAACGGCAGTGTGAATTATGATTGCCAGTACATATGTTCCATTCGCGTGATATACGCTATGTTTGTGCCCAAGCAAGAAAAAGAATGTTTGCTCTCTTTCGCACTCTGAAAACGCGGAAGGCAAACCTTTTGGTTCTTGCATATTCTCTTTATGTACGTTCAATTCTAGAGTCAGGCTCGGTTGTCTTTAGTCCATATAAGAAAAAGGATAAGGTGGCCCTAGATAGGATCCAACGTACATTTACAAAGCGAATTTTTATGCGTTCCCAATTGCTTGATTACAATGATACACCCTCTAGTTCAGATAGAGACACATTATTGAAGCTTGATAACTTGACAATCGACGTAGGAAGGCAGATGCTAGAATGCTCAGAAAAATATTGGCTGGCAAATGCGGCCATTATCTACGTTCAATGTACAAATTCAGGAATTCTAATCTGTCCTCTCGACGTGGTCGTATCAAAATCATAATCCCTCGGGTGACTAGGAATGTTCGCAGACACTGTTTTGTCCATAGAACTTCACTTATGATTGAGAGTAACCCTCGCCTATTCCTGTAAACATTATGTTTTTATTTGATGCTTTTATTTTAAACAGATTTACATTTTCACGTTTCATAGTTATTCATCGTGGTATTGCCTCGACAAAACTTGTGCGACATTTTATGTTCGTAATAAATGTTATGTTATGTTATGTTATGTAGCTGCCTCTACGTTTTCACAACCATTTAAAGTGAGAGGTCCACGAGAAGAACAGTTTACCATAATTTGCTTGCACAGAATGTCCGGATTTTCAGAAACAGTAAACTTTCAGAAACAGTACACTTTCAGAAACAGTACAGTCTGAGCGCAAATACATATTTTAACCTT
This sequence comes from Pelodera strongyloides, assembly GCA_036852015.1. Lineage (NCBI taxonomy): Eukaryota > Metazoa > Nematoda > Chromadorea > Rhabditida > Rhabditidae > Pelodera > Pelodera strongyloides. Next base: position 30,675 of record JAANDG010000239.1, read on the forward strand.
TCTTATTAGTACGATACCTAGCCAAAATTCGTTTGCTGAAGAATATCTCTGCGAGTACTAGGCGTGAAGAAATGCGAGTTTTATAATAATATTTCTGAAATTCCGGATATTATATTCAAGTAAATTAAGGTAACCTCGTTTCTCGTGGGCCTCGTTGGGCCCACTCACCAAATGTTTTTTTCTTACCGGAAAAAGCCGTCTGGTTAATGACTCGTCACTGGTTCGTGGTCATTTGGTGACCAGTTCATGCCGGTTTTCGATGAAGCCTGGCTACCACCGGGTCACCAAGTGGTCAGCACTCAGCACATGGGTTGGCCCACGGAAACCCGGTGATTCTTCACAGATGTTTCCGTCTATGTAATATTCTATATGATACTCAGGTGAAAGACTCGACGCTGAACGACGCAATTCTGAAGATGTCTATTAAAAATTGTGAGACCATCAACGCTAATCTTCATACTCTTGTCCATTGCGACATCCGAAGGAAATGCAATAATTGTGACAGTGTAAGGTGTCTTATTATTAAAGCGATACAACAGCCGATTTTGAAGTGGATTTTGACTAGCATTTAATTATTGTACATAATAAATATTATTATACTGAAGAATCGAGCAGTACCCTTGTCCGGTCCGGGTATCGCACATCGGCTGAAGAACGATTTTTGAGGGGGAGGGGGGGGGCTAAGTGCTTAGCCTAAATTGAGCCTAAATTCAATTTTATTTCAAGTTTAATTTTCAGCATTCATGGATCTCCTGTTCAAAGTGCAGTATGTACTTCTGTGACACTCACAACCCAACTTCCCTTATGCGGTGTCCCGGAAAACCCAATAAATACAAGATTGACCGTAATTTGTTCAAGTCCGTTTGAATTGATGCGTTATTCTTTTCATGATTTAGTCCTTGTTTATTACTTTTCAGTATGCACTAGTAATTATTGTGAATTTGTTCATTTTGTGACTGTGTTAGATGGAAGTTTCTTATTGCACTAAAATCTCTTATTCCCTTAGCCCCTGGATTTCGTTTTTTATTTTCTTTATCGTAAATTATTGAATCCGTTACAGTTACAGATGCAACCGGCTATCGCTTGTTGGATTTATACATATGTATATATCGGTTTACTCACTAAACTCGGATTTAACTCTAATTGTAACCATTCATAAAGTTTTTTATTCCATATCGCAGTGTTGTTTTGTTTCGTTGAGTGAAAAAATAATAATCACTTTCTTTTTAAACTGCAACCATTTAATCATATATGTAGGAATTTGCCCAGCAAGTCTCGGACTCGTTGTAAAGAAAGAGAGAAACTTTCAGTGCCACAGAACCTTATCTCTTTGTCAGCTCTCCGTGTGAATCATGCGTCGGTGCACAAAAGAAAATTTTTGGGATAAAGTGAAAAGTCCTCTAATAAAAGACACCATGCCAAAGGCACACAAGTACTCAAATGTTGTAAATTATTACGCAAATTCAGCACTCTCGCAATAAATAAGAAGAGAAACGAAAGCCGAATGCATCACAATCGAAGCTCAAGGTTGCAAAAACAAGTAGACAAAAAAAATCATCTAATAAGAGAAAAACATAGGACGTCAGACAGAGCCTTGCAACGCAAAATGCAAGAGTATTGTGGTGGATTTTAACGAAGGTGTATGCGCTGCAAAACAGCTGATGTTCGTCGTGATAGATTATTGAAGTTGCGATTTTGCCACAATCAGCAAAAAAATCTTGCCCGTTATCCTTTTTTTCTGCACAAATTTTTCATGAGCTTACAGTAGGCGCTTACAGTTCTCATAAACTTACAGTTCTCATAAACTTACAGTAGGCGAAGATGGTTTGAATTTTCGCTTTGAACTCAGCCAACAAAATTGATTGTTGCGCAGTTTTCGCGAAAAATCTTCATTGGCTTTGTTTTTCTTTAATTTCCTTGTATAAGGGCCTTGTATTCTCTGTCCGCTTGGTACCGTGAGGGGGGGGGGGGAGGGCAGGAACAACAGATCTGAACAGAGAGCCGCACGCTCTCATGGCGTAATAGCATGTCATATCGTGAGGAGCGTTTTCGCGTGAGGAGCGTTTTTTTTTGTTTGTGAAATATTTACGTATTAGTGCAGTCGGTACAAATGTTACGGAGAAAAAAAACATTGTTTTTGTTTTATACACATTTGCGTTGTCTTGAATATTGGCTCCCCTTGTTTGGCGTCTTTATCAGGCATTTTTGTGGAACTGCTAGTTTGTTTACGTGCCACGATTCTTTCACAAAAATCGAGTCACAAGAGAGCAATGTTGGTTTCTCTGATAACCCCCTTCTTACTGTGCGATAAAGTCTGATTTAATCTTAACTTGTTTTCTCATTTTCCCGCACGCAGAATACATCGAACTTGAATAATATTTTTTTAACAATTAGGGGATCATTTTCGAAAAGAACTAATAGTTTAGGTCATTTGGTGAGCATTTTGCGCAATTTAATAACTCTTTGCGTATTGATTTTTGTCGGTCTTATCGAGAATCCGGTTATTGCGCAACGAAAGTCGCCAGAATTTATTGCATCAGTCGGCACACTACTTGGTATATTGCCTTCCTTACTTTTCATTCGGTTGACTTCTGCTCTAATTTCAGTTGATCCTCTTTCTAAACCAATTGATTTGCACAGTCTGCCTCGTTCAATATGTCATTTTCAGATACCTAATGACTGGGCACTTCTCTGGGTTGCCGGATTCCTTGACGTTTTTTACATCTGATCCTGATTTTCCTGAAGGTAACTGAACTAGCACATATGTAGGAGTATTGCACTTGAATTTGTTCTTTTGAAAAGTTGCTTTTTGGAAAGCGTCACATATGTTGTGCCCTATACCGCACTTAATATATTAAAGACCAACGAAGAACAGTCGTTGTGGACACTTTTCAAGCTACTGACGAGTCGAGCTCTGAGCAAGATGCTGATGGAGAAGAACGTACGGACTATTCCTTGCTCGATGTGCCATATCTGAATGATCCTGTGGGCTGGTCAACTTTGACCCCATCCAGCGTAAGTTTCTTTCCACACACCTTACGTCACATTTGAACGGCGACATTGATTTTTCACTATATGTTGCCTCTTCTAATTGTAAGATTTTGTAGATGTTGTCGCAATTACTTTTACACGAAAAATAGGCACGTTTTTTGGCATAAACTTGCACATGTGGTTATTGTTAGACTTCGAATGCTTCGAAGCGATCTGAAGTGCCTTTACGCAGTGATGGTCGAGTTGTTCGCAAAATATACCCAATAATCAGCGAAGTCAAACCAGCAAGCATTCGTACAGGTGAGAAAAATATTGAAGCGAACAAGCCATTTTATCCCGAAGCTGAAAACCGAAAGAGGGCGCCAGCTAGAAGCACAACAAATGTTAGAACACATGTGCTAATGGGAAAGAGCAACAATCCTGTTAATGTTTTAAAGTAGTATGAGCTTAGAGAGTCTTACTACATTGGACAATGTCACAGAAGATCTACAGGGAATGAAAGAACATTTTGTTGACGCGTCAAGAAAAGGAACACATGTGAGTTTGATATGTTTGCCATTTTTTCATCATCACACACGTTTCTAACTTATACACATAAACAGGGTTATGGTGGGATACGCGTTATTTACCACCTCCGGAAAGCCTGTATAGTGGCACTACACTAAAACCCGAGAGAATACAAGACTACGTGAAAATATGGTGTCAAAAAAAAGTACAGCAAAAGGTTAGGAAACAAAAGTAACAAAAGTACTAAGAGCATTAGCAAAAATACTCATTACTCCGCTCATTTGCGTAGTCGTATTCTCACGTGACTTTTTTAGGCCGATGAACCCCAGATTCGTTTGAATAAAAACATCCGATTGGAGAGAGAAGTTGACCAAGGCCAACGCGAGAATAAGAAGCCTTTGCAGAAAAGCGCAACGCTTCGAAGAGAAAATGTTCGTAGCTATCTTATTATGTAAAGGAGAAGAGACCTTTTTGTGTGAATGAAACGGAATCCTACGTTTCAGGCGTTTGGTATAAGTAGCCCCTTTTTCGCAACTCGGCAAAATAAGAGCAATGGAATTTTATTACGTAAACTTAGAAGATGCGTTTCAGACGTTTCATGTAAGTAAGCAGTATGATCAGCAATCGCGTAGTCGCCTCAGGAGGCGATAGCCGTCTGGTTAAAAATATTGAACCAAAGATATTAATGTTTCACAAAATAGAGAGATAGATGCTATAGTGAAAACTTTTTTGTTTGGAAGTTGAATAGAAAAGTGATTTCTTTTAGGTTCCATCTTCTTCGCATGCTGTAACTCCACAGACAGTTCTGATTTCCGTTCTCGTTGTATGCCTCGCCATCTCCTCGTATATGCATATACAGAAGGTTCGTTCGTGAATCTACACATTCATGGCACGTTACACAGCATAACATTGGGAGCACGCAAAATAATTCAATGTTTGCTTATATGCACTTTTAGTTCAGAAGTGATATGCTGCACATCAAATGTAGCAGCTTGATTTAAAACATATTACAGAATTCTTCAAGAGACAAAAGTGTTCACTCATTTCAGACGAATAGCATCCAAAATCACGAGGAGGTCAGCGCAACCACCACAGAAAAGTTGCGCGAGGAAAACACACGAATTCTTAAAGAAAACGAATGGCTGAGAGCGGAAATTTCCAAAGCGAAACACATTCAAACGGGAAAGGAAACGACAAAAAAGCACGAAGTGGACATACCAGTAAATAAGGAAGACACGGGAAACCCTCGTCCACAGGTATGCTACCCGAATGCTACCCGAAAGATGCAGGGACGTTGCTTGACTTTTTGTGTGTTCTTTTTGTTGTTGAAACAATGATAAACAATCTTTTTGACAGGGTTTCTTCGAAGGAATTTACTACACAATCTTGCGAGCAATTTTGATCGGTGCTTTGTCGCTTATGACCATGCACATAGCATGCACATTCGTGAAAGAGGTAAGGTGTCGAGGTAAACAGTTTTTATAAAATGATCAATTTCTGAGGCAACTAGAGTTTTCCAAACCCAAGCTGAACTTGAACACGAAACAATTGCAGGCATCCCGTGCTGCAGCTAATGATATGGATTGTACTATTTACACCACGATGTTTGCCTTGCTCTTTTATGGGGTAAGTTGTTATGAAATTATAAACGATCGCAATAACTTTAGAATGGTGTACTTTGCATTCTATTTTCACTAGGTTTAAAGCGAAATGCCGACAAGTTTCTGGAACGCATCGAGTACACCAGCATTCTTGTGAAGCTTATTCAAATGAACATAAATTAGAATAAAAAATCGAGATAAATCGAGCAAATGAGCATAAATTCGTAAGAATACAGTTGTCTACAATGTTTTTCAAGAACCAGCCGGTATTTTAATTTAAGCAACATGACTTTAGGTTGCAAGTTATTTCCGAGGAATTGATGCCTTGAATGGAGAAATACGTTTCTTGTTAGTTGTCGCTTTTATTTTCTTGCAATGGGCCGGCAAGAAAGACGACGTAAGTTAAAATACATCACTTGAGAATATGTTTGATCTTGACAGTATTTTTGAAAGATCTCCGTATCTTTTTCGGCCTGCTACATAACTTCTCATGCACCTGACGGTTTAGTGACATGGGATGCAAGTTTTTGAGCAATACTTAAATGTACATAAATGACTTTAATTCCGTAAAAAAAGAGATGTTTTAGGTTTTGTACAGCAGATGCTGCCTCGTGATAATCTACCAAACGGTACGTTCTATTGTTACGGGTTATCTTTAATCTTTACAAATGTATTATCGCTATCAAAGAAAGTAAAGCTGTTTCGCGAGGTCAGGCTATAGTTTTTTTATCCTCTTGCAATCACCGCTCAAGTGTTAGATGTGTTCCACATTTCAGATTTCGAACTTGCTCAGCTTATGTAGCTTGTGAAAAGCGATGCACGGGAGCGTCGAGCATGATGATGTTGCTCCAAATGGAAATCTATTTATTGATTTTAATTTTTTTTGCGCCGTAGTAATAAACCGTTTAAATAATTGTTTCGCTTTAGCGTTCCGCTAGTACTAATTGTAAGGCTAGAATGATAATGATAATAACTTATACTTACCCTATAACTGGCAAAGCAGCTAATAACAAGGACATAAATATTGATTCACATCAATATTGATTTGAAGGACATCAATATAGAAGTATATTGATCCAAAAAGCATTTGCCTTGTAAAGCATGTCTTTCGGAATTTAATACCATCATATTTCGATAAAAGGAAACTATTTGAGCACTACATTCTCGTGAGACTCCTCCTTTAACAAACCCTTGAATCGCAGATTTTTACAACGTGGGTCGCAACAATCAACCTATCGAATTTTGCGGCTGTATTTATAGTAAACCAACCGACTACGCCGCCCAAGGCGACTCTCGCATCGTACATTTTTTGTTTGTTTACGTGACACGTGGATTCAAAAGTGGTAACAAAAACTAGAGCAAGAATCATTCGCTGCGAAATAGTTTTTCCTAACTTAAACGCCTGAAACGCGGAAAAAGTAATGACGGAGCGTTTGGCTTTCTGCAAAATTGAGCTCCCACTCTCCTTTTATACCCGAAAGCCGACTTGCAATATTCTAATTTTGTTTGTGGAGCCACAATCAACGCGACAAACAACGTGAGAAACTATTCTCCTTAAGGGGGTTTCCAAGTATCCGGACAAATTTACTGTATTTTACGATTTGGCGAGACCCATGTATTAATTTCTCATGTCAAATATTCAATTCAGGGAAAATACGGTAAATTGTTCTATACTTGGAAGGGAACGCACAGTTGTTTTTTGCATACATGGAACCCCCATTATATAATAAGATTACTATTTGAAGAAGCCTTACAGTACGGGCATCACTCAATTTTTTAATAGTTGGTTGTAAAACGCTCTACCCATTCGATCCGGATTTACAGTCTCATTTTTTGATGTCAATAAAATAAAACAATCATCACCACCTCAAACAATCTTATTGTATAAAGTTGGGAGCTTTGTTTGTTTATTTTTTTGTTTAGGTGTTTGATTGATTGTACGTTTGGATGATGTGCGTTACGCTCAGGAAGGATTGGTTCAGTAGTTCAGGTTCCCGTGCACTGAGCCATCTAACTTCCCGAGCGCCTCTCTCACAAAAGCTGAAGAAAGGCTGCATATACGTAATGTGTGTGGCGTATCGGCCGTGCGAGTTGGCGGCGCTCAAAGTACTGCGAAAAACCTACACAGAACATGCAGATCTAGAGTAACAAAAAGAACAACGAACGAGGATTTTAGCATGTGATCCATGATCCAATTTTTTTGTAACTACCTTTGAATCCAGGTCTCACGTATGCATAAAATAAAATAAATGTATTGAAAGCCGACGCGGGCGGCGTAGCCGGCTGGTAAGAAAATATTATAATTGGTTAAAAATAGGCAATGTTGCGTAAACCGATTTTTGGCCTAATTCTTTGTATTGTTAGCTATATATAAAATTGTTACCTGCTTGTGTGATTACAGTTTCTTTGCTGATATGTCAGTTACAACTACTCTCTGTGGAATTTCTTTCTTATCTTTGGTGATATATATACATATATAATGCTATGCATTTTTTCGTCTTATCTTTGATTTACTACTTTGAATTTTAAAATCATTGAATTCTTTCATCGTCTCTTTTGGCGTTGCGCTCTTTCTAAGAGTCTAATAAACATTTAAACATAACTTTGTATTTTTAATGACTGGTTTTCTTTTCCAATGTGTTTCTCCTTTTAGTTATTTTCGGAAGTGCTTTACCCGTTTTTACAGTGTTTTACTAAAATAAATGCTCAATTCCGCCCCATGAATTTGTCGTCATCTGTGACAATTTGTTATTTATATGCAACGCTGTGGCGTATTTGTTGTTGGCTGCAGCAACGCGCTGCTTACATATATCATATCAGACCAGCAGAGGGCTGTGCCGCCTGGGGCTACTTTTCAATACCTCAACGTTCAAAATGCAGGAACAATGAGCACACTTATGTGAAACGTTTGCAACGTACATTGTAAAAATCATGCACAGGATTCGATTTTTCTTGTTTACATATATTCTAATTTCGCGCCAAAACTCTTGCTAACTTACAGTAGGGTTATCTGTTACCAGCCGGCTACGCCGCCCGAGGCGTCTTTCGATTTCTTTTCTTTTATGGTGTGAAACGTGGATTCAAAGGTAGTTACAAAAAATTAGAGAATGGACATATGCTAAAATCCTCGCTTGGTTATTATTTTTGTTGCTCTAGATTTGCATATTCTTTGTAGTTTATTCGTAGTATTTTGACCGCAGCCGATACGCACGACTGATACGGCACACGCATTCCATAGATGCAGCCTTTTACAGCTTTTGTGAGAGGGGCGCTCAGGATGTGAGATGGCTCAGTGGACGGGAATGTGAACTACTGAACCAATCTTACTTCCTGATCGTAACGCACATGATCCAAACACACAAACAAACAAACAAAACTCCCAACTTTATATAATAAGATTTGTCACTGGACGGGTCCACGTTTGCGGTGACAGCGTTATCACAAAACACGCGCAATTTTAGAAAGAAATATGCCAGAGATGTGCCAGAGCAGCGCGCTTAGGGCTTTGTGACGAACTGAATATGGTTCTCCGGAGACCTTGATGTGTATTATTCAAATTATATTTCTCTCAATACTGGCAATCTTGCGCGTACACTGGGATGTACTTTTTGAGTTTCGATTTTCCTACCGCATGCAAGGATGTGCAGTGACGATCTTCTTATATAAAGGAGAAGAGTTTACTTGGTCTTTTGTTTGTGTGAACGAAACGAAAATTAGCATATCTAAGAGGCTATAAATGGAGAATCGGAGCGCAGTGTTGAGCAAAGCGAAATCGAACCTTATTTCATTATTTTTCAAGATACGTTGCAAACGTATCTTGAAAAATGCTCAAAATGCAATATGTATTTCTGTGACATTCACCCTCCAAGTTCCCTTTTGCGCTGTCCCGGAAAACCAACGATATACAGAATTGATCGTAATTTGTTTAAGTCCTTTTGAGTGGTATTATAAAGCATAAGTCGTTGCATAATTTCCATAATTGACGGATCTTTATCTTATACTTGTGCCATTTACTTGATTGATGTTGTATCTGATTGATTGCATGTGTGAATAAAAATTAGTGATATTATACATCTAGAGTTTTAGGAATGCTTTGGTGTCATACATTAGTCGATGTTTTATTAGTTTGAATTCCAATATTGTTGACTCTGTACCTTTTTCAAAGATCCACAAAATTGATCGTATACAAACTCCGTAATTGGTGTCCTTGTTATAATATATATAGCTGCTTTACGTATATTCTGCATTATTCGTTCTTTGAAATTTCCTAGCATTGCCCTGACACAACGTTTTTGATTTTGTAATTTTGTTGCTTTACACTAATCAAGCGTGCGCTCGTCGCAAAGTAAAAACGTCAAATTAAAATGGAAAACATTCACTTTCCAGTGATAGGGTAAGTTATATCATTATGACCTTAATACTAGCATAACGCCGAAGCGAAACAATTATTATAATAGTTTATTACTACAAAGCAAAACAAATTAAAATAAAGAAATATATTTCCATTTGGAGCAACATCATCACGCTCGACGATAACGTGCATCGCTTTTCACAAGCTACATAAGCTGAGCAAGTGCGAAATCTGAAATGTAGAACACAACTAACACTGGAGCGGCGAATGAAAGAGGATAAAAAACTGCAGCCTCATCTCGAACAACAGCTTTACTTTCTTTGATAGCGATAATACATGGTAACAGAGTAAAGTTAACCCGTAACAATAGAACATACCGTTTGGTAGGTTATCACGAGGCAGCATCTGCTGTACAAAACCTAAACATCCTCTTTATTACGGAAATAAAGTCATTCATGTACATTTAAGAATTGCACAAAAACTTGTATCTCCTGTCACTAAACCGTCAGGTGCATGAAAAGTTATGTAACAGGCCGAAAAAGATACGGAGATCTTTCAAAAATACCCTCAAGACCAAATACATTCTCAAATAATGTATTTTAACAACTTACGTCGTCTTTCCTGCCGGCCCATTGCAAGAAAATAAAAGCGACAACTAACAAGAAACGTATTTCTCCATTCAAGGCATCAATTCCTCGGAAATAACTTGCAACCTAAAGTCATGTTGCTTAAAGTGAAATACCGGCCGGTTCTTGAAAAACATTGTAGACAACTGTATTCTTACGAATTTATGCTCATTTGCTCGATTTATCTCGATTTTTTATTCTAATTTATGTTCATTTGAATAAGCTTCACAAGAATGCTGGTGTACTCGATGCGTTCCAGAAACTTGTCAGCATTTCGCTTTAAACCTAGTGAAAATAGAAAGCAAAGTGCATCATTCTAAAGTTATTGCGAAAGTTTATAGTTTCATAACAACTTACCCCATAAAAGAGCAAGGCAAACATCGTGGTGTAAATAGTACAATCCGTATCATTAGCTGCAGCTCGGCACGCCTGCAAGTGTATTGTGCGTGAGTTCAGCTTGGGTTTGGAAAACTCTAGTTGCCTCAGAAATTGATCATTTTATAAAAAAAAATTTACCTTGAAACCTTACCCTTTTCACGACTGTGCATGCAATGTGCATGGTCATAAGCGAAAAAACACCGATCAAAACAGCTCGCAAGGTTGTGTAGCATATACATATTCCGTCGAAGAAACCCTGTCAAAAAAATTGTTTATCATTGTTTCAACAACAAAAAGAACACACAAAAAGTCACGCAACATCCCTGCAACTTTTTAAAAGTATTCGGGTAGCATACCTGTGGACCAGCGTTTTCCTTATTGACCTTATTTACTGGTATGACCACTTCGTGCTTTTTTGCCGTTTCTTTTCCCGTTTGAACGTGTTTCGCCTTGGAAATTTCCGCTCTCAGCCATTCGTTTTCTCTAAGAATTCGTGTGTTTTCCTCGCGCAACTTTTCTGTGGTGATTGCGCTGACCTCCTCGTGATTTTGAATGATAATCGTCTGAAATGCAACTATATTGTCTCTTAGTTCTGAAATATGTTTTCAATCAATCTGCTATATTCGATGTGCAGTCAGTGCAGTGTATTCTGATGATCAGTTCTGAACGAAAAGTTGAATTACTTTGTGCACGCCCAATTTTATGCTATTTGAGCAGTAAGCATAGATTCACTAACGAACCTGATGCATATGCATATACGATGAGATGGCGAGGCATACAACTAGAACGGAAATCACAACCGTCTGTGGAGTTACAGCATGCGAAGGAGATGGAAACTGAATGAAGTCACATTTTTATTAAATTCAAAAACGAAAATCTGTTCACTATAACATGTTTCTCTATTTTGTGAAACATAAAGATATTTGTTTCAATATTTGTAATATACACGAACATTTTCACTTCGAAGTGTTGCGCTTTCCTGCAAAGGTTTCTTATTCTTGCGTTGGCCTTGATCAACGACTCTCTTCAATCGGATGTTTTTACTCAAACCAATATTGGGCTCATCGGTCTAAAAAAAAGTCACATGAGAATACGACTACGACAAACTAAGAGCAGTTTTTGCCACGGCTCTCGGTACTTTTGTTACTTTTATTTCCTAACGTTTTGGTGTACTTTTTTTGTTTGTTGTTGACACCGTATTTTCGCATAGTCTTGTATACTCATGGGTTTTAGTTTAATGCTACTACGCAGGCATTCCGGACATGGTAACCACCAACGGCACCAACAAAATAACCCTGTTTTATGCACATAAGTCAAAAACAATGTAATGATGAAAAATTGGTAAAAATTTCAAACTCACATTTGTTCCATTTCTCATCTCTTCAACGAAGTAGTCTTTCACTCCCTGCAGATGTTGTATATCCTCTTTCACATCCTTCAATGAGCTACGACCCTCTAAACTAATCTATATAGAAAAGCTTCTGGCGCCCTCTTTTCGGCGTATTAAACGATGGACGCGGTCACTTGTCTATTCCGAGATGTTGATTTTTCCACCAACCTGTACTAATGCTTGCTGGTTCATCTTCGCTGAATATTGGACGTACTTGTCCATCATAATTGTGCGAACGCTCTTCACCTCTCTGCAAAGTGTTCGAAGTCTAAAAGTACAACATTAAAACGTGTGATTAGGAAGGACAGAGGGGCAACTTTCTCCAAGAAGAAAGTGACGAAGTTACACAAAACAGCCACTATGACAACACCCTAAAACATGCAGCAAACGGTTTGGCATAGCATGAGCGCTAAACATAACCACATGAATGAATATATGTAACGCCATATAATCACGACTTACAGAAGTAAAGCTTACATCAGGTGTGGTCAACGAATCAAAGGTATTCAGATATGGCACTTCGAGCATGGAATACTCCGTACGTTCTTCTCCATCAGCATCTTGCTCAGAGCTCGATTCGTCAGTAGTTTGAAAAGTGTCCACAACGACTGTTCTACGTTGGTCTGGAATATAACAAGTGCAGTAGAGGACACAGCATATGTGATTCTTTCCAAAAAGAATTAAATGTCCGTCGTAGGACAACTTCAAGTGCAATCCTACTACACATACACATGTGTAGTTCAGTTACCCTCAGGAACATCAGGATCAGATGTAGATATCTTCAAGGTATCCGTGAAGCGAGAGAAGAACCCAGCCATTAGATATCTGAAAATGATATATTGAACGATGCAGAGCAGACTGTGCCAATCGATTAGTTTAGAAAGAGGATCTAATGAAATTACAGTTGAAGTCAACCGAATGAGAAGTAATGAAGCAATAGTGTTTTATACATAGTGTAACGCCTGATGCAATAAATATTGGCGACTTTCCTTGCGCAATAACCGGATTCTCGATAAGACCGACAAAAATCGATACGCAAAGAAGAATATCAACCCGGTGTTTCATGTTGCTCTCAAAAAAAAAGCTTTTTTTTGTAGGTAAGGAAAGTGAAAACAAAAATAAACAGCTAAAAAAACTTTTAGCTAAAAAGAAAAACAACCCCTCCAAAAAGTGTCTTCACCCTACAGTATGGGATTTCGGTTTTTTTTGCACATTTTTTGGATTTCTTTTCTTTCTAGATGAGTTGCAAAAAAAAGATATTTTTAGGTAACATTAACATAACATAACATTTATTACGAACATAAAATGTCGCACAAGTTTTGTCAAGGCAATACCACAATGAATAACTATGAAAGTAGAGAAAAAAATCCCAAACTATGTTAAAACCCAAACTACGTTAGAGCTATCGCGCTAACAAAGGATAAAAACTGAGGTAGCCGACAGACAGACAATGTAGCTGCAAGCAGAAGACGCACTAAGACCTGTGATGACGATGGTCTTTTGTTTTAAACTAGATTTTTGAGAGCGCGTGATACAGTATCAAGGAAGCTGTTTTGAGTTCCCTTTAAATTGCGTCAACATGTTCATAAAAAGTCTAAAATACATATTAGTTCTTTTCGAAAATGATACCAAATTGCCAATAACTATTATTTCAAAGTTCGATGTATTCTGCGTGTGGAAAAATAAGAAAACAAGTTTAGATTAAATCAGGCTTTATCACATAGGAAAAGGGGCTTATCAGAGAAATCAACATTGCCCTCTCGTGACTCGATTTTTGTGAAAGAATCGTGGCCAGTAAACAAACTAGCAGTTCCACAAAAAATGGCTGATAAAGACGCCATACCAAGGAGAGAAAATGTTCACGACAACACAAATCTGTATAAAACAAAAACTTTCTCCGTAACATTTGTACCCATACGTTAATATTTCACAACCAAAAAAAACGCGATAATCCTCCTCACATATCACACAAACACACCATGAGCCCATGAGAACAGCTTTGCTACTTGAACATAACGTATTTGTCCATAAACCAAGCGGACAGAGAATGGAAGGCGCTTACACAAGGAAAACAAAGAAAAACTAAGTCAATGAAGATTTTCGCGAAAACTGCGCAACAACCAATTTTGTTGGCTTAGTATCGTACGCAGCGAAAATTCAAACGACCTTGGCCTACTGTAAGTTTATACTCTTGAGAAAATGTTTCAGAAGAAAAAAATGAATGACGTGCTCGATTTTTTCGCTGAATGTGAGAAAATCGCAACTTCAATAAACTGTATCAATAAGAACAACGGATGTTTGCACACACCTTAGTTCCACTCCACTACAGCACTCTTAAATTTTCCGTTGCAAGACTCTGTCTGATGTCCTTATTTGTTTCTTATTAGATTTTTTCTCTACTTGTTTTTGCATTTATTTGTCCTTCCTACAGTGATTAGATTGCTGATGCATTATTTCTCTATACAGAGCTTATGGAATTATTATAAAACACTTGCGTGCCTGTGTGTCTTGGGCTTTTATTAGAGGATCTTTCACTTTATTTCGGCGTATGATCATACGGAGAGTTGACAATGAGATAAGGTTCTGTGGCACTGAAAATTTCTCTCTTTCTCTACAAAGAGTTTTTGGTGGGCAAATATGATTAAATGTTGCAGTTTCAAAGAAAATGAATATAACGAGTAGCTTGTTTTTTTTCCAACGAATACAGTACTGTGATATAGAAGCTTGAATTCTCTGGTAATATTCATAAATTCTTTATTCGCTGTTCATTAAAACTGTTTAGAGATTGATAAATCGGTCATTCTACCAGAGAAGAGGCTGAACATTTACGGAGTGTTATAACTGAACATATAAAACTAAAAAAAGTGCATTGAAGCTAATTCCAGAGCACAATAATACGAACAAATGGTTTTAGCTTCATAAAAGGAACTCAAAATATAGGGGACAAGAAGCTGATGATAGAACGATAACGATACCTCCATTAATCGGATTAGTGTGAACCAGTTAGCCTAAGGATTAAGAATTAGCACCAATAGATGAAACTGAAGTACAATCTGCCTGAAAGCATTGCCTTGACAATGTTGGACGACCGGCACATGTGTCCGCAATTTTTCCACGTTATATTTCTTAAAATAAGAAAAATGCAAAGTTTTTAGCATATTGATTTTTAGAGTGAGGAATCGGTATAGGTATAGTTTTGCAGCTTCTGCATTTTGTCGTGCTTGAGTACATTACAGTGTATGTGTATACACTAATAATTGTTCACTTTTTGCGATTTATAAAAGAGAACCAAAAACTTCCACTTTAAACTCTTTTTCAAGATATAAAAATCTTTATGCATGGGCTTTGTTACAATTAGAGGTAAATCCGTGTTTATTGAGTAAAGCGAAAGACATCCAACAAGCGATAGCCGCTCAGTGTCAGGATTCAACAATTTACGATAAAGAAAGTAAAGAAATCCAGGCGATAAGAGGATAAATAAAAGAATTTAGTGCAATAATATTTATTGTGTGTAATAGATCAAATGCTAATAAAAAAGCTGTTTCAAAATCGGCTGCTGCATCTCTTTGATAAGACAGTTGGGTAGTCTTTAGGTTAATGCGAAATACCGGCCGCTTTTTGAAACGGCCGGTTTTTTTAGGAATGCTCCTTACAATTGTGAGTTTATGTGTGGAAGATGGCGATGCTTTACAACTTTACATGGAAACCTCATTCGTTTCATTTATTTGTCTTCTGTAGTAATAAATCAGTACATATAATTGTTTGGTTCTTATGGTGCAAGCATTAAGGCCAGAAAAAACGGAGCCCGTGACTGGGCAAAGATCTACTAATAACTGTTTGGTTTTTGCTAGTATTAATGCCAGAATTACTTAAAAAAAAACGGAGCCCGGGACTGGGCAAATATACACTAGCTACAATGAAGCAAGTGCGATGAGAGTCCATTTTATCCAGCCTTCTAACCTCTGAAAAAAGACAGAATGTACGTTTGAAAAACCGCTGCAGTAGATTGGTAGATACAGAGCTCGATATCGTTCTCGCTCCCTCTAACTTGGAGATGTGCAAAATTGGACTTCCTAAATAAGATCAACACCCAGATTTTGGTACTTTCTTGTCGCTTGTCTCTGCCATTATTGATTGTTTAAACAGTTAGTGTGAACTTGCGCTCATTGTATCGATCGATAATCGTGCACAAGGAATGCCGCTTCATTTTCAAATGCTAAAAGCTTCTTGCTCGTTTTTCGGCTGCTTGTTGATATTTACAAATCACTTGTTTTCTGGTAGGAATCTCATTTAACATTTTAGAGCTTTATATGAGTTTGCGTTAAACGCTTGTATCTTGTATGTTTGCTAGTTTTCCTAGTGTTTTTCTTTACTCACTGTTTGAGCAATGTCTGAAGACAATTCACAGGCATCGTCTGTACCGTAGCAGTATGCAGAAAAGACTGAACTCCATACATTTCAGATCGAAGTCAAAAATGGTTCGTATCTTCTAATGTCATCCGTTCAAGCAAAAACAGTCAAAAAAAGAGGGACCCAGAAAATATCCTCCGTTTTACTTTATATTCCCCCCACCCCCTTATAATTTCCCTAAGGGCGCCACTGCTTGTTTGCTGCATCTAGCCGTCCCATAGACTTCCCAACCATCCCAAGAAAATCTGACAGTCCCATTGCCCTTTCAACCATCCCACGGCACTTTGACTTTGACCCGTCCCATAATGTCAAAAAAGTTGATAGTTAGGAATGTTGAGTGAGATCACATCCATTAATAATAATAATTTATTTTTTCAATTTATCAATCCGATGCTGTTATATACAGTTCAAAATGCAAGCAATGGCTTTGTGAGGAGCATTTCGCCAAGAATTGCTGGGTGACCATTGTCACACACAAGGTTGAGCGAACGTAAAATTGTAACTCTCACCGAATTGTTTTGGCCTAATCATAAATTTGCAGTATTGTTTTTCATTAGCTCGAATGTGCCTTTGAAGTTGCTCGATATTATGCCTTTTTGTGTTGTTTATTAGTATGTGTGTTGCTTTATTACTGTCGTATAAAATAATTTGCGATGATAAACTTGTCTTGTAATACACTCATGTTGGAGCTTGCCATAGGGTGAATTATAGAACGTCCTGATGAATTCAGTTGTTTTTATTTCGACTAAACAATTTAAAGGGCCGAGACCACAAAAGTGAGTGCTTATTATTTGTTCATAATTTGTATAAAAAGTGTTATATATTGAACACATCTTTTTAAAGGTTTTGTCAAGACTAACGTCGATAGGGACACAATTTTGCGAAGGAAAAAAAATATTTTTTTTGGCATACATGCAAACTGCTTTATTGTAAGAGACAGATAGGATAGGTCTGTAATATCGAGTTTTACGAGAACAAGGAGTCATTTGATTACAGCCTTTGCAGCATCCTGAACGGAGGTGGGGCCTTCCCGGAGCTTCGTCTCCGCAGGATTCTAAGTTGAGCAGGAACGACGAATCGCACTCACTTCAGTGTTATTTATATTCCTCGAGTCACGCATCTGTTGGATAGTTTTGGGTGCTATTGCAGAACTTTTCGGCCCAAAGTGGGCGGAGCCTCACCAAACTTGGCCAGGATGGACAACAGGCTATGCCCAATCGATCTGTGATATCAGCTTATCATAATTATCGATTTATTGATTTTTTCAAAAAATTTCCCGGAGCCCGATTTGGGCCCAAATTTCACTGAGCCTTCACTCTGGCTGGCAATTTCACTGATCCTGCATCCTAAGGGGTCCATAAGGACTTATAACTGCGGCTAACTTTTCTTTTTCACAGAAAGCGCACGAGGATGCATTCTGTCTCGCAACCTTTGTTAACTCTTTATTAAAATAAGCAGAGTGGAAGGTAGATTGAATGGAAGAGAGGAACAGAGCGCTGAGGTTCAACTTCTTACGCGGTGTATAAACTACACTTAAGCTGGGCGACGCTTATCTTAAATTGAATAACTCAATAATTGGCTGAAGAGGTGAGCCTCACCTAACCAAACTTGATTCACTGAGCCTGTACCTCACCTTTAGATGAAGTTTCAGTGAAATTGCCCAATCAGATTGAAGGCTCAGTGAAATTTGGGTAGCCAGATTGAATGCTAAGTGAAATTGAGAAGCCAGAACCTATTTCTGGGCCGCCAGGAAATTTTTTTGAAAAAATCAATAAATCGATAATTATGATAAGCTGATATCACAGATCGATTGGGCATAGCTTGTTGTCCATCCTGGCCAAGTTTGGTGAGGCTCCGCCCACTTTGGGCCGAAAAGTTGACTGCCCCCCCCCCCCGTTTTGCAATAGCACCTAGTTTTGTTCATTGACAGACAAAATATGATTCCGTCTGGCACCAAAATGTCCGCTATTCTCAGTCCGTGTTATTTTTCTTGTCTTGTTTTTAACGGTGTGATATTGTTTGCAATCTATACTATTATTCCCACACAGTGACTTACACGCCACAAAAAATCAGTGCCTTCCGAATGTTGTCTCCTTTGTTTTGTGTGTCACTAATGCTATAAAAATTAATGGCGCTATTTTCCAGTCGTTTTCGCCCAATGTTAACAAGAATTTGTAGATAAGAAGTACCGAAGCTGCCTTTTACCCAAATAGCGTGAGCACAACCTGTCATTTTTTTCTAATGCGTGCAAATTAAGACCTCGCTATCATAAATATACAGTTCCGAAGTCTAAATTTGTTTCAATATACCTACTTCACTTGCTCTGGAACTTCCGATAGCGCTGTGGATGTATCAAGCTCTACAATATTAGAATGAAAGTAGCACACGGGAGCAGTGCTTTATTGTTAGACATAATACACTGCAAATAATATCCTAAAACTCATTCCTTCAAATGCCTAGTTTTCTTCATTCATAGGATGTACAAGTTTCTTCATTCATATAATGTACAAGTTTCAGAGTAAGTATACCAGTCACAAAACAATGGCAGATACCTTTTCGAGGTCGTCGTCCTTCGAAGTTTTAAGCCCACGACCAGGAGGAGGTACGTTAACTTATGTATTTCCCCGTTAACCTTAAGTATTCCAATTAATAGTTTACAATCCTTAATAGCTTTTCGTTACATTAGGCGCTTGAACTATAGATTGCCACTTGCATACGGAGTTCGGAATACATCCCAAGACGTTTATGAGACTGTCTACGAAGTATAGTATGCTATAATAAATAGTCAACTGCATAACAGTATTAGTTAGCAGTATAGAGCATGAACACAAAAATAAAACAATATGAAGAGATTCATATCCTGCCGATAAAGAAGCTAAAAGTCAATTATCAACTTTCGAGGCACATGCACAATCTTTGCACAAATGATTCAAGCAATATTCAAGGAATGGGATTACCGTTCTTCCCAAACACATCCTGCAGCACACTAAACAATTTTCCCCAAACGTACGATAAATTCAGGTCTTGAGTTACCGTTTCAATTTTTTATATTTCAGTGAGCGAACCAATGACAGAGTCCTCCTTCTCAATTTCAAAGTTATTTGAGCTTACACCTCACGCAACAGGTACGCTATGAATATTTAGGTGAACTGTTTGATGAAGGTACCTACTGTCTTTGACAAACAAAAGCACAAGGGTACTACATTACATAGAACAAAATATGAGGGCGAAGTTATGCTGGCTATGCACCCGCACGGTGTCTGTCTTTCATAACGATGCAATTCACAACTGAAAAGCTCACAACCGTGGATTGCTACATAAACTACGTTAATACAACCATAAGATGGTTAGTGTACGTATTTGGAGGGGGGGGGGCAGGCTAGGATCTGTTAAAGTTCTTGCCTAAGGTCAACTCTCCGCGTACGTTCACATGAATTCTTTTAATGTTCACGCTTCTGGACAATACATAATAAAATATAGAGCATTTGAGGTGACCCGTTGGATAGGCTGTGGCTGAATATACAACTCGATTCAACTCGTACAGTTAAACATGAGCGCTAGCGATAAAGAATTTTTTATTTTTCGTGCCTTTTTATTTTATATTCCTTTTCAGTCCAACAGTACGCTGAACAGCATTCTGGTGAACCGAATGTAAGTTAGCACCTTATTATGGACAACGTCATTATAATGGCTGGGAGTAAATAAATATAAAACTATGAAGCTATGAACATTTTGATTTTGGATCGTAGTAAATAGTTGATTTCCATAGTGGACATGCATATTTACAAGTCATTTTGCAAGCCAGCACAAAATTTACATGCCCACTATGGAAATCAACTATTTACTACGATCCAAAAATTTTATAGTATCCAGATCCTTCCAATTAAAAGCTTTTGCGTTGTAAAGCATGTCTTTCGGAATTTAATACCATCATCTTTCGATAAAAGCAACTATTTGAGCACTTCATTCTCGTGAGAGAACTTCATTCTCGTCACCTAATTTGTGATCCCTTATATCAATTTGTTGCAGTCGAATCGAAGTAAGCAAGCAAGATTTTTTGCGATTAAACATGGGCTGTTCAACTGGCTCAGGCAACAATGGGCAGCAACTTCGCGTAATAAAATCGTCATTTTCTTTTCATTCGTATGCCTGGCGATCGCAATGTTTATTTGTATATCGCAGGCTAGTTTTCTTTGTTTTCTTTTTATTAAGGAGGATTCTAATTGCTCATGTTCCGCCTGCACATAGTGGAAGATCGCCTGGAGAGGCGACAGCCGTGTGGTATTATATATCCACGATATTGCGTATACACGAAAGTTCTATAAGTTCAGATAAACCAGACTGAAGGGCATGAAACTCGAATTGTCTCCATGTCGAAGGAACTTGCAAGTGTGCGGGAAGATAACGCTCGAATCCGAAGAGAAAACGAAGAACTGGTATATGTTACTCACACACCTTTTTTGCTTCTAGTCAAAGATCGCCTTATGTTTTCAGAGCATGCTACTCTGGCTTGTTCATTTGACATTGCGCAGTGCAGGTTTTTTTTCTTTAAATTAGAATTCATGCTGAAAATTTTTCGTAGTGATTCATGTTGAAAAAAAAAACACATGAATGAAAAGCTAGTGTGGGAAATCATCGATTTCAGGTGAAGCAAGCTCAAGAGCATAAAACACATATCGCAACCATGACGGAGGAACTTTATAGTGTGCGCGATGATAACATTCGTATTGAAAAACAAAGCAGGGAACAGGTATGTGTCACACACTTTTTTTTTGCTTCTAGTCAAAAAGTCGCCTTATGTTTTCTGAGAATGCTGCTCTGGTTTGTTAATTTGACATTGCTCAGTGCAGGTTTTTTTTGTCTTTAAAGGAGGAGGCTCACGAGAGTGAAGTGCTCAAATGGTTTCCTTTTATCGACAGACGATGGTATTAAATTCCGAAAGACATGCTTTACAAGGCAAAAGCTTTTAATTGGAAAGAGTAAATCAATATATGACTATGAAGTCTATAAAAATTTTGGATCGTAGTAAATAGTTGATTTCCATGGTGGGCATGCAAATTTACAAGTCATTTTGCAAGTCGGCAAAAATTTTGAATGCCCACTATGGAAATCAACTATTTACTACGATCCAAAATTTTTATAGACTTCATAGTCTTATATTGATTTACTCCTTCCAACTTTGTAAAGCATGTCTTTCGGATTTTAATACCATCATATTTCGATAAAAGGAAACCATTTGAGCACTTCATTCTCGTGAGCCTCCTCCTTTAAATTATAATTCATGTTCAAAAAAAACACATGAATGAAAAGCTAGTGTGGAAAAATTCATCGATTTCAGATGAAGCAAGCTCAAGAGCATAAACGACATTATAAACTCGCATGGAGAACCCGATCTTATAGTAATAGCAACATTTTTCTCGTGGGCCTGACCCACTGACAGATTTTAGGTGGATGAAGCTGAAGCGATTCAAAAACGAAGTGATTCTTTGACGAAGGAACTTGTAACTGCGCTGGTAAAGTTGGCAATCGATAAGTATGGATTGTTGGAAAAAGAAATCGAGGAACCGCTGGCTGAGCAACGGGAATCAGAGTCACATGTAAGATGAATGCTTTAAATTTTTGTTGTTTTTCTGTTGCATTTCGCGCAAATTATTTATTTTTATATCGATCAAGTACTTGTACATTTTTGATACACATCGTGAACAAATGTATTTACACTAATCGGGGTCGATTTTATTTTAAGTTCTGCTCATTCGCATATGGTGATGGTTCATAATGACAAGGCGTTTAAAAAGGGAAAGTTATCATGCTTAAAGGGACAGGCCCATCAAAGTAAACCTGTATTTACGATACGTCCATAGTGACTATCAAGCATTTTTATTACAATATATACAAACTAAATTTCACATTTATTTGCCATTGAAAACTTTTTTCCGATGCGCTCTGCTCAAATGTATACCGTAGAGCCGCAAATATCCTTGTCGTCAATGCAAATTTATCGTGAAATTATAATGCGATTAAAATTTGCATATATAGCTTTGAAATCTGCAGTTTCATGGTATACATTTGAGCAGAGCGCATTGGAAAAAAAGTTGTCTAGGGCGAATAATGGTGAAATTTAGTTTGTATATACTGTAATAAAAATGCTTGATAGTCATTATGAACGTATCGCAAATGTAGGTTTATTTTGATGGGCCTGTCCCTTTAAAGGATGAGTCTCACGAAAAATGAGCCCTCTATAAGATTCTCGTGAATATTATTGGGTAGTGGAAATAAAAGAAGAGGAAGTCGAGCTGCGGCGAACTATCCAAGCCCCGAAACAGTCGTTCAAACAGGCCTAAAAAAGATGCACATGACGGTTTTTGCTGCCCACCGGAAATCCATTAAAGCGAAATGCCGGCCGGTTTTTGAAACGCATCGTGGATAACTGAATTATTACGTATTTATGTAAAGTTGTTCGAATTTAGCTCGGATTTTTATTCTAATGTTCATTCGCATAAGCTGCATAAAAATGCTTTTCAAAAACGGGCCGGTATTTCGGCTGGTTAGTGTTAGATGTATGAAAGGTTAGGGGACTTCAAATTAATCAATGCCGTTCGTAAAAAAAATTGTTTTACGCAGGTAAATGAAATGGCCTTGCAGTTGAAGCATCAGAAAATTTGCTGCACAGGAAATTTGTTATACTTTTCGACAGTCATTGTGCAAGCTGAATTTTTGAGTCCTGAGGCCGGTTTCACAAAACTTTAACTCCGGTTAGGATAGGTTAACTTTATCCCCAGGGTGGCTGCCCCGTGGGGTAGCTAACCTGCTAACCCTCCACCTATTTCACAAAGATTTACCGCCGCAGGGCGGCTAACCCGGCACTATCCTTTTGGCTGCGCATCCTGAAATACAACGTTGTGCTGAGTACGCAGCCAAAGTCGGCCAAAATGCCTGAATGTTTTCGAACTATTTGCCTGAATGTTTTCGAACGGCCAAAATGTTTTCGAACTATTTGTATGTGATATGTAAGGAAGGGCATAATTAAAGGTTAAAGTCGCTTCTAGACTGAATATTAAGCAGCAATTGGTTAAAAAGCTTACCAATAAGGTAATGGTAAAGAGCTAACAACTTAGTTTGGTAATAAACTATACATTTTAATTTGTTTTGACGGCTTATTTGCTTTCTTATCGAGCACGTATTACCTGTTTGTGCTCATAGTTTGTGACAAATCTTGGGCAGTTTATAAATAATGATACTGTGGGCTTATTATGTAAACTTGGTAATGTGTATGGGTTTCATGATTGCATAAACCCATACGGCACTCTGAATTTCCACTTATTTGTTATATAAGAAGGGAGAGGTACTAGTATATTTAGGTCTTATTATTATATATACCTGTTTTGTCTATGACGATTAAACAAAAAATATGCGAAAAAAATATGGAAAATATTTAATTCTCGTACGTTCACATCGTAGTTTTTTTTAATGTAAAGAGAATATAAATATACATTAAAAACTATCTTAAACCCTTTCTTATTGCATTCATTTAGCAAATATTGCCAGCAAAACTCTTTGTTCGACCTAGCCCGGGTTAACCCGAGTCCGGGCTCGGGTTAACCCTGCCCCGAGTTTGGCTTGGAAAGAGAGGTCATGGGTTAACTTTACCACTGCTCGGGATAGAGTTATCCCGGGTTAAATTTTTGTGGAATGGGTTTCTCTCTCGCGAGGCTGGGTTAGGGTCCCTACCCCGGAGTTAAATTTTTGTGAAACCGGCCTCAGTTCATTGTTAAAGGGACAGACCCACGAGAAAAAAGTTTTCCTCAATTTACTTGCACAAAATGTCCGGAATTTCAGAAATATTACAGTGAAAACCGCAGTTCTTTATGTCTTGAACTCGCAGAGTTATTCCTCGGCAAACGGTTCGGCCAGGTACCGTAGTTAGAATCATTTTTTGCTCTTTTATAATAATTTATTACGCACGCATGCAATTCAGAGAAAAATATATGCAACGTACAGTTTTGTCGAGGCATTACAGTACGGGAAATGCTTTGTTATAATGGTAGGAATGTTCTTCATTCGTTTAACAATTAGTATGTAGAGAAGGAATGCTAGTGGACGGATATAAACCGTAAAAACTTACTTTCTGACTACGGTACCTGGCCGAACTGTTTGCCGTGGAATAAATCTGCGAGTTCTAGGTGCAAAGAAATGCGGTTTTCACAGTAATATTTCTGAAATTCCGGACATTCTGTGCAAGTAAATTGAGGAAAACTTTTTTCTTGTGGGGGTCAGTCCCTTTAAGAATTCCGAAACCTGCAACGTTTTGAACGTTTTACCGTTTTCCGAAGTAGTGGGTGCATATAAAAGTAGAAATGAAAAAGTTATATTGTCGTAAGCAATAATCTATTTGTTAGGATTTTCGCTACGAAATTCCTCCCGGAGCCTTGCGGAGAGTCGTGAGCACCGTCATAATATTATTGGTGACACGCGGCGTTGCGCGACTGGTAAGTACTGGGCTTCAATTTGTGTATGATGGCGTTTAATAATAGTTTTAGTCCTGAAACTACCAGCTTTAGTTTACAGGAGCAAGGTTGTTCAAAAATTATGCATCTTTTCGGAATAAACAAAATCGGCCTGAGCATTACAGATCATGCGAAGCCGGGCAGAAGAAAATCAACTCACCCTTTTCATTTCTATCTGTGCTTCAGTTTATTACTGTGTAAGTTCTTTATGAACAAGGAGTTTTTTTTATATTTGCTTACTGTATCTAATCAGTGGACTTGTTTACTGGTATATTATAATTTTAGGTCACAATGTCCCAACGAGGATCATCTGCATTGGATGGAGACACATGTTTTTTGTTGACTGTTATCAGTTTTTTCTTGCTGTGGAGGGATAGTACTCCAAATCGTAAGTTAATAGGGCGAGATTTTTCGCACAAAGATGTGCTTCATAAGCACATAAGCATCCCCTAGAAAGATGTGATGCAATTTGCGCCGAAGAAGCTAATATTATGCATAAGCAAGCAATCAAGCATGCGATTAGTTCCATTGTACGCTATAGGCTATAGTTGGCGAGTCTTTGTCAAGGGACGCGCAGTTCCGAGCCCGACTTCCAGGCACAACGGAGTCTCAGTGAACCAGTAAATATAATTGGAAATCTTCCTCCGCTAGCTCATTTGTCTTGTCCGGTGGTTGCTAGTACGACGCAAGTCCCCTCAATCTGTATTTTCACAATTTACGTGGTCGACAGAATTGTGGATTGCGGTGATCGTACTATATCCACAGTATGAAGCCTTTGTGTTGTGCTCACGGTGCTCACTCAGGTTTCTCTGTGAAATGCTCATGTCCCATCTCCCATCAGCCTAGGTGCGAGCTGGCACAAACGGTGTAAAGGCGTTGAAGAACCGCCTTGAAGAACGTTCCCTAGAACTGGCTTTCGACGAGCATAATAATAATTCCCGAAGACGTCGAGCAATTTGTCAACTGGAACTCGTCGCATATTGCTCAGGACCTCTGCGGAACATGTCATAGGCAAAACCTTGAATCTGTATTTTCACCCTTGAATAAGGGTGCACGCTCTTGAAGCGTAAAAACAAATTTTAATTTATTACACCATAAAGATGCGCATAAACATACATAATTAAAAAAAATACAGTCTTGATCTCCTTAAAGGGACAGGCTTTGGGAATAAGGGTTGTGCTTTTCCACTGCTCCGCGAATAGATTGCGATGTTTTTTGAGCGGAATATTCCCTATGTAATTCTCCACCCCGGCCAATTTAGGGGCGGGGGCAGGGACCGGGCTTATTTGTTTTGGCAGTAGTGTGGAGAATATGATCCGTGTAGACGGAGCGAATCGTTATCGTTTCGATCTTCACCACCAGGGGGATCTGCCGCAAGTGTTGCATCCATCTTTTGCGAACGATCGGAATATGTGAATGATTTGTTTTAGATATATTGATGTAAAGATATTTCAGCAAAGGCCTTCGCTCAGCAACAGAAGGGCGTTCTACAACTTGAAAATACAGGTGCGATCCGGTCCCGACATTTAAGCTTCCTTATTGGTAGAGCGGCATTTTACCTCGTTTGTAAAAGGTGTACGGGCCACCAAAACCACATTCCATGGCGCTATTAATTTAAGGGGATGGGGGTCACAGGAAATAACCTCGGTTTTCATTTTGTAGTTTTATTGTACTGGTAAACTTAAACTAACAAACATCATTAAAAATCTTTCCTAGCGAAGATATTATAGAAAACAGAGGAAAACGAGATTCTCGATTGGAATGAAAACTAAAAAGTAGTAACAAGAGAGTGCGGCACCGAACTATGTTGATAAATGAGCTCATAATCCTGAGAATCGAAATAGAACTTTTTGCCCTTTATTGCGAGCCACACATGTGGGATCAATAATAAACTCCAGGCTCCAAGGTATAAACAAAGTAATAATGAAGTAAAATGTACAGTTTCAATAAAGAGGACACTCAAGTAAACATATCTCTTTTAGCTCCCGCTCCAGTGCGACGTGCATAACCCGCAGTTGGAATCAAGCAGTATGCGTCACCAACAAATAATGCAGCACGTTAAAGCGAAACACCGGCCGGTTTTTGAAACGCAACGAGTACACCAGAATTCTTAAGCAGCTCATGCGAAGGAAAACAAATTAGAATAAAATATCGAGCTAAATTCGAGTAAATTAGCATAAATACGGAAGAATGCAGTGGTCGACGATGCGTGTCAACAACCGGCCGGCATTTCGCTTTAAACCAAGGATTGTATGGCAGAATTGTGATAAATAGAAGTTGTCCCCATGGTGTTACTTTTCGAATTAGTAAATAAAACTAAGAACAAGTCCCCCCACAGAGCTCTAACGTTTATTTTGGACTGTCGCTTTTAATGCCATGAAAAATTATTTCAGCTACTGTACTACTGTATATTTTGGTTAAATAAACTAGTTCGCAGTTGAATTCCCAGTCCACAAGTCATACCAATTAGGCTCCGCATATGCGAAAGAGCTTAAAGGGAGGGGCCCACGAGAAAAAGTCTTCCTCAATTTACTCGCACAGAATGTCCGGAATTTCAGAAATATTACTGTGGAAACCGCATTTCTTTACGCCTAGAACTCGCAGAGTTATTTCCCTGCAAACACAGGCACAGGAAAGTGGAAACCCCGATATGACCCCGATTATTTTGGAAATAACCCCGATATGACCCCGATCCTTCCAAAAAACCCCGATATGGCCCCGATCACGTCCCGCAAAAAGCCCGATCACGAATAATCGGGGCCATATCGGGAACAGTTCCCAATATAACCCCGATTATTTCAAAAAACCCCGATATGGCCCCGATTATTTGTCGAAAAACCCCGATATGGCCCCGATCATTTCCAAAAAACCCCGATATGACCCCGATTTTTTTCCAGAAAACCCCGATATGGCCCCGATCACGGCCCGATTTTTTGGGGGACGTGATCGGGGCCATATTGGGGTTTTTGATTTCCCATGGGAAAGTGGAAACCCCGATATGGCCCCGATTATTTTGGAAAAAACCAGGATATGGCCCCGATTCTTCCAAAAAACCCCGATATTGCCCCGATCACGTCCTGCAAAAAGCCCGATCACGAATAATCGGGGCCATATCGGGAACAGTTCCCAATATAACCCCGATTATTTCAAAAAACCCCGATATGGCCCCGATTATTTGTCGAAAAACCCCGATATGGCCCCGATCATTTCCAAAAAACCCCGATATGACCCCGATTATTTTCCAGAAAACCCCGATATAGCCCCGATCACGGCCCGATTTTTTGAGGGACGTGATCGGGGCCATATCGGGGTTTTTGGTTTTCCATGAACTGTGCGGCTGGGTACCGTAGTCAAAATAGTTTTCTGCTCTTTTAGGCACTACAATATTTGTATTGGAAAAGCTTAGTCATAATCGTAGGATGTTCTTCATTCGTTTAACAATCATTATATAGAGAAAGAACGAAAGAAGGCTAACGGACGGATATAAACCATACGAACGTATTTTAACCTTCCTGCCTACGGTACCTGGCCGAACTGTTTGCCGTGGAATAACTCTGCGAGTTCTAGGCTTTGAGAAATGCGGTTTGCACAGTAATATTTCTGAAATTCCGGACATTCTGTGCAAGTAAATTTAGGAAAACTTTTTCCTCGTGGGCCTCTCCCTTTAAAATAATTTCAAGACTACGCTCACTTTCACACACTGCTAACAAACAATTAAAACATCGGTAATGCCTGTTAAAGGCACAGGCCCACGTAAAAAAAAGTTTTCCCAAATTTTCCTGTGATAAATTTCCCAGACTGCTCAAATGTGGCTGCGAAAACCGTTTTGCTTATTAGTATGCAAAATTGGGGGAGATATTCGCGAAAGAAGATCCTCAGAAATGTACCGCATTGAGCTTGAGAATGCGTTTCTAAGCCTTAAAATATAGTGTGTTGCATAGCAAAATTCTTATTGATAGTGATTGTTGACATATTCATTTTGGTTTTCAACCCGGTGCACGTCCAGACACCAGTTTTTAGCTATTGAGTGCTGAGTACGATAACTAGCTGTGGATGTTCTTTCGCGAATATCCCCCAAATTTTGCATACTAATTGTAAGCAAAACGGTTTACAGCCGTGTTTGAGTAATGTGTGAGACTTATCTCAGAAAAATTAGGGAAAACTTTTTATACGTAAGGCTTTAAATGACCGTGAGCACTTTTACGATAAAATGAAACAAAGAACTGAAAACAGAGGAAAAATATAGCAACAAAACAAAATAACAAGATATCTCATTTTATGAGTTAGGAATTTCAACTTTTCAGCGTAGAATGCACATTTGGTGAAGGCCTTAGGCCGATTCCCCCCACCACCTCCAGGCGGAGAAGAGCTCCGTCTCGTTGTACATATAAGCAAGATATAAGAGGATGACAAAAGGTAATGAATAATGTCCAAGTCCAAATAATAAAAAGAGTAAGCTAGAATAAAAACAATCATAAAAACAATGCTGCGAAATTCAAACGGATTTGAACAAATTACGATCAATTCTGTACATCGTTGGTTTTCCGGGACATCGCAGAAGGGAAGTTGGAAGGTGAAAGTCACAGAAATACATACTGCATTTTGAGCATGCGACCAATGAGTGCTGAAAATAAAAATTGTGCTAAAATTCTTCCTTAGGCTAAAGAAACACTTCAGATTCCTAAAAATTTACACATTTGGTTTGAGTATTGTGAGTGTATTCCGAAATAAGAGTCTGCATACAATAACGTTATGAGAGTCGTTTTTTTCTTTACAGCGGTGTAACAGCCGGTTTTCGAAACGTACGTTAGACGCGGTATGCACTCTCAAGCATTGTATGATAATAACTGTGCGGTGCAGCGCGACTTTTTGTTCTGTGTACATACATTTGCATACGAAATATTGGCATACATTAGTCTGAAGTACATTGCAACAGTTGGTCGTTACATAACCAGACGGCTATCGCCGCCTGAGGCGACTTACATGGAAATATGATTAGTTTAGCATGGACATACTTTATACAAAGTTTCAAACGTATCATAAGAAATTCACTTAATAAGAATATGCATAGATATTGAGCTGCGAAACTCTTTTTATACCTGAACAGGTAATTTGCATTTCGTAACGCACATCGGTATGCAAATTAGGCTACAGTTACTCTTTTATATAATAAGAAGATAATAAAAAAACTTCCATCTTACTCTGTCACAATCGTAGCACTTGCTTCTACTGTTGCGATCGACTAGAGTATGTAGATTAGCGTTGATAACTTCACAATTTTTGATAGACATCTTCAGAATTGCGTTGTTCAGCTTCGGGTCTTTCACCTGAATATCATATACAATGGTTTTGTCTAAAACATAATTGAACAAGATCGCGGCAGGAAACTTTTTTTTGTTTCGAAAGAACAACCACATGTATAAATTAAATTTCGGAAGAAAACTTTTTGAGCACGGTTGAATGGTGCTTTTACTTACTCTTAAAGGGACAGGCCGACCGATATAAACCTACGTTTATTATTTGTTCATAATTCATGAAAAGGATATTTATTATAATATATACAAACTAAATATTATTCAGTTTCACCATGGGGAAGTTTTTCCTGTGAGCTTTCATTACAGAAGGTACCGTAGACAGGTCATTTGCACAGTCATTTGTATACACACGTTTGATGGAAAGGGAAGTTAAGCATATCCACAAAGGTGTGTATGCAAATGATTGTGCAAATGACCTGTCTACGGTACCTTCCGTAAGGAAAGCTCACCGGAAAAACTTCGCCATGGTGAATCTGAATAATATTTAGTTTGTATATATTATAATAAATACCCTTTTTATGAATTATGGACAAATAATAAACGTAGGTTTATATCGGTGGGCCTGTCCCTTTAAAGGATCGCAGTCACTACAAATTCGTATTTTTTATTCGCTTTTCATTAATTGTTCAAGTATGTGAAGAAAACGACGATTCCAGCGCCAAACTACGGCAAAACGAACTCAGGGAGAGAAATCCCTGTTTATGACTTTTACTTATATACCGTAGTTTATAATTGCCCGTATAGAGTTTCATAATAAATACCCTGCAGTGATAAACCACGCGCCAGGTGTAACACTGCAGGCTGTTCACTCTCCAAGTACCCCGGGCAATTGCATATATGCACCGGCGTCGGTCATTTATCAAAACTCATTCTCATTGATTTCTCTCCCTGAGTTCCATTTTATGTGGATTTTTATGGGTTGCATATTGTTTTATAAATCTGCTTGCATCTAATAAAAATCGAATAAAAAAGTTGATTTTGAAGTGACTGCCTTCCTTTAAAGCGAAGTGCTAGCCTCTTTGGAAAATTTGCATATGATAAGCAAATCCTATGTATCCTGCTAATTTTGTACGATTGCCGTGAACGATCGTACAAAATTAGTATAGGATACATAGGATTTGCTTATCATATGCAAATTTTCCAAAGGGGCTAGAAACCACGATCTATTAGGCGTTCTAGTTCGTTTCCAAAATAATTATTTCTTTGGAAATTACTGACCTTTTCCCACAACTTGATCTCGACAAGACTTATGATCGGCTGCTCAGTAAGGCGATCAATGAGACTCCATTTCAATTCTCCGTAGTCACTAAATGTTGTTTAAAGTGTCATGGCACGTGGTTCAGGTACGACACCTCGGCAGCTCCATATTCGTCGGATTGTGAGCATATTTCTTCTCTAGCAGTTCACTCCCTGGGTTATATTTCAAATAAAATGGTATGGTCAAAGGATTTTTCTCAATTCTTTTCTATACTCGAAGTATAGTGACGAATTTGGAGTGACCCTATGGGGTTTCCTATGCGATTCTCACTTGTGAAAATGGCAAATGCCTGTCCATTTTCCAGTCGATGTAAATGACAAGGTCCCGCAGCGATTTTGAATCTGATCCGGATCCATTTCAAAATAGTACGGGTTTATTTCAAATAGCACGGGTCTGGGGCACCGCGCTGCAGGACCATGTCAAATGTGCGATTCGCATGGGTTACGGTAGGCAGTTGACATGCATTTACAATGACTTATAATGGACTGGTATTTGAGATTTTTGCATGTGCGCTTCGCAAAGATGGAAACCCCATTACTAAATGT
Source organism: Pelodera strongyloides (assembly GCA_036852015.1). NCBI lineage: Eukaryota > Metazoa > Nematoda > Chromadorea > Rhabditida > Rhabditidae > Pelodera > Pelodera strongyloides. The sequence continues at coordinate 62,551 of JAANDG010000239.1, forward strand.
TTCCAAGGTCAAATAAAGTCACATAAAGAATTATATGACTCGTTACGCCACTAACATGTGTTCGTAGTCGAGGACCAGTTCCAGAAAGTCGGCTAAAGTTTCCACGTCCATATTGGGATCAAGAGTGATTCGACGATCTGCGGATAAGCATACATTATTATATTAGTTCAGATGGCTCAATCTTTTCCACGGTGCGTTTTTGAAATGCGTCGTGACCGATTTTCAAAAACGACGCACAACTGACGCACGTACTTATGCACTTATGCTAACTTGCTCAATATGTTATTCTAATTTTTGTTCTTTTAATAATCTGCATAAGAATGCAATTACTTATCAAAATGCTCACCTATTTAAAGGGACAGGCCCATCAAAATAAACATATATTTACGATTTCATGTTATTTTTTAATAGCAGCGATTATTACAATATATACACACTAATTTTTATCCACATTCACCCCGGGGAACTTTTTTACGACGAGCCCAACTTATAAGGGTGCCGTATTTGCATCAATTTAGTCCTATTAATTCTTTTACTTCGCGTATGTTATAACACAGTTACAAAATTAAGCATGAGAAAGTTTGCTCAATAAAGAGGTGCCAGAGAAAAACGGACAGAGCAGACAACCAGAGCGGATTAGACAACGAGAGGAAGGGCTAGGCAACGGTATACATTTGTGGATGCGCTCGTCGGAAAAATTCCCCGGGGTGAATGTCGATAAAATTTGGTTTGCATATACTGTAATAAACACTTTTAATAAAAAAATAAGACGAAATCATAAATATAGTTTTACTTTGATGGGCCTGTCCCTTTAACTGTTTTTACGGAGGTATTTTCCCTTATAATTTTCCTCTTAGTGCAAACTACTATTAGAAAGTTAAACGTACTCATATGTTCTTCGCAGTAGCTGCGCACAAACTCCAGGTTAAACTTGTTGACCATGCGCATCAGGTCTTTCAGCTCAGCCACTGTAATGGGATATCAATTGACTAAACCGTCACAGGTTGATGTACAGCACAAACAAGTCACCGATACATATTACTCATTTTGCTTCAGCGCGCTAATAAGCGGTGAAGACCTTGATTCTTCTGTGCCTGATTTTTCACTGGCAAAACTCGGTTTGTGCGCGTCGAAAGAGGGGTTCCCCAGATTCTGCACAGTCTTCGCCGGTCTCTCGCCAAGTGCGATCGAGTGCACTGATGATCCTTTGGCGAAAATCGTGGGAAGATTGAGCGAAAGCGCCGCGAACATGTTTCTGCATAAATTTCAGATTTTCGTCCCATCGATGCGCGCCACACTTTTTCTGAACTTTCCATTCCAGTGTCTGGCGAAGACTGGACGAACGCTCTTTTTTTCGAGTTTCGCATTGTTGCGAAAGTTTTCTGTCAGAGTTCCGCGGCTGTGTAGCTCTTTCAGACCGAGACATATACAACAACCCTTCAATGAAACAAATACATTAGAGAGTTCACAGCACTTACTTGTTGTTTTCATAATATCCTTGAATGGGTTTTTAAGAATATTCAGAAGAAGAGATAGTGAAGTTACGCTTTCATCCTGTAACAAAATTCTGAATAATACAATGTAATATTTTTTTTGGCACAACCAAAGGTAAAATATGAATGCATCGCTGTTTCTTAAAACGCGAAACGTCACCTACCGCGGAAAGGAAGGGATTAGCGAAAATGCGCGCTTGTTTTGCGCCAGTGGAGCGCGGTCCCGCAAGCCGGCAACTGGGCATTTGTGAGCTACACTACTTATTGTATAGTGCAGTCGCCAAGGAAAAGCACGAACGTGCGCCAATTTTTTTTGAATGTTCACTTTTCTGCCTTACAATGTAGTTGCGCATCTTATCACTCAAACGCCATTGAATCCTGTCAAATAAAAGGTTGTAACAGCTCACAGGAAATTGAGCCACCTGCTCCCGTGCTTCCTTGAAGTCTCCAAAGAAAAGTTTCTCAAAAACTGGCGAGTATGCAGCCAGAGAGTAGGGGTTCACGTAGAATGTATGGCCTAAAATAATATCCAAGCATGACCCGAAATAAATTACAGAAGATTAGCACACCGGAAAAAATATATCACTTCTTGACAGAAATGACGCTGGTAGAAAAGAAGCTCTACTGTAAAAACCGAGCCCCACGCACCCATAAGACTTGCCGAGTTGGCTTAGGCTTAGGCTAAGCTATTACATAATTAAATACGAAATCACACCAAATAGAGCTCTAAACAAACGTATCTACAAAAACATACCGTCCTCTACTATGATTTTGAAGGTCTGAAGGTTGGTTCTGGTTCTGTATAACTCAGGCACCTCTGGTGAAGGATCCGCAGACATTTCTAAATTATAATTCCACATTTTGAATTATGGTTGTGGGTACAAACTAAAAATCAAGCGAGAAAACAAGAGCACTATAATTAAAGCGGTATAACGTCCGCAGAGAAAGAATGCTAATGGACGGTTACAAAACGGTTACAAAACGTAAAAGCATATTTTCAGCCTTTCTGACTACGGTACCGTGCCTTGGAGTAACTCGGCGAGTTTTAGGTTCAAAGAAATGCGGGTTCACAGTAATTCCGGACAGTCTCTTCTCTCTTCTAGTAAATTGAGGACAACTTTTCTCTCGTGGGCCTGTCACTTTAAAGCGAAATACTAGCCGGTTTTTGAAACGCATCCTATGCAACTGAGTTCACACGTTGTGCCATTTTACTTGAATTCAGCTCGATTTTCTGTTCTAATTTATGTAAATTTGCATAAGCTGCATAAGAGTGCTGGCTGGTTGCTCGATGTGTTTCAAAAACCGGCTGGTATGTAGGTTTAAACGCATGGGCAGATCTCACTATATGCTGGTCTTCAATTAGTATACATACAATATATGATAACACATTTGTCTAAACTACGTTTCAAAAAAACGATTGTTATGTCGCCTTCAAAATACATATGTGCTTGAATAGAAGTGTGAAATGTGTGTATATGCAACGTGAATACAAATAATACAAGGGACGGGACGCTATGGCAGCATTGAGAGGAGTTTGTGCAATGGTACATATTACTGCGGCGGGTTCATCAGTATAAGTATAGCAATCAATGACACACAGATATTCCCAGAGGCACAAACGTGGGAGTATGCTCCCGGCCTTCTGGAGGTGAGACAAATGTAGAGGTCAAAAGAAACAGTGAGGGTAGAGGAGATTCTCTACCACATGAAGGGACAAAGAAGGTACAAGCACAATTGTAACACATTGTGCGCAATCCTAACTAATAATATTCAGTGCAATACGCTGAACACTGATATTGATATGCCGCGGCACGGAGTAACCCGTATGACCTGTTAATTATACACTACACATCTTTGCATCACATAAGGGGCCTGGTGGTCCAGTGGCAGCGCGTTCGTCTCTAACGTAACCCGAGTTCGATTCCGGCCCGTGGCACCTTTGAAACTACCACCAGGCGAGGGAACCATGGGCGATCCCTCCTGGCCCTAGCCCGAAGACGTCGAGCTGTTTGCGTCGCCTACTGCTCAGGACCTCTGTGGAACATGTCATAAGCAAACATTGAATCTGTATTTTCAGTCTTGAATAAAGGTGCAGGCTCTTGAAGCGTAAAAGAATTTAAAAAAAAAAAAATTTTTTGCATGGGTAGGAAATTTGAAATTCAAAACGTACATACGAGTGTACGCGCAAGACTCTGCCAATATTGTGATAAATATAATTTGAATAATACGGACTCCGGTGAACCATATTCTGTGCGTCAGAAAGCCCTAATTGCGCTGCTATGGCACATCCCTGGCGCACTTCTTTCTAAAATTGCGCATGTTTTGTAATAACGCTATCACGCAGACGTGGACCCGCCTAGTGACAAATAACAGATAATCCTACAATAAGTTAGGAAGAGTTTGAACTTTTGGATGTTCGCAACGAACTTAGAATATATCTAAACCGTCTAAACGTTATAAAACGGGAGACGGAGTACAGTCTTGAGCAAGCAAAATCGAATGCATGACTTTTACAATATACGTCGCAAACGTTTCACATAAATGTGCTCATTGTTCCTGCATTTTGAACGTTGCAGCATTGAAAAGTAGCCTTAGGCGGCATAGCCGTCTGCCGGTCTGCCATGATATATGTAAGCAGCTCCTGGTTGCAGCCAAAAACAAATACGCCACAGCGTTGCAGATAACTAACAAATTGTTGCAGATGACGACAAATTCATGGGGCTGAATTGAGCATTTATTTTAGTAAAACACTGTAAAACACGGGCAAAGCACTTCCGAAAATGAGAAAAGCATCGGAAAATCAGTCATTAAAAATACAAAATTACACAAAGAATTAGGCGAAAAATCGGTAAACACGCCATGGCCTATTTTACGGCCAACTTAATTGTTGCTTATTGTTTGAGTTGGTGATGATTATTTTATTGACATCAAAAAATGAGACTGTATCCGAATCGAATGGGTAGAGCGTTTTACAACCAACTATTAAATATTGAGTGATGCCCGAAATAAATAAATCAAAACAAGTTTAACATATATTGGAATGTGGAACGTGGAGTATATTGGATAGCATTGGTATAAGAGGACGGCAAAACGTAAATAATACAATAAAGTCCAAATTTACAAAATAAAAAAGTCTAGCTACAAAGCGAAATGCTAGCCTCTTTGGAGAATTTGCATATGATAAGCAAATCCTATGTATCCTATGCTAATTTTGTACAATTGCCGTGGACGATCGTACAAAATTAGCATAGCATACATAGGATTTGCTTATCATATGCAACTTTTCCAAAGGGGCTAGTATTTCGCATTAAATACAAGTGCATACTGAAAAGTTATAACAACGATTCAATCATGAAAACAGTAACGCACCAATGCAAACAGACTTGAACAAATTACGATCAATTTTGTATTTATTGAGTTTTCCGGGACACCGCATAAGGGATGTAGGGTTGTGAGTGTCACAGAAATACATACTGCATTTTGAACAGGTGATCCATGAATGCTGAAATTTAAACTTGAAATAGGATTGAACTTTAGGTTTAATTTGCCCCCTTCAAAAATCTTTCTACAGCCGATGTGCGATACCCGGACCGGACCCGGGTACCACTCGATTCTTCAGTATAATAATATTTATTGTATACAATAATTAATTGCTAATAAAAATCCATTTCAAAATCGGCTGTTGTACCGCTTTAAAAAAAAGACATTTTACATTGTCACAATTATTGCACTTCCTTCGGATGTCGCAATGGACTAGAGTATGAAGATTAGCGTTGATGGCCTCACAGTTTTTAATAGACATCTTGAGAATCGCGTCGCTCAGCTTCGAGTCTTTTACCTGAGGCCGTATTCACCACTCACGGGGAATTTTTCCCCAGGGACAAATAATCCCTGGGGACAAAATCCCTGAGGGATTTTATCCCTACAGGGAAAAATTCCCTGTTCCCCGAACTGCAAACCGATTCACACTCATTTGGGGAGATAGGGATTTTTTCCCTACAGGGATTAATAAACTGTGCGGATTAGTGCACGTCTCCATCTGAGAAAACTCCATTTTCGTATTTTTGATTGAATTTTAAATTTTCAGTGAATTTCATTTTATTCTTGGTGAGCTAAGAAATGAGTGAGTGACACGTCCATTTTGTCATTTTCGAAAATAGGGAGGGGAAGGGGGCGCTGGCGGTGAATCTTTGAAAAGGTGTTTGGAGCGCGTTGCGTTCTATTTTTTTTTACGTACTTTGTACTTGTGAGTTGTAATCTCGTTTTCAGCGAATATAATATAAGACTTTTTTGCAGTTATAATTTAATTTTAGAAAACCATTTACAACCAATAAAAGAAAAAATATTGAGTATCTAATAGTGTATGAGGCGTAGCCGCAAAGCCTGCTCAGGTTAAACTTCCTGATCAAATTTTGAACAGACTAGCTGGACGATGGTTAACCTTTTATTCAAGATAAGGCAATAAGGCTTAGTAATGGCTCGATCCTCGATGATCGGCCTGAAGAAACTCGGACCTCCGAGTGGTTGCTCCTCAGCGAGCGGTAGACAATCCCGGACTTCCGGGAGAAGAATGATAGCAGCCGGACTTCCGGCAGAAGATACAGTCGATCCAAAAGAAGATGGAGAAGGATCCCCTGATCTAGAATCAGGGATATTTATTCGTATACAAACACATGCAAATCAGTTCTGTGATTCCTTATTTAGACGGTTCATCTGTAAATAACATGTCTTACATAACTCCTCTATCGTAATACGTTTCTAGGTCACGAAAGTCGTGACAAATTTGGTTAATTTTTGACAGTAAAAATTGAAGCCCTTTTTGTCTATAATTTGCACTATATTTATTCTTATAAATTAAAAACCTTTTAATGGGGCAAATTCCCGTAATTAAACATTAGAAAAATCAAATAAAAACCGTACACATTAGAAAAAGTGCCCAGGGAATCATTAGACCCCGAGCCAAAGGTGGGGACAGATTCCCTACTCCCTGACAGCATTTGGGGAAATGGGGAAAAATGGTGAATCACTAATTTGTCGGGGAATCGCTCCCCAGGGATTAATTTTTTGAAAATTGTCCCCAGGGAGCGATTCCCTGCAGGGAAACGGAATGGTGAATACGGCCTCAGGAGACAATATAGACATAAGACACGGGTGAAGAAATTTGGTGGACAATCACCGGGTTTCCGTTAGCCAACCCATTTGCTGACCACTTCGTGATCAGGTGGTATACAGGCTTTTTCGGAAACCGTCGTGAACTGGTCACCAAATGGTCACGAACCAGTGACGAACCATTAACCAGATGGCCTTTTCCGGTAAAAAAAAACATTTGGTAAGGGGGCCCAACGAGGCCCACGAGAAAAAAGCTTACCTTATTTTACTTGAATATAATGTCCGGAATTTCAGAAATATTACTATGAAACCCGCATTTGTTCGCGCCTAGAACTCGCAGACATATTCTTCAGCAAAAAAGTTTGGCTAGATACCGTACTAATAAGAAAGGCTAAAATATGTTTTGCGCTTTACGTCCGTCGATTAACATTATGTTTCGACATAGTAATTCTTTAACGAATGAAGGACATTCCTACCATTATAAGAAAGTGTTTCCAACAGTTTAATATAAAAAAGAGCAAAATTGCTTCTGGCTACGGTACCTGGCCGAACTGTTCGCCGGGAAATAATTCTACGAGTTCTACATGTAAAGAAATGCGGCGTCCACTGTTCCCTTTAAAGGGTGAGGTCCACCTCAGAAAATCAAAAAGTTATTATTTTCATTGGATTCGCCGTATCTTCATCTACCAGAATAACTAAAACACTTTCGGCAGAAGATTATTTCCAACGAAATATTGAGCAAAACATGGTCCTCTCTGAGTACCGCAGAATACGGCAGTCTGGTACCTTTTTTACGTTTTGGCTGTGAAGAAATTTTTTTGAAAAATTTCGAAAAAATTTTCAACAAAAAAATAAGCTCCAAATAACTACGGAAACATACAAAATGACGAAGACGGGATTAAATATGGTTTGTTTAGCTAGGCAAATAAAATAAAACGCATGATTTAAAAAAGCAACAAACGCACAGTCAAAATCCCTCCCTTTTTTAGTTCCCAAACAACGGTGGCGAGAGCGCGGTTTATCATGCACCCCACCCTGCAACGCCTATCGTAATAATGATTCTGGAGGGCCATTTGTTGCTCCATATTTCGTTGGAAATAATATTGCGCCAAATTTGTTTTAGTTATTCTGGTAGATACAGACACGGGGAATCTAATAAAAAATAATAACTTTTTTGTTTTCTGAGGTGGACCTCACCCTTTAAGTGGGTTGTGAAACTTTAGGGGCGGCTACATAGCGTATATGAGGCGAATGGAATATATATAATTCACACTGCCATTACTTATTTATTTGCTTATAATAAAGGGCTTACTTAGCACATATTTTACCGACCCGGTTGTTATACTTCTTTAAAATAAACTTAGCACCCACCTTTTCCCACAACTTTATCTCCAACAGTTTTGCTATCGGCTGCTCAGTAAGGCGATCAACGAGACTCCACTTCACCTTTTCGTAAGCGCTAAATGTGTTTTAATGTCGGTTGGAGTTGGGACGTGGGAGTACATAGGGAATGGGTGAACCCACTAAACAGTACACTGGTTTTTTTCCGTGGATGTGCTTATTTGATGTCCAGGTCATGACCAACTCGTGACAAATGGACACCCGGTGGTTCTTTTCGGTGAAAACCATTTGGTCTTGGTGATAAGCCAGTGGTTTCGGCAATTATTTCGTTTTCCTGTGTAATGGTAAGGAAGACAATGCCATAAGTTTGCGTACAGGTAACGAAATAATTGGTGTAACTACAGAAAAAAAGGTTGGCACGTCACCAAATGGTTTGTTTGCCGAAATTTTCCAGGTTCTTAAAGGGAGAGGCTCATGTGAAAAAAGTTCTCCTCAATTTAATTGCACAGAATGTCCGGAATCTCAGAAAGATTTCTGTGCGAAAACCTCTTTGCATCTACAACTCGCAGATATTTTCTATGCTAAACAGTTTGAAGTTGAACTTGGTATGGCCTATTGGAGAAGACACCCTCCATACATCCCCCGTGCATCCGTACATCTTTGTACACCCCCGTACATCCCGTCGGGAGGCCGTACATCTTCGTGCACCCCCGTACATCCCCGTACATCCCGTCGCAACACTGTACACCCTCATACATCCCATAGCAATACGGCACACCCTCATACATCCCGTGAGATATACGTACACCCTCATACATCCCGTGGGGTATACGTACATCCGCGTACATCACTTTACACATTTTTTTGAACACCATGATTTTAAGGATGCATTTTGCACTAGAAAATGTGCAAAATATAGTGAATGGTGTGACTTAATATCGAATGAAAATTGTGAAAAAAAACATTAACTGTTTCACTGAGAATACCCTATGCTCCAATTTTATCAATGTTCCAATAAAAAAACCATGTTCTTTTTCATAATCATAGACGATGAAGTTTCCTTCGCTCATCACTTCTCAGCCCCGTTTCCATCTAAGACCCGTTTGTTTTCTGCATCTTCAATTCGATATATATATATATATATATATATATATATATATATATTTATATATTCAGATATACAGAGAAACTATCACCGCCAAGTATCATAGCCTGTACAGGTAAGGATACGGAGAAAATGACACCCTGGACCAATGCCAAATGGAGCACACATACGACATTTTCAAACGAAACATAAGAGCAAATACCTTGTTTTGAGTTTTTTGCCTAATATTAGTTTGAATAAAAACTAAAACAATGAAAAACATCAAAATTGCAGTAAATGACCACGTCCGACGAAACACTAACTCAAAGTTACCAATTTCTATGTAAAACCCAAATTTTGTGCCCTAGCCTGCTTTTTTTTGGTCTCATGGTCAAGGCACTATGGTGATTTCAAAACACGCACGAAAAGAACAACAGACATTGGCGAGAGGTCGGGCGCGTAGAGTGTTAAACGTGTAGAGGGCGTGAAATGGAGGTACAATACTGCTTTAACCTGAGCGCGCTGCGTAATAAGATCCTCCATGGAAATGAGCCTATTATGGGTAAGTAAGGCATGGCAAAAGGTATTAGAATATATGTTCCGAAATCTCTATGGACTTCTGGAATTCAGAATATGAGCCCCGAAGTTATAGCGTTGTGGCCATTTTGTTGCAATTGGCGCCTTTTCTTGACAATTAAATCATCAGTATTGTGGTGTAGTGGATAGCTCTCCAGCTTGTGGTTATTGCGGTCAGGGTTCTATTCCCTTCGGGAACTTTTTTTGCAGTTTTATTTTTTTTTAAACTTATTATATTTCTATAGGGAAATTGTGTCCAACATGATTATTTTCGTTCAAAATCATTCAAAAGGGGCTGTCTTCACTGTCTGCATCTTCGTGCCAAATAATCATCTTTCTTTTTTTTTGCCCAGTTTCCATCAATGGCCTTGTCAATCGCATACAAACATTTGGAAAAATAGATGAATATGAAATTTACTTTAACCGAACAGTGAGAAACAACATTTGGTACGAACACTAGCAGCGATGGAACTCATCGATAACTGTGGCAAACAGAATTCATCATGAGATAGATGAGACGACCGATAGCCATTGTGATAGTGCCATGAGCAATGTTCACTTTAGAGACACCAGCAACTTTGTTCAGTTAAACATATATGTGTCTATGATTTAGTGGATGTTTCTCACTGTTCGGTTAAAGTAAATTTCATATTCATCTATCTTTCTAAATGTTTGTATGCGATTGACAAGGCCATTGATGGAAACTGGGCAAAAAAAAAGAAAGATGATTATTTGGCACGAAGATGCAGACAGTGAAGACAGCCCCTTTTGAATGATTTTGAACGAAAATAATCATGTTGGACACAATTTCCCTATAGAAATATAATAAGTTTAAAAAAATAAAACTGCAAAAAAAAGTTCCCGAATGGAATAGAACCCTGGCCGCAATAACCTCAAGCTGGAGAGCTATCCACTACACCACAATACCGATGATTTAATTGTCAAGAAAAGGCGCCAATTGCAACAAAATGGCCACAACGCTATAACTTCGGGGCTCATATTCTGAATTCCAGAAGTCCATAGAGATTTCGGAACATATATTCTAATACCTTTTGCCATGCTTTATTTACCCATAATAGGCTAATTTCCATGGAGGATCTTATTACGCAGCGCGCTGCTTGTAAGTACCTTTTTGACAAGAGTAAATGTTGGTGAAACTGGAAGTACCGCGCACTTTTGTCTGAAGTACCCTTTTTGACAGAAGTAGTAAATGTTGGTGAAAATGGCCTACATTGGGAAAGAACTAACATATGTTCGTTGTCGACGACCATTCCCAGCAAGTCGGTTAAAGTTCCCACATCCATATTGGGATCAATAACGAGGCGATAACCTGCGGATACACACATAATTAAAGTGATACGGTCACCTCGAATTGCACCTTTTTTCATAATTTATATTGATAGTATGACGGTCAAAATGCGAAAATTGCAGTAAATTTCCTTTGCTCCTCGAGCCAGGAGCAAGCTTAAAAGCTAAGCTACCTCGACTTTATCGGCTTTATAAAACAACCGGCATACCGTAGCCCTATTTCTGCACCTCGGCACCTCTAGCCCTATCACGCTATTTCGCACTTGTGTAACACAGTTTGGCGTACCGTTTGACTGCGGCTACGGTATGCCAGTTGTTTTATAAAGTCGAGGTAGCTTAGCTTTTGAGCTTGCTCCTGGCTCGAAGAGCAAAGGAAATTTCCTGCGATTTTCGTATTTTGACCGTCGTAGGCCGTACTATCAATAGAAATTATGAAGAAGGTGCAATACGAGGTAAATCTATCCCTGTAAAAGGACGAGGTCACCGTTTTGTCCCGTACGTATAATTTGCGTTTTTACTATCTGTATAATAAGGCATAGTGTTGGAAAAAAATCAGACAAAAAAGCAGATTACAGCAACAAATTCACCAATTAAAAAAGTTATGCTCGGACCAAGCACCCACAGTTAGTCACAAAAAAAAAACCAAAAGTTGTAGAGTTTTCTACATATAATATAGTAGTGTGCTTCCTCTTATTTTAAACAATTTTTAGAAGGTGTCAACTTACTAATATTATAATAGAAAGATAAGCGCACAATTGCCACGTTGAACTTGGTGGTCATGCGCATCAGGTCCTTCAGCTCAGCCACTGTAATAGGATATCAATAGACAAAATCTTCAGGTCCAGTATATTCATGGGAAATGGGTGAACCCATTTGGTGACGTTTCATTGGCCTTTCTTCGTGAACAAGTCCATTTGGTGACATGTGGGCACCAAGATTCATTTCTTCGAAAATGTTCATCTACTGGCACCAAATGGTCACCAATTGGGTTGGTTTCGGTGAAAACCGTATGATGCAGCTAGTCTAGTGATTTTCTGTGTTTTCGGCAATTACTTCGATCTCCTGTGATGGAATTCCAGAAAACGTCGCTCCTCCAAATAAGGTGTTATTTGTATTATGCTTAAACACACACACGCGCACACACACAACAACACAAACACACACACCATATATATATATATATATATATATATATATATATTATATATATATATATATATATATATATATAAATACCCGCCTTCAGGATTCGAAGACGGTCGCCTGTCTTCTGAGCACAACGGAATCGAATTTGTTATATCCCGTTGCGATGCGTTGCACACGAGATATACGAAAAGTTTATTCGTAAACTCTAAACACAATTAATACACGACGATGTAGACGGTGGAGTACGGGCACGTGTACTTCTGTAGATCCCCAGAGTACATCCACAGCACAGCAGTAGTCGAGTCGAGTCCTCAGCAGGCTTGGCAGCAGGTCCTAGTGTAGTCGCACTTGTCTTGGGTGACTCTCATACTGTGCTCGACTCGCATCCTTATATTACTCTTTTCGTATGCTAATTACTTTCGAAATACTTTCGAAACAGACAATTCTAAATCTTGTTTACACAAATATACGTATGCCCAATAGCATACGTTACACCCTTTCCCTAATTGGAACTCCAATTACAAAATAAAGGGCATACTTGAAACAAGTACTTACTCAATGCTGCTTGTTCGCAGTCTTTCGCACATGCGGGCTGTAGCGCTCCGGTGGACGGCTTCGGCGGGTACTCCTGCGGCACTGCACATCGTCCTGGGTCGTAGGTTCTAACGACGTAGATTCCGAGCTTCTCTTATCCAAGCTTTCTTGTGTCGTAGCCGTCTTCTTCGATATATCCAATATCGTTTCCTTCTCGCCGAAGTCCAGTTCCATCCAAACTCTCGGACGTTCTCGCAATTGGTCGGTACGTCGAATCCAATCGCCTTTACTAGTGTGCACACGGTACGTTGTGTCACTCGTCCGTTCCATAATTCTTCCGGGAAACCACTTCACCGGTTCGTTGTAACATCGCGCGTAGACTGTCATTCCTTCGACGAAGTCTGGCGAGTCCTTCTTTCTGGCCAAGAACTCTCTTGGTGTCGAATCACTACCTACATTCCCCCTTCCCAGTTCTTGAGCCAACTGCTTCTTGGGTATCTGCAGCAAACCACACTGCGGAGAGTAGGATAGCTTAATTCCTTTCTTATCACAAAACCGTTCCAACTTTTGGAAATCCTGAACCTTAGAGCTGTACTTTTGCCTGTCGCAGGTCTTACCTCTGCTCACAGCAGACTTCCTAGCCCTTTCTGAGGTCCTAACTAGAGTGGGGTCAATATGAGCTGAGTGACTCACGTGAGTCACTCATTTGGAGGCGAATCATGGAGTGATTCGCTCTGAGCGGGATTCGCGCGACCGACTCTTCTGATGAGTCACTCATCGAAAGAGTGCCCCGGGCAACTCAAGCTGAGATTCACTCATGACACAATAATTACTCATGAATCCCCCTTGAGTCGTTCATGATTCAATAATTTAGTTTGGCGAAAAACAATCAAGGAAGTTGTTTTATCGATAAAGTACAGCTAATACAATCATAAATCTTCTTTAAATTAAAATTTTGAACAAATTTGACCACTTTTGGTACTTAATATTAGTATTACAACATAGGGTACCCTCTATAATATCAAAAAACAGCAGCTGTGAAGTTGAAAAGTTGTTCTTTTTTAATCCAAACAATGTTTTGAATTTTTATAATAGTTATTTGTGAGTTATTGTGGAGTTATTGTGGCATCAATGACATACAATGAAATATCCTGTAAGTTATCAGTAACTGTGCCCATTCTTGACAACAAACATAGTAAAAGTTATTTAAAACTGTATAATCATTATTATTTAAAAGTTATTTGGATGTAAATCCATTTTTGAGCACCATCGTGAGTTGATTCGGAGTTGAATCGGAGTTCCGAGCGCGAGTTGATTCCTGATTCACGATTTTGCCCGCATGCGAGCCGACTCTGATTCAGAGTGCCCTCTTCTTTCGGGAGTGACTCCGACTCTGATTCGGCTCGAGATTTGAGAAATGCGGCGAATCACTCAATGATTCGTCGATTTTGAGTCAATCACAAAAATTAGTTGCTTTGACCCCACTCTAGTCCTAACTGTATTCACCACGAATACTTCTCTCTGTGCTAAAGATTTCAGATCATTTAATGATAAACCAACCTTGACCTGAAGATCCCGTCCGAAAATTGACGGCGCATTCGTTCCCAATACATGTAGTTGCACTGCATGTCGGACGTTTCCAACCAGTATTTCCACGGTGCACTTTCCTTTGAATGCAATCTTCCCTCCAGTGTAGCTCTCTGCGTCGTAATTCACCGGTACCAGTCTTGGTTTTCCCACATTCCTCCAAGTCGCTTCATTGATTATCGACAGTGCTGCACCAGTGTCGAGTTCCATTTCAATGTTCTTTCCTTGAATCTTCACGGGCAACATGATCGGTGGTTCAAAATGGTGAATATACGGTCTTACAGCGTAAGTTCTAGGATCACTGTAATCAAGGTTAATTGAGCCTAAACGGGGCTCCTCAACTTCATTATGAGTATCAAATGTATGGATCTGATGGTTCCTCCGAACCTTTCTATTCTTATAGTCTTTAGCAAAGTGACCTAGCTTGTCACAATTGTAACACCTTACTGACCTTTCTTTGTCCTGCCATCGCTGTTCCTTGCGCTTTCCTGCCTCGTACTGCTGCTGATTTACTTCGTATGCATCGGTAGAGCTTCGTCCTTGGTGCAGCGAACTCCTTTCAGCTGTTTCCACCTTCTGTGCCAACTGTAGAGCCTTGATTGCTTCCAAGTCCTCTTCTAACAGTAGTCTCTCTCGCACAGTATCACTACTCATACCTCTTATAAATTGCATCGCAAGTATACAATCTTTAACATTCTTAACCTTGTCAAACTCACATTTACCTGCCAATCGTTCCAATTCCCTGTAGAACTCCTCCATTGTCTGGCCAGGTCGTTGCTTCTCCATGAGCAACTTGTGACGGTAGGTTATCAGCATCTGTTTCTTGCAGTATCTTTCCTTGAGAATCCTCACAATCGACTTGAAATCCAACGAGCGCGGTTCCTTTGGCGCTGTCCACGCTGTCATTGCCTCGTACGTCTCCGGTTGCAGCAGCGAAAGTAGTGTGAGCACTTTCTTCTCGTCCTGTGTCACATCTCTCAGGTCCAGCTGTATCTGCAGTCTCGCAATCCAAACATCCAGATTCGAAACTTCCGGGTCGAACATCTCCATTCTCATTCTTCCGTCCATCGTGAGCTCGAATCGCTGAACGCCAATGTTATATCCCGTTGCGATGCGTTGCACACGAGATATACGAAAAGTTTATTCGTAAACTCTAAACACAATTAATACACGACGAAGTAGACGGTGGAGTACGGGCACGTGTACTTCTGTAGATCCCCAGAGTAGATCCACAGCACAGCAGTAGTCGAGTCGAGTCCTCAGCAGGCTTGGCAGCAGGTCCTAGTGTAGTCGCACTTGTCTTGGGTGACTCTCATACTGTGCTCGACTCGCATCCTTATATTACTCTTTTCGTATGCTAATTACTTTCGAAATACTTTCGAAACAGACAATTCTAAATCTTGTTTACACAAATATACGTATGCCCAATAGCATACGTTACAGAATTGAAGGAACCGGAGACAACCGGTATCGGACGCAGCCACCGTGGGATCGTGGCACACCCAAGAAGACAACACGCCCACAATCCAGAAACCAATCGATGTGACGGACCGATGGCGACTGAAAAAACCCCCAAACCTCACCTCAGGGCTTGCAACCCACGGATCGAGGTCGTCGTCTATATGCAAAACATGTTGCAAAAAGAAAAATAAACCGATTGGATTCCCGGATTGGACTCTGGAAACGTACGATTACGATTATGCCCTTTAACATTCGAACAGTAGCATCTGACGTGATGCTATCGAGCCCCTTAAAGTCAACGGAAAAAATTATTTATGATATTATCTGCCTCCGTGAAACTCGCTCACACACCCTCACGACCGAACCCTCAAAAGATGGCCACCTCATCGTAAGAGGCGCACGCGACCCCACAACACAGGCTGGCGGTGTCGGATTCATTATACATCCATCCTTCGCACAGCATATCCCGGCAACTGAAATCTTCGGCCCCGCATCGGAAGAGTTATCATCGCAGTCGACAACCGCCGAACACTAAGTGTACGTCGGATACTGTCCAACCCAGGACAGTCACCTCACGCCTCAGTCACCTTCGATTTGCGGACGATTTGGTTCTCATTGCGCACTCATCCCAAGAAGCCGACAACTTGCGGCGAGAAGTGGACTCCTCAACATCTACCCATGGATTACGTATAAATATTCAGAAGACGGTTCTGATGCGGAATAAGCACGCAGATCTACATCCTGTCTCCTTCCACAGCAACCCTCTCCCCGAAACCGATTCCTTCGTCTACTTTGGACGGAAAATCAACATGCAGAAAGAGCTTGCTTCGGAAATCCTGCGCCGTCAGCGTGCCGGATGGGCTGCTTATCATCGCATCGAACCTGTGCTCCGAGCATCCCGGGACATCAAACTGAAGGCTAACCTGTTCAATTCAACTGTCATCCCAGCTCTCACATACGCTGGTGAAACGTGGGCCTTCACGGAGAAAACCGAACGAAAGCTGCGAATAACCCAAGCGAACCTCGAGCGAAGAATGGTTGAAATAACTCTCCGCCAACAACGAGAACAAAACCTCCACAATGCCGATCTTCGAAGACTCACACAAGTTCACGACGCTGTCGACCGAGTGAACTATTCTAAACACAGATGGGCAAGACATATAATGCGCCGCACTGACAATCGCTGGAAAATTGAGCTGACAGAATGGAGGCCGTACAATTACAAACGCCGGGGAGGAAGACCTCCTATGCGATCGGCTGATTCAATTCGATTCCGTTGTGCTCGGAAGACGGGTAACCCATATATCCCCTGGCAACGCCTCGCCAGGAATCGTGTACAATGGAATGCAACGTGGGACTCGCAGCTGTCAAATCGACCTTGACGCTGGAGTACGAGTCGTCAATTTTTGAGAAAATTGTTGTACAAAAGTTATTAGAATTCGTTATCAATAATCAGGTTATTCCGCATGAACAACATGACTTCTTTAAGAACCGATCAAGAGAAACAGCATTACTTTGCTCATTAAATCATTTGTCGCTTGCTATAGAAAATAAGAAACAAGTAGAGATAATTTACTTTGATTTTGCCAAGACGTTTGATCGGGTCTCCCACAAGAAGCTGCTTTGCAAATTAGTAGACATGCAATTTCCTTCTTTTATATGTAAATGGAAAATAGGCTTAGTGATCGCAAAATGTTTGTGAGAGTTGGTGATATCAAATGTTGTAGATTGTACTAGTGGTGTGCCACAGAGATCAGTATTAGGTCCAATCCTATTCTCGTTGCGTACCTCCCATCTAGCAATGTCGTTGAGAAGCCTTGGTATTTCATTTGTAATGTATGCAGATGACATAAAAATATACAGTACTATTAATGATCCTGTAGATTGAATTTTAGTTCAACGCGCAATAAATTTGGTGCATGATTGGTCAATTGAGTTTCAGTTACCTTTGGCCCCTCATAAGTGCCAAGCACTGTACATTGGCCCAAACAATTCAAAAGTGGACTACATTTGTAATTCGGTTGTTATTGAAAAGGTGCAGATCAAAGACCTAGGTTTTATCATGACAGATGATTTATCCTTCTCTAAACATATTTCCTTTGTTTGTGCCCAAGCAAGAAAAAGAATGTTTGCTCTCTTTCGCACTCTGAAAACTCGGAAGGCAAACCTTTTGGTTCTTGCATATTCTCTTTATGTACAGTTTTGGCTCTAATTTGGCTCTACCATTCTTATTTGACGTTTTTTGGGAAAAACAAATCATTCTAGCAAATCAAGCATGGCGAGAAACCCTAGAATAATGAAAATTAGAAAAAATGTGATTTTATAAGTATTTGACGGTTTCAAACCCGAAAAACGGCCGTCTCATAAGTTTAAATGCAAGTTTTAGAGTAGAACGGGGCTTCGAAAATTCTAATTATATTTATCCAATTCGGGCAACTAAACACGCGATAAGCTTCGTTTTTTTTTAAGTAACGACCTACTTATTGAACAGAGTATTCCCGTGTGGAGTGCCGTAGGTGCGGCTCGTTCAAAGCATGAAGTGTGTAGTACTGTATGCAATTCTAAACAATATCGAAATACGAGTTAACAATACTTACGTGTTTTTTCCTGAATATGCTTGAATGGGTCTTCGATAATGTGCAGAAAAAGAGAGAGTGACGTTACGGTTTCATCCTGCAACAAAATATTTACGGTTTCATCCTGTAACAAAAAAAAAGCCGGCCGGTAGAGCCGGAAAAGCCGGAAGCCGGAAAAGGCAAAATACCGGCCGGTTTTTGGCATCCAGTACCCCTACTTGCTTATGTTTCATATGCAAAGGAGCATAAATTAGAATAAAAACTAGATCCCAATTAGACCCCACAATTTGCATGGTAACGTCAGTCGAATGGAGATCCAGAATCATATTATACTTTTCCACAACCATGAGTCACTTTGTAGACTTTAGAGGGGAAGGAAGTGGATTAAAGGGAATATGTAAGCCCTTTTTGAAGTTAAGCTGTGTTGATAGAATGTATGTTGCCCATTAAGGAAACAACAACAAAAGTTGTCCAAAGATTCCCAGTTAACAGAAAATAAACTACCAAGTCGCCCTTTCCATAGTAAACGCGTTCATGCGATTCATGCCCTATCCGAGTATGCGCTTCGCACTTGCGAAAATGACAAATGCCTGTCCATGTTCGAGTCAATGTCAATGACAAGGTCCCGCTGCGATTTTGCATCTAGTAAGGATCTATTTCAAAATAGTACTGATCTATTTCAAATAATACGGATCTGATACACTTTCGTTGCGGGACTATGTCAAACGCGTCATTCGCATGGGTTACGTTTGACATTCATGTAAAATGGCCTGAACATGGACAGGCATTTGTCATTTTCGCAAGTGCGAATCGCAAACATGGACAGGGCATTACTGACACGGTGCCATACATCGACGGGTGCAATGGAAATTCTTTCAAATATGCATGCAGATATTGAAAAATAGCATTATTCAGAGACATATTTTCATGCAAGTTCGAATGGGATGGGTGTAAGGATTGACTTAAATGTGAAGAGGATGATAGGTTAGTTCCTTTTCTCTTTTTATCATTCATTAGTTTGTTGAATGGTTGCGTTCTTTTACAGTTTAAGTCTATGACATTCGACATTGCCATCTGATTTTCCCTAAAGGTGTGTGGTGGTTTTTTTTCCTAGGACGCTAAGATCGGCGAAGAAATGTAGCAGGTATTCTTAGGTATGAAACAAAACACGACAGTAAATATATTCAATAATAATAATAATAATTTATTGACACATTATATAAAATATATAAGTGTGCATCATATAAATGATGATGAGAAGGTTGGCAAATTAAGCCGCATGTAACGATTAGCTTGAGGTTCGTTTATAAGAAAAGAGTAACACCTTGCAACAAATCAATTACCAATAAAATTGAGTGTTTCGCCATAGTTGATTTTTTGAATTTTCGTGCATTACCTCAGGAAATAAAACAATAACATAACACACACAATAGTGAATTATAAGATAAATCTATATACTACGGCATGCCTAAGAATAGTTTCTACCTAGCCACCTTTCTCAAATTCTAGCATCCGTAATATACCTCCACCCGCAGTAATTCGAATGCGCTATGCACGAAAATTCATATACCGCACATGGTAGTTTTTGTGGATAAGCCACAGGCGTGCTACTCAAGGATACAGGTAAAATGATTAAATACAAGTTTGCTTCATGGATTGTTCACTGAGGTTGGTTCCATACATACATGTTTGCACATGTTTGATTCTGATATAATTCTTTTAGAACGCAGATAAACATAACAAATACGATTCGATGTAGATAACAGTTGAAAATAGATACGAAACGAAATAACAGAGGTGAAAGTAAATATGATATTTAGGTTTCTTCGTGACTTTTCCATGATGTAGATGTAGCTGCAAACTCTAATGGCCGTTTTTAGAAGATTTCTAAATGAATGTGATGATTAATTCGTTCTTGGAATATAGGTATATTCCCTTAAACCCGACTGTGATATCATTTTCTTCGAAAACTATTTAGAATTTGAGTGATGTCTGACGATTTCAATAGCCTTTTAAATGTTTTAGAATCATGTGCCTTTAGCAATTGTTCTGGCATTTTGTTTAGCCATCTGGCCGTACGCAGAAAGAAACTGTGATAAAACGGGTTACGCTTTGCCAAAGGAACATGATATTCGAATGACGATAATCGTCCTCGAGTAGGCTTCATTACGTAATATTTACTGAAGGAGTTGGCTAGTTCGCCTTTCAAAAGTTTGAATGTGAATATAAGGTCGTGTTGGATTCTTCTTTGTTGCAATGAAAGCAGGTTAAACTTACGTAATCGGTCTGAGTAAGATGGGATCAGGGTGCATTTTGGGTAACATTTTTGAAAGATCATGCGAGTGATTCTTGATTGCACTTTTTCGACACGTAGTTTATCTTTTTTGAGATACGGATTCCAGACAACGCTTGCAAACTCTAACAGAGGACGGACCCAAGTTTTATACGATTTTACGAGAATCAGAGGATTTCGCTGCTTAATGCTCTTAGTAAGAGCATACCAAACACCCATACTTTTCGTACATATATTAGAAATGTGGTCAACAAAATGCCAATTATCTTGTATCTGAATTCCCAAATCTCTCATAGAAGAAACCACTCCCAATTGAGTTCCATTCACACTATACTTATACTTACAGTTTTTCTTTCCCATATATAGAACCTTACATTTTTCACTAGCCAACTCAATTTGCCAATCGATACAGTACTTCGACAACGTATCTAGCGACTTTTCTAACGAGAGATTGGCACTCAAAGCTTCATGTGGTTGATAATCACAGTAGATTTTACAATCATCAGCAAAACATCGTATGTGTATGTTAGGAGAAGTTCGAATGACATTGGGAAGATCACATATATACAAAAGAAACAATATAGGACCAAGTACAGAGCCTTGAGGCACACCAGATGTAGCATTAAATTCATCAGACAAACAGTCATTTACTTTTACTTGAAATGTTCTACGCGCTAAGAAATCAGACAACCAGTGAATTAACTGAAGAGGAAAGCCCAGCATTTGAAGTTTGAAGAGCAATTTGGAGTGAACCACCTTATCAAAGGCTTTTGCAATGTCTAAGTATATAACATCTACACATTCGCCTTTTTCATAAGAAGAGAGCCATTGTTTCTGTACATCAAGCATCTGTAGGTCTACAGATTTCCCCCTTATAAACCCATATTGTTCTGCTGGCATACAATTTAACCGTTCAATATATTTGTACAATTGATGTTTTACTATCATTTCCATAGTCTTGCAAACAGCACTGTTAATACATATAGGTCTGAAGTGTACTGGATATTTAGGCTTCGGAACCTTAGGAACAGGAGTTACGATAGATTTTCTCCAAATGTTAGGCATTCTACCCGTTTCTATAGAGATATTATAAATAAAAGACAATGGTTCTGATAATTCACCTTTACAAAATTTCAAGAAAAACTGAGGAATCCCGTCTGATGTCAAAGAGAACGAATTTTTTAGTCTACCAAGTGATTTACACACGTCTTGAGGAAAAATAACCGGTAGTGAAGCATTAGTATGGATATCTGATCTAGAATACATCATTGGAAAAGTGCCATTGTCACGCGTGAATACAGACTCAAACTGATTTCCTAAGAGGTTTGCCTTTTCATAGCTATCATAAACACATTGGTCATTGAGTGGTTTGTGAATTACACCAATTGATGATTTACCTTTAATACGAGAATTTACGTATGTATAAAATTTCTTCCCAAATTTGTTCTCAAAAGCTTTATTTTCCTTATAGGCATAAAACCTCTCCAACGATTTGCTAAGTTGAGCGTTTATTCCCTTTATCAAATCACTAATGTGCACCGATTTCAAGTTTTTGTTCAAGTTAAACAAGCGTTGTTTTTGATAAACCATATTCTTGATGTATTTTGGAAAACGTGTCAATGGCAATTGCCTGTACTTCAGTGGAACATAATCCCTAATCAACGAACGTATATAACTAGAAAAGCGTTCTTCCAAGTCGTCAACAGTATTGTATGTCCCAAAATAAGTAACCCAGTCAATTGAGAGCATAGACTTTATTCGAGGCCAATTAGCACTCTTGAAATCAAGAAAAGGTGTTTGCATATTAATATATTCTATAGTCATATTTATTTGAAAGGTTATTAGATTATGATCTGAAGAGCCCAATGGCGGTTCGACCGAACAATTTTTTATTAGGTTAGATGAACTGCAAAATAAATGATCAATAATTCGTCTATCACGAGTTGGTTCTGTTACATAAAAAGACCATCCCAGGGAGTTTATGAAATCACCGAATTCCCTTTCCTTAGCTAATGTAGGACTTGGGTTTGTAAAATCAAAATGAATATTAAAGTCGCCAAGAAGAATAACATCAATTCCCGAAGTAGATAAATTGATAATTTCATCATACAATGAAGTATCAGCTAAAGCAGTACAACCCGGAAGTCTATATACAACAATAAAACGTATTTTACGAAAAATTAACTAAATCTTCAATATCTACGCAGCACAGTTCAAAATTTGCATTTCCCATGTGTTTTTGTTCTTTGCATAAAAAACATGAATTTACATAGAGACAAATACCACCACCTTTTTTAGACTGTCTATCAAAACGCAATAATTTGTAATTCCCAGTATGCAAAATAGTGCAATCTTTTATATCTTTATTTAACCAAGATTCAACCAGAATTAAAATATCAGGATGTTTAGCAGATAAAAAATGGTGTACATTATTAAGATTTTTCATGAGACTACGAATATTCATAAAAGATACTAAAATCGTCTCATGTTCCTTAATTTGCCCTCTTAGTTTCCCACCTGCCGGTTAGAACCAACAGAACCCGCGAAACTATTAGGAGTGAATTTGTTTGGGGGAGGACCCGACCGAGGTCTATTAGTGTGCCGTGGATTTACCCAACCAGGAGGAATGCAAGTCTCAAACGCCAATTTGGTCCTGTCCACACCATTTTCCGACGCCCACACCAACTTATCATCCCGAAGCTGCCACCTTTGCTGGCCTCCCATACTGTTAAGATAATCCCGCTGAGTACGCATTTCATTCAAACGTTGCCTCTGTTCGAAAGTCATACTCTCCCTGATGAATACCCTACCCCACTTTGTATCTTTGAGCCGGTGTTTTCTACTGAGAATTTTGGAACGGGAAGCACGAGAAGGCATTTCAAGCTTCCACAAAAAAGCATTCATTTTGTATAGGGCACAGGGAGCTTCTGTAATACCTAAGAACTTAATCATTGCTTTGAGATTCAATGTCTGGGTTGTCTCCTCCGCTACTTCATTACGAGCAATAGTTTCTTTTGGAAGGTCCATGTTGTGATTAGGAGGAGGGGGAACATTGGGAACTGAAATAACTAGACTACGGAGTCCTACGCTCCTCCCTGACACTGTCCATTACGAGGCTAGAGGTGCCACTAATAACCCCCTTAGCCAAAGAAATTAGTTTCTGGACAGCATCAATCAGTTTTCCAGCTTGCCCTGCATCTAGATGTAATCCATCCTGTCCTACTTGAAGCATACCTTCAAGCTCTACTTCACCCATGCCCAGAATTTCACTGAGCTCAACCTCCTTACGCTTAGGAGAATGCCCCCTAGGCGAAGAACTCCCATCACTATTTCTATCCCTCTTTGCTGCACTCCTTGGAACAGGAGCGTCTACGCCCTTATCCTTATCCACCTCCATTAAATCTTACAATGAAAGAAAGATATTTACTAACTATTAGTTACAATATTGTCAAAAGGAATAATACTGACCGAGGTTGTGTCGCAGAGCCTCGGAAAACCGCCGCGCGCTACGTGAATAGAATTCCTTTGCAGCAGTCTGGCGGGTATCAAGATCGTGGATGAAAAAAACCGCTGTTCCGGAGACGCCTTCGGCTGGGGATCCCGATCCCGATACCGAGGCACCTTGGGCTACCGCTTCCAACTTCCAGATGCCATATTCACCACTCAATTCCCCATGGGGGAAATCCCCGTCTTTTTATCTGCGTGGTTCACATTAGAATGCTATTTTCTGTCCCTAGGGCATATTTCCCCGAGGGAATCGGAGTGGTGAATATGGCCTCAGTTCTGCAATGCATAAGCCCATCGATTGTTGACTATTTTTCTTTGCTCTCATGCTTCTCATGCTTTCCTAATCCTTCCATTTTATGATTTTGTTACATGTGTACTCGTGTGCTCATTGACCGACTCTCAGTCCCTTACAATTAGATTGATCGTTCGTTTCGTTGTCCATTTACATTAGTTACAATTTTCTTTCTTGCTTGACCGTTTTGTTAGAATTTGACCGCACTCTCTTAACTTTTATTATGTTCTTCTATGTCATTGTCATATCCGTGCAGTGCAATAAACATTTTTTATACATATTTTGATCACTGTCAGGTTACGGTATTTATGTGTGAAATGGTTTTTTGACCCAGTGCTGACCCGACGAGCTAGTGTGCCGACCCGACGCTGACCCCAAAGAATGATGTGCCGACCCGACGTTGACCCCAAAGAGTCGGTATGCCGACACGACGTTGACCCGCTTTAACTTTTACTGACACGGGGCGCGCACGAGGAGAATGACGCGTCGGTATTTTCCTATTTGGGGTCGGCACTTCGGGTCGGTGAGGAACATAGGTTCGCCTTTTCCATAGTAAACGCGTTAATCGGAACCATTGCATAAATTTGGTTCCAATGGAACAAATTTCAACTTACATCGGCAAATAGCAAGATTCAAGATGCAGGGCATGCAAATTCGTATTTACATATTCAGTCGCCTATTTAAATTAACGTCTGGTATGGAAACGCTCGTTTCGCTTTTTTTTGCTCATTTTGAGTGCCTACATATTCGCTTTAAAGCGAAATACCACCCGGTTTGGGGTTTTTTCACCAAAAATAGTTTGAAAAAAGTTATAAACGAAAATAAACATAAAAATACAAACAAATAAGTGCATCTTGTATAAAAATGTTCTCAAAGAACCATTTTTTTGCGATTTTGTATGGGAAAATTCGCTTCCCGCGATTTGCCGATTTTAATACTAGCACGGCCATGGAAAAATGCACGGTTTGAAAACGGAGGTAAACGCACGGTTCTCCTCTTTTTGTGTGTTTTTTTTTTGTTGAGACCGACCGCTAATTCGCTTTAAAGCGAATATGTAGGCACTCAAAATGAGCAAAAAAAAGCGAAACTAGCGCTTCCATACCAGACGTTAATTTAAATAGGCGTCTGAATATGTAAATACGAAATTGGAATGCGCTGCATCTTGAATCTTGCTATTTGCCGATTTAAACTGAAATTTATTCAATCGGACCCAAATTTGTGCAAGGGTTCCGAATTAGCGTTTACTATGGAAAAGGCGAGCTTTGTAATTGATTTTCTTTTAAGTGGGTAATTGTAGACAACTTTTGTTATTGTTTCCTTAATGGGCAACACGCATTCTATTAATACAGCTTACCTTCAAAAAGGGCCAACATATTCCCTTTAAGGGGACAAGTTTCACAAAGAGGGAAATAGGAGAGATAGAGGGAGAGAGTGTAAGAGAGAGAGAGAGAGAGAGAGTTAAGAGTGTGTGTAAGAGAGGAGAGCGAGAGACGAGAAATATCCAGAAATAGACGAAGAGACGTGAGTACGCAGATGTGCTTTCGTGGCTAAGTACTAGTGTCGTTCCATGTTAAGAAGGAGATCGCTGATGATAGAGGTAGAGGCAGAGAGAGAGAGAGACCCTAGAGGAGGAGAGGGATGGACAGGAACAGAACACGGAAACAATCGACCAACAGGAGTAGATGACTGAGAGAGAGCAAGGGGAAGAGAGAGAGAAAAAAAAAAAAAAAAAGACGGAAGAGAGAGAGGGAGAGACGAGAAGAGATCTTATCGTGAGATTCCGGGATGAGATTGTATGTTCTCTCGTAAGGAGAGCGACGATTTGCAATTGAGAGAGGAGGAGTTTGAGGACCGAGTCGAGCGAGAGAGATGCGCGGCAGAGAGAAGAAACGGATTGGAGCGAAGAGAGAGAAGGGAGACCTCGAGACTGGGAGAGGAAGCGATGAGGAACCTTGAACACGTATGCACGATGAAGAGCTCACCAGAGACCGGAGAGGAAGCTTATGAGGAGGGGATGAATGAGCATTAGACCCAGAGCTAGAGGAGATGCGAGAGACGAGGAGGAGAAGAGACGATGGGGAGAGGACGGGGATCGGAGACAGGCGAAGTAGAGGAGCTGACGGAGGGAGAGGAGAGGAGAGCGAGAGAGAGCGGAGAGAAGCGGAGAGAGAGCGTGAGAGCGGAGACGGGGGAGAGGAGAGAGGGTTAGAGAGCGAGGAGAGAAGAGAGAGAAAAAAAAAAAAAAAAAAAAAAAAAAAAAAAAAAAAAAAAATTTTTTTATGTTTTGTTTTTTAAACTTTTAAAAAAAAAAAGAAGAGAAAGGAGAGAGAGAGAGATAGAGAGAGAGAGAGGGCGCCAGGGACGAGGGTGGGAGAAAACATGAGAAAGAGGAGAGGAGAGAACTAGAAAGATAGTTGAGAGAGAGAGATTCGAAAAGAGAGAGATGCGAGACTGAGAGAGAGACTGCGAGACTGAGAGAGAGACTGCGAGACTGAGAGAGAGACTGGAGACTGAGAGGGAGACTGCGAGACGGAGAGAGAGAGACTGCGAGACTGAGAGACTGAGAGAGAGACTGCGAGACTGCGAGAGAGAGAGAGAGAGAGAGAGAGAGAGAGAGAAAGAGAAAAAGAGAGAGAGAGAGAGAGAGAGAGAGAGGGAGCAGGGACGCGGTGTGAGAAAACATGAGAAAGAGAGAGGAGAGAACTAGAAAGATAGTGAGAGAGAGAGATTGCGAGACTGAGAGAGAGATGAGTGCGAGACTGAGAGACTGAGAGAGAGACTGAGAGAGAGAGAGCGAGACTGAGAGAGAGACTGCGAGACTGCGAGAGAGAGAGAGACTGCGAGACTGAGAGAGAGAGATGAGAGAGTGAGAGAGAGAGAGACTGCGAGACTGAGAGAGAGAGCGAGAGAGAGAGAGGATGCGAGACGAGAGAGAGAGAGAGAGCTGCGAGAGTGAGAGAGAGAGACTGCGAGACTGAGAGAGAGACTGCGAGACTGAGAGAGAGACTGCGAGAGGAGGAGAGAGAGATTGCGAGACTGAGAGAGAGAGATTGCGAGACTGAGAGAGAGAGACTGCGAGACTGAGAGAGAGACTGCGAGACTGAGAGAGAGACTGCGAGACTGAGAGGGAGACTGCGAGACTGAGAGAGAGACTGCGAGAACTGAGAGAGAGACTGAGAGAGAGAGAGACTGCGAGACTGCGAGAGAGAGAGAGAGAGAAAGAGAGAGAGAGAGAAAGAGAAAGAGAAGAGAGAGAGAGAGAGAGGGAGCAGGGACGCGGTGTGAGAAAACATGAGAAAGAGAGAGGAGAGAACTAGAAAGATAGTGAGAGAGAGAGATTGCGAGACTGAGAGAGAGAGATTGCGAGACTGAGAGAGAGAGACTGCGAGACTGAGAGAGAGACTGCGAGACTGAGAGAGAGACTGCGAGACTGAGAGAGAGAGACTGCGAGACTGAGAGAGAGACTGCGAGAGTGAGAGAGAGAGACTGCGAGACTGAGAGAGAGAGAGAGAGAGAGAGAGAGAGAGTAAAAGCATGAAGGCGAAGGTACATACAGCGGGAGAGAGTAGGTGAAAAAGCGCACGAGGGGCTAGTCAGACAGATAAGTGAGCAATATAAACAGTCCGCTTACAATTAGGAAGGAATAGTAGGAATAGACTGTTTACGTAGAATATTTTTTAATAGGATAACAACCGGCCGAAGTCGGATTCCTCCAGTCGGAGAAGAGCTGCTACAGCTTTTACATAACGAATTGCCGCTTATTTCAATTATCCCGGTATCCCACGCTCCTTGGACATATCACTTACCAACTGTGTAAAAAATTGATTAAATGAAGGCTTCATTTAATCAATTCTTTCCGGTTATGCACACCTAGCTGGTATTGTGGTTTATAACTCCCCAGGCAGTTGTGGTGCTATGCGCCCACTGTGTGTTGCAGGCGAGCCGTATAAGTCGCTAGCAAGAACGAAATTTGGGTGTGGGTGGCGGTAGTGTAGTGGTTAGCATACTGGACCGGTAATCCAGAGGTCGTGGGTTCGACCCCCACTCGTCCAATACCCCAATTTTTCGTTCATGCAATCAAACTGTGTAAAAAATGTTCACCCTTTTCAGCGTTACAAGTTCGTGTAGTTTGTTTACCGCTGTCGGATCTACTAAAAGGATATGTGAGTCTCACCTGAAATTGAAGTTCTTTTTTTGGCGGTTCCGAGGAATCTCCAAAGAAAAGCTTCTGAAATACTGGCGAGTGGAAGCCGAGGAGGTCCGCATTCACGTAGAATGTATGACCTGAAAGAATATACTTGCTTGTAACCGTGAGGCTCTAGCTTATAATTTACGTCACTCCTTGTCAGAAATGACGATTTGTACAATTAAAGCGAAATACCGGCCGGTTTTTGAAACACATCGAGTAAACCAGCATTGAAATGCAGCTTATGCAAATGAACATGAATAAAAAACAAAAATCGAGCTAAATTCGAGTAAATGAACATAAGTACGTACGAATTCAATTGTCCACGGTGCGCTTCAAAAACCGGCCGGTATTTCGCTTTAATCATAAATGTTTATTGGATCAACGAGTCGTAGGAACCAAGAAGAAGGTTCTTGGGGTAGTTGCTATTAGCACTACCCTGATATCTTCTTCGCTCCTACGACTATTACTGTGGGAGTAGTTTTCCATAGACACCAAAGGAGTTGCACCTACCGAGTGACCTAACAAAGTCACGAGAAAATAACTGTAGTCACAGTTAAATGAGGAGGCGCATGAGAATGAAGTGCTCAAATAGTTTCCTCAGATGAGGGTATTAAATTCCGAAAGACATGCTTTACAAAGCAAACGCTTTTAATTGAAAGGAGTAAATCAATATAATACTATGAATTCTATTAAAGGGACAGGCCCACCGATATAAACCTACGTTTATTATTTGTTCATAATTCATAAAAAGGGTATTTATTATAATATATACAAACTAAATATTATTCAGATTCACCATGGGGAAGTTTTTCCTGTGAGCTTTCCTTACAGAAGGTACCGTAGACAGGTCATTTGCACAATCATTTGCATACACACCTTTGATGTGGATATGCAAACGACTTAACTTCCCTTTCCGACAAAGGTGTGTATGAAAATGACTATGCAAATAACCTGTCTACGATACCTTCTGTAAGGAAAGCTCACAGGAAAAACTTCCCCATGGTGAATCTGAATAATATTTAGTTTGTATATATTATAATAAATACCCTTTTTATGAATTATGAACAAATAATAAACGTAGGTTTATATCGGTGGGCCTGTCCCTTTAAAATTTTCGTAAAGGATCTTAGTAAATAGGTGATTTCCATAGTGGGCATGCAGATTTACAAGTCATTTTGCAAGCCGGCAAAAATTAGAATGCCCACTATGGAAATCAACTATTTACTACGATCCAAAATTTTTATAGACTTCATAGTCTTATATTGATTTGCTCCTTCCAATTAAAAGCTTTTGCTTTGTAAAGCATGTCTTTCGGAATTTAATACCATCATATTTCGATAAAAGGAAACCATTTGAGCACTTCATTCTCGTGAGCCTCCTCCTTTAAGCTACATTGTCCACCAGCTAACAATTTTAGAATCTTGACCGCCTTGGGGAGAAACGGTGTCCTGCCACGAGAACCGAACCCGCGAGTTTGCACGGTGAGCAAGGCATTAACCACTGCACCACAAGGCGACCTACTACTAGGCGAAAATGGACGACAAAAAGCATTTTCACGAAAACCCACCGTCCTGAACTATAATTTTGTATTTATTAAAGAAGGTGATGCTCCTGTAATCCTCTGGCACCAATGGAGATGGGTCCACAACCATGCTAAATCGAAAACGTTGCTTTTTTGTGGTAATGCTTTTGGATATAAAAGCAAAGTCAGCGAGTAATTAGATGCATTCTCATTGAAGCAGCTGTTTTTATTGGTTGACACAGACGTCCGAAATACTTTTCAAACAACGAAGGTTATAACGCTTAAAAACGGCATTGTAGAGTGCATGAATATTCTATCTCAATCAGTTTGTATAAGGTTATTTTACAATGATTGAGACCGACAAGCACAATGATGACTTTATTAAATATAAGAAACCAGTCGGCTCACGCCGCCTGAGGCGACTTACATGGAAATATTATTGGTTTAGCATGGGCATACTTATATACAAAGCTTCAAACTTATCATAAGAAATTCACATAATAGGAAACAATTGCATAAGCATACTTAGACATTGAGCTGCGAAACTCTTTTTTATGCCCGAACACGAAATTTGCATTTCCGTAACGCACATCGGTATGCAAATTAGGCTACAGTTAATCTTTTATATAATAAGATAAGTAGACAGAATATTGTGGTGGTGGGAGGTGGGTTAGTTTGAGTTGAGTGACGCTCTGCTCACGTGCCGTCATGTAACTGGGTAGGTCAATCAGTGACACCCATACTTATGGCCGTAGGCACGAACGCTGGGAGTTTGCTCACTGCCTCCCAGATGTGAGGCACATGGACGGATCACACTCGAAACAGTGACACGTAGGCAAACTTCACCCCTTTGGTATGGCTCCCATGCTAGGGCGAAGCTCGTTGGAATATGGAATCTAACGGGTAGGCAGACTGACAAGATCCATGATAGTTAGAGAAGAGAATTGTGCATGAAAATCAAGCAAATACTCGATATTCGACCCCCAGTCCAGTATTCACGATGAAACACAGTACATAGTAATGTAGGTTAAAACGGGGGCAAAGCGAATATGTATATGTAGGCACTGAAAAAATGAGCAAAAAAAAGGCGAAACTAGCGTTTCCATACCAGACATTAATTTAAATAGGCGACTGAATATGTAAATACGAATTAGCATGCCCTGCATCTTGAATCTTGCTATTTGCCGATATAAGTTGACATTTGCCCCATCAGACCCAAATTTATACAACGGTTCTGATTAACGCGTTTACTATGGAAAAGGCGAACTTTGTAATTCATTTTCTTTTAAATGGGTAATTGTAGACAACTTTTTTTATTGTTTCCTTAATGGCGAACACGCATTCTATTAATACAGCCTACATATTCCCTTTAAATAAAACGGTTTCCCGAACTAAATACACCTTTTCCCATTGGACTCGGTGGTGGTGCGTGCATTTTATCTTAAACGTATCACAAACAGAGCGAGCTGCACTAGCAATGCGGACTCATTGGCGACGTTTATGCCCTGCTCGAAGAAAAATGCAGTACCACCAAGACCAAACTACGAAAAACGAACTCAAGGAGAGAATCGGAGAATTCACTGAAAATGGAAAGTGGGAGATACTGGAGTACAGTAGTTATGTAAGGGACCGGGTAGCGGATGATGATAAATAGTATAAATACCCTGCTAGCTTACCCTTCTTCTTCTTCCTTGCGCTTATCCCGCGTGGTGGCAGGGTCCGCTTTTTTGTATTTCCCCCATTTTATCCGATCTGACGAGTCTTGTGGCGTTAGACCAGTGGTCTTTAGTTTAGGTCTGCGTTTAGCCGATCCACATCTGTTCTGATATCACTGCATTATATTCGTTCATGTAGAATCGGCGGGAGCAGCTTGAAAGCCGAAGACAAGAAATCAAAACGAAACAGCTGTGTTAATTTAAGGTGCCGGCAGAAATTTCTTTGATCGCAATTTTTTTTTATTCTGCTTGGAATTAAAGGGTGAGGTCCACCTCAGAAACCAAAAAAGTTATTATTTTTATTAGCTTCCCCGTGTCTGTATCTACCAGAAAAACTAAAACAAATTTGACAGAACATTATTTCCAACGAAATATTGAGCAAAAAATGGTCCAGCTTGGGTACCTGTGATTACGGTAGCCTGGTACCTTTTTTACGTTTTGGTTGTGAAGAAAATTTTTTTGAAAAATTTCGAAAAAATAACAACAACAAAAATAAGTTCCAAAATAACTACGGTACCATACAAATGACGAAGACGGGATTAAATATGGGTTGTTTAGCTTGGCAAATAAAATAAAACGCCTGGTTTAAAAAGGCGACAAACGCACAGTCACAATTCCGCCCTTTTTTATTTCCCAAACAACGGTCGCGAGAGCGCGGTTTATCATGCACCACACCCTATCGGCGCCTATCGTAATAATGGTACTGGAGGGCCGTTTTTTGCCCCATATTTCGTTGGAAATAATTTTCTGCCAAATTTGTTTTAGTTATTCTGGTATATACAGACACGGGGAATCTAATAAAACTGATAACTTTTTTGTTTTCTGAGGTGGACCTCACCCTTTAATTACAAAGTTACAAAGTTTCCTTGTTGGTCTTCCTTCGGAGTGAATTGGTATATTTCTCGCTCTTTCTGAATTATGTGGTTCAGCAGACGGCCGCCTGAGGCGGGTTTCCAATACTTCAATACTTCAAAGCCTCAGAAAATGGGCATATTTGTATAAAACGTCTGAAACGTATTCCTATAAATAAGGTACTGAGACCTCATTTTGCTTATTTTTTGCGAAAGGTTGGACTGCGTATACCTTATACCGAATCCTTGAAACTTATTATGGATTTCGTTTCCGCGATGACATCAAATAAACCTTTCTCCTTTAAAGGGACAGGCCCATCAAAGTAAACCTATATTTACGACGTATTCATAATGTGTATAGAGCATTTTTATTACAATATATACAAACCCAATTTCACCTACTTTCGTCCTCGAGGACTTTTTCCGATGTGCTCATCATCATATGTATACCGTAAAACTGCAGAGATCGAAGCTGTCTACGCAAATTTATCAAGAAATTAAAATGCGAGCTAGATTTGCATATACACCTTGGAAGTCTGCAGCTTTATGGTATACATATGATGATGAGCACATCGGAAAAAGTCCTCGAGGGCAAAAGTAGGTGAAATTTGGGTTGTATATATTGTAATAAAAATGCTTTATATACATTAAGAACGTTTCGTAAATATAGGTTTACTTTGATGGGCCTGTCCCTTTAAAGGGATAGGTTCATCTCAACTCACCTTTATTTTTTATTGTTTTTATCGATAATAGCACAAATATCATTCACAATGAAAATTAAATCAATCACAAAACAGTAGCCTCGCAGAAGAAGCTTCCTTCATTGGAAGCGAGTTGATCGGAAGCCAAAATCTAAACTCAAAAACTAATACCGTACACAGATCTCGCGGACTAATGGCAATTAGCCAAGAGCCAATTAAAGCGTCAGGCCCATTTCAAGTGACCCCTATTTTTGATGATTCCATCTGATTCTGCATGTCAAATATAGTAGGATGCAATATTTTTTTAATTTTCGAGCGCAAAATTCACACACTATTCAGCAATTTACCGTGGGCAGCCATACCCAACTATCTATCGCAGTTGGCACGCCCATTCGCGCTGATGGGCTAATCTCGCAATTGCCACGCCCAATACAGCATATTGCCCAATTAGCGCAAAGGGGCGTGACAACTGCGATAGATAGTTGGGTATGACTGGCAATGGTGAATTGGTGAATACTACGTGAATTTTGCGCTTGAAAATTAGAAAAATATCGTATCGTACTATATTTGACATGGGGAATCAGATGAAATCATCAAAAATAGGGGTCATTTGAAATGGGCCTGACCCTTTAAATGATACCACACCGTGGAAAATAATGGCCTGCCGAGTGTAGTTTGTAGTTTGGCTAAATGCCATTGGCCCGCACGATCTGTGTACGGTATTAATTTTTGCGTTTAGATTTTGGCTTCCGATCAACTAGCTTCCAATAACGGAAGCTTCTTCTGCGAGACGTATTGTTTTGTGCTTGATTTAATCTTCATTGTGAATGATATTTGTGCTATTATCAATAAAAACAATAAAAAGAGAGGTGATTTGAGATGAACCTATCCCTTTAAGCCGCGTTCGAGTTGGGAAAAGTTGTGGAATTCCGGAATTCCACCGTTCGAGATGGGATAACGGAAACGTAAATGTTTTTCCGCTATTTAACCCCAACCGTCGGGGTCAAGCGTCATTTTTGGCTCCTGCAGTGGTTAAAAATATAATCCCACAACGATTCCACTACGGTATTTTTGCTTTTCCTCGCACGTTTTTCCGTCCAACTCGAACAGCGGAATTCCGGAATTCCACCAAATTTTCCGCAACTCGAACGCGGCTTTATACAGTAGCAGATAGCTAGCATATAAGTCGTCATAGTAGCTCAGTTTCAGCACAATCGTGCCTCTTCTTTAATGAATTGTTCGCTATTTGCGGTTTAAAAAAGAAGAATCAAAAGCTTTCACTTTAAACTCTTACACGATATAAAAAATAGCGCAACTTACTCAGCGCAAATCCATCGCGAGCTTTCCATAGCGTTCGCAAAAAAAAAAACTTTTTACTTCGATTGTACATCAATCGATTGAGCTTTTTTATGCTGAAGTCGATAAAAAAAAGAATTAGCTGCTGCGGTGCAAGAGTAAAAATCTTATAGGCTCTCATTGATGTATAATCCAAGTAAAAAGCTTTTTGCGAACAAGTAGCCTTCCCTTGTTAGCGCCTAGATCGTACCAGGAACGGAGACGGCTTGGGAATCCTATGTGCTGGAAGTTTTTTTCCCTTTGTAAATTGTGAAAAACTCTAAAGCATGCTACACTTTGTTCTAAGAACAAAGGTAACGTCTTTGTTAGGTGGCAAAGTCGGTGTTTCCCGTACTTTGTAAACAGTGTTATTAGAAACTAACACCATCACCATTCGATAAACGTCTTTCTACCTAACTTTCGAAAGTAATCGAACACTTTATCTCGTGAGCCTTCTCCTTTGGTTTGTCAAATAAAATTGTACAACCAAATTCAGGGGGTTGACTTTCAGCAAGCAGATAAGGCAAGTGTACTGTATACTCAAACAAAAACTCAAAATCAAAAAGCATTGAAAACAAATAATTTAATATACACACACACACACACAATAAATGTACAAAAAAAGATTAGGCACAACTTCGGCGTACACAAGATTGCCGTTTAGGACTCATGCAAATTTAAGTTTTTCATTACATTGCATTACATGAAAACCTCCCTTTGCGATACAGTGGATAACACACCTTCAAACATCGATACGTAAACAAGCTTTATATTCAATCATTTATTCGGTGTAATTGGTGGTTTTTACAGCAATTTTAACTCTAGGGATACGTCACATACAACACACACATTATATTATTCCATGAATAGACATCAACAAGCATATATATACATCCAATGGTAACAAGCAAGAACTTCTTTAAACCAACTATGAGGGTAAATACCGTAAACATTAAGAAAAACCCGATAGCGTGAATTTTGTAAGCCTACAAATTGAAATTAGACACATACGAAGGAACAGAACAAATAATATTACCAGACATGAGAGCACCCACCCTAAACACTGTGGAAAGGGCAAATAAGAGACCAAGAGATAAAGTACGATATAATCCGCCGACAACGACCAATACAATTTATACAAAAGGTTGAGAGACAGAAGACCTATAAAACCCCTAAACTTACCAATTCTGAAGATACACACGTTTACTAGCGGTGTGTCTAGAGGTGGCGGAAAATTAATCCGAATTCAAGACATCCTTATATCCTAGCCTTTGTCTATGCGTCCGATATGTTGCTAAGTTTCTTAACCGTTTTTTTTTTTTTTTTTTTTTTTTTTTTTGGTGGTGAACCTTTTACAGGGGCGGAGGGGGAACCCTAGGCGTCAAAAGCCTAGATGAAGAACAAAATGCGATTTGCTCGCAACGAGGGATCGCTACAGTATGCGCGGATGACCTGCGCATCCAAGTTTGAATCGCAGCGAGAGGAGAGTGGTGTACGGTGTGTTATCCACCTACTCACAAAGTACAATTTTCATTACATGCATTACATGAAAACCTCCCTTTGCGATACAGTGGATAACACACCTTCATAACATCGATACGTAAACAAGCTTTATATTCAATCATTTATTCGGTGTAATTGGTAGAACCACAAAGCCCAGAGGGTTATCAAAACAAAGATTTTTCCCGGATTTGTCATCTGATTTTTCCCGGTATGTCTTGCTTGCTAGAGCTATAATAGCACAAGTTAACAACTGAGGTGCATAGATGAAGCCGTTTCTCTATGATATAGAACCTGTAACGGTAGGCCGGAAACGCCACAATCATTCCTCAACCTCGGCAAGGATGATATCCAGCGTTACCGAAAAACGCAACGAGTCCAACTTTCCTCCACAGGCAAACATCTACTAATAATGGTGACGAATCACCTGGTGGATCGAGACTCCATTGGTTTTATTCGAGTAATACGAAATTACATAATATATGGGAAAGAAATGTACGTGATCTCGGCGTCGGCGAGATTTTTCTGCTAATGTTCTTAATTTCAAGGCAACCTTCCTTCCCAATGCCTCAACAAAGTGCTAATTGTGTAGTCCAATGGGAATTCCAGACGCGTTAACGTAATCATACACACTCGTTCCGTGCGATCATTTTCCCTTGAGACTTAGGACGACATAAACCGTAATTGATGCCCGGGCCCGGCGGCAATTTACCCGAGCCGTGACACGGAATGTTCCAACTACAGTCTTACTTGGCTGCCGTTACTAACTCCTGCATAGCCAACACAGTTATTCTTTTTCTTTTACTGACCGAAGCGCTGAAAAGCAGTTGAGCGATTGTAACAATAGAGAAACTAGAACCTCGAGTGTTCAGAACCCGGTAGATGTGTTGTGTGGTGCGCAGCTGGGTCTGTTGCGCAGTTTGAACTACCGATAACCTCCTCTTCCACCTGTGAGAAGCCCAAAGCATACTGGAAAAACCGCTATTATAACCTCCGGCACATTCAAATTAGTTCCGATTTTTCCGACCGAGATACTGTAGACTTTGCGCCCAAATTTAAGCCAGAGAAAAACAGAATCTAGCATGCCCAAACACCCTAGCATGCGTCATATATCGTAGGAACTGGGCTTGCCGCAAAATTTGAACTAACGATAGATTCCTCT
Source organism: Pelodera strongyloides (assembly GCA_036852015.1). NCBI lineage: Eukaryota > Metazoa > Nematoda > Chromadorea > Rhabditida > Rhabditidae > Pelodera > Pelodera strongyloides. Next base: position 99,833 of record JAANDG010000239.1, read on the forward strand.
TACACGCATGAGAACTATAGAGTATACCGGAAAAGCAATTTCTCGACACGCAAGACAAAGTTGCCGGAAACCGATCGTGCTTATCACAATTCCTCATTCCATTATACCCCCATCTTCAGCTCCTTGACTATTCCAAAGAAACACAAGTTCGATCAATTTCGAACAAAAAGAAACACAAGTTCGAATAGGTTGGCAAAAAGAAAAATCGCAGCTCACAATAGAGAATTACAGTCGCAATTCTAACCAATGAATCCCAGAGTGAATTCGAATGGGCCCCGCCAGCGCATCATACGGTGGAGCGTGATTTGAGCGATGTTAAAACTCCAAGTCACCCGAGACCCTTTTCGACCTTTCAGGAATTGGAATATGTACGAGAGTCTGTTACATCACGCTTGAGATAAAGGCCCAAAGCTCTTTTTCTGACATTAGAAAAAGGACGTCCCCGGCATGGAATGAAATACATTAACGTCTAAAGAACTCATGCTTGGCTGTCTCTCAACATCGAGGCGAAAATATAAAATATCATTGGATATGAATATGACAATATATTTGTATGTGTGCTGATTTTCACAGAAATAATGTTTATTAATCGGGAATCCATCTCCACGCATTCTCTAGTAAACACCGTAAACGGGCACGTTTCATATACGGCCTATGCAATTGACGAGCTAGGTCAGACATGAACAACAGTGAGAAAAATGAGCGGCTGACACCAAAAGTGACTTCGATGCCAATGGTTCTGCGGACAAATGTAAAATCTTGATTTAGTAGCTTTACACAGTTCATAAATCAACAGAATATATCAAGCTGTCTAGCCATAAAGCATCTTCATACAAGTTAATGAACAATATGGAAGCTCCATACAAGTAGTACTACCGGGAGCAAGTAAACCAGCTAATTAGCTGTACACAATAAGGCATTAATACAATAACGATGTCAACGGTTGGGTTTCCGTACCAACAGCCATCTTCACATGGGTCCAAAAACGCCTCCACAGTGGTCCCAAATGAACTCCACCTCGGTCAACAAGGAATACGCAGGCTTCGTAAACTGAAAAAGTGAAGGACGAAATAACTAGTTATTTCCCAGGAATTATATATTTCAACTTTCTTTATTCATGAGCCTGGGAGGGCTCGCTTGAGCCGACGAAATGGGACTGCAGTAGACATTATGCGCTTTCTTATCGGAACTCGTTGGAGACGAACGAGTTAATACGCTCGCGTAAACCAGCCAAAATCTCGCTTGAGATTTGAGATCATGCTCGCTTGAACAAGGCCAAAAACCAAATTTTGAAACGGCACATATGGTACCACAATTGGAATTGCAATTTTGTCCCAATAGACCAACACAACGGTCCAAACCATCCACGACGCACCAAAATCCAAAATGAACAGTGGTCCAAAATGAACTCCAATAACGGTGCAGAAAGAATAGGCAAGCTTTGCAACCTGGAAAATGAAGAACAACATAACTCGGTTATTCCCCGGACATATAATCATTCGTCTCTCTTTGCTTATTCTTTCGTGTGTCTGGTAGGGCTCGCTTGAGCAGACAGAATGGGATTGCATAAAACGTAATCCGTAAAACATATCTTATCGGAACCACTGGCTATGAACGACTTAACGAACTTAAAACAGTGTCCTCTGCGGGAAACATGGTGCAACTGGTTTTCTGAAGGTACAAATTGTATAAATAATTGCTCACTTGAGCAAGGTTCACTTGAACCTGTACATGGCGATAACGTTCGAATAACACTGACCCGCGAAAATATTACTCTGCTTCGTGAGCAGCGCCGTCGCCCACTGTCAAATTCCGGCGTAAAAACCCAGCGTATTCCTCGATGGATAGATGAAGTATAAACCTGTAAAATATGGCGAGGCCAGACAATCAATGTTGCAAAAGAATGTAAAGGCCCGATTCAATCATATTTGAAAGGAAGGAAACAACTATTTTTGTGCCTTTTAGCAGATAAAATTACTAAAACTGGCCCTTTTACTTATAAGGCGATAATGACACGTAAATTGCCTTTATAAACAAAGAAAGTGGTAAATGAGCAAATATAATTTATAATAAAATGGTAAAAACGAACGTGGCACTTCGATAGCCGGAGAAAATAGCGTCGTCCTTCAACTGCCGTAGAATATGAATATCGTAGAAAAATTAATAAACATAAATAGGAAGAAATACTTCCGAAAAAATTTGACGTAAACCCTAGGCGTCAAAAGCCTAGATGAAGAACAAAATGCGATTTGCTCGCAACGAGGGATCGCTACAGTATGCGCGGATGACCTGCGCATCCAAGTTTGAATCGCAGCGAGAGGAGAGTGGTGTACGGTGTGTTATCCACCTACTCACAAAGTACAATTTTCTGAAAATTATAGTTAAATCCGGATTCAGTGAGTAAACCGAAAAATGTACAACAATTAGAATATTGAGTGATGGCTGATGGCCGCACTAAAAATCTTAGGCATAAAAAATGTACGATGAAGAAAATAAACAAGAAATCCAGGGGATTTAACTAAGAAGATAAATAAGATATCAGAATAATATTTATTGTATCCAATGAATGCAAATAAACAAGTCGTTTTTCGGCTGTCGTATCGCTTTACTAAAAAGAAACTTATATCGTACACTGTCACAAAATGACCAAAACTAGTGCTTTCTGAAAAGTTCTATTTATTTTTCTATTTGTTTATGTTGCTTTCCATTAATAAAAGCAGTTAGACTTCTTTTAACTAAAAAATTCCTAACTGGGTACCATTTTGCTTTAAGAATATAGACTATAAGCAAGATACACGAGAAATCCGTCAATTATGGAAATTATGTAACGACTTCTAACGCCTTATAAATATAAAACCACTCAAACGGACTTGAACAAAGTACGATCAATTTTGTATTTATTAGGTTTTCCGGGACACCGCATAAGGGACGTTGGGTTGTGAGTGTCACAGAAATACGTACTGCATTTTGAACAGACGATCCATGAATGCTGAAAATTAAACTTTAAATGATACTGAATTTAAGTTCTTTAGGCTAAACGCTTTCAAAAAAACGGTCCAGCAAAATACCGGCCGTTTTTTGAAACGTCTGAACAGCCGCATTCTTATTTTATATTCTGAGTTATGTTTATTTGCAGGTTATATGCACAAAAATGAAAGAAATTGGCGAATGCGTTCACAGAAAAGCTGCAAAACGAGCATTTTTATGCTCCATTGAATTGCTTAATAGTTCCATAAGTAACGCGCTGTCGATGGTTGAAGCCGATGTTAATATGATCTCAATTCCGCCTCCTATGCTGCCTGCATTTAGGTTAGCAGTATGTTCGAACACAAAAACACTAAGTGGCTTAGGTTTAGGCTTAGGCTTAGTTTGGAACGACTGTTTGGTACATCGTGTTGATTCGATTTTCGTAATTCAGAAATACAGCATTTAACTTTGTGTTCCTTTAATCTTGATCGCATTTTCACGTAAAAGCTGTTAAATTCCAGCTTACACTGTCACAATTATTGCACTTCCTTCTGACGTCACAGTGGACTAGAGAGTGAAGATTAGCGTTCATGGCCTCATTATTTTTAATAGACATCTTCAGAATTGCCTCGTTCAGCCTCGAGTCTTTCACCTGAAGACAATATAGACTGAAGAAAAGGGTGAAGTCATTTGCTTACCACTTCGTGTCCATATTTACGATTTCGTCTTAATTTTTATTAAAAGTGTTTATGCAAACCAAATTTTATCGGCATTCACCCCGGGGAACTTTTTCCGCCGAGCGCATCCACAAATGTGTACCGTTGCCTGGCCCTTCCTCTAGTTGTCTATCCGCTCTGGTTGTCTGCTCTCTCGGTTTTTTTTCTCTGGCACCTCTTTATTGAGCATACTCTCTCATGCGTAATTTTGCAACTGTGTTATAACATACGAGAAGTAAAAGAATTATTAGGACTAAATTGATGCAAATACGGTACCCTTATGAGTTGGGCTCGTCGTAAAAAAGTTCCCCGGGGTGAATGTGGATAAAAATTAGTGTGTATATATTGTAATAAACGCTGCTAATAAAAAATAACATGAAATCGTAAATATATGTTTATTTTGATGGGCCTGTCCCTTTAAAGCAAAATACTGGCCACTTTTTGAAACACATCGTGGACAGCTGAATTCTTACGTATTATGCTAATGTGCTCGAATTTAGCTCGATTTTTTATTCTAATTTATGTTCATTTGCGCATGAGCTGCATAAGAATGCTGGATGTGTTTCAAAAACCGGCCTGTCTTTCGCTTTAATATAAAGTTATCACCCACCTTTTCCCATAACTTCATGTCCACAAGAGTTGTGATTGGTAGCTCAGAAAGGCGATCCACAAGACGCCACTTCAATTCTTCGTAATCGCTAAATTTTTGTTGGGAGTGTATATATGTAGCCAACGCCAAAACCTTAGATGTCACAAGAAGGAAACATATTAGAGTACGTTTAAATCAGGAACACATTCCTGCTTTGTTCACCGTTCAAAACCACATGGCGTATCGCCGTAAAGCGAATTAGCGGTCGGTCTCCAACAAAAAAAAAATACAAAAGAGGAGGAAAACCGTGCGTTTTTGGACTTATATGTTATATATATGGGATTTGCATGTTTGCAACATTGCAACTATGGCAAAAAACGCCAGTTTTCCTCGCAAGTATCAATTCGCAAAATCATGTGCAATTTACCGTAATTTTATTATTTGTTTGTGTTTTTCTATTTATTTTCGTTTATAACCGTTTTAAAACTATTTTTGGTGAAAAAAACCCGAAACCGGGTGGTATTTCGCTTTAAATAGCATGCGTCCGATTATAGACTTCGTTAGGAAAGCACTAACATGTGTTCGAAGTCGACGACCATTCCGAGAAAGTCGACTAAAGTTTCCACATCAATATTGGGATCGTTGACGAGGCGAAAACCTGCGGATATACACCATTATGTTAATTGGAAATGGTTTAAATAATTTAAATTGACAGGCCCACGAGAAAAAAGTTTTCCCCAATTTATTTGTACAGCATGTCCGAAATTGCAGAAATATTAATGTGAAAACCGCATTGTTTGAAGCCCAGAACTCACAGAGTCATACCCCGGCAAACAGGCTTCGTTGTGGAGCCACAAACAAAAACCCAAACAAAAAAGTAAACTCTTCTCCTTTAAATAATAAGTCAGGGGGTCTAATGGAGGTGATTTTTTTTGTTCTAATACTGCTCGTTCGCCGTCAAAAACCGGCCTTTAGTTCGCTTTAAACAATATGGAACCTACTCATATGAGATTCGCAATGCATGCCCAAAAGTTCCACGTTAAACTTGTTTTCCATGCGCATCAGCTCCTTCAACTCAGAAACTGTAAAAAAAACTATACAGGCTATACGTTCAAAAGCTAATATACATCATAGGAAATCAGTGAGCCCATTTGGTGACGGTTCGTTGGATTTTTCAGAACATTTGGTGATATGGTCCAAGTTTCACCGAAAACCGTTAACAACAGGCGCCAAATGGTCACCAACTGGTCACTAATCGACGTATGTAGTCACTTCTAAGCAAAAGGGAAATACGAGTTCCCAACACTTACGTGTTTTCTGCATAATATCCACACATACGTTTTCAATAGCTGTAAGAAGAAGAGAGAATGACGCTACGGTCTCATCCTGTAACAATACACTACTGAAGGCAAATAAAGCAGAATATCGGCCGGTTCTTGAAACGCATCTCAAGTACTTGCACATTCCTATGTATTTATGTAAAATGGGGTCGGTTTTTTTTCTAATTTTTGCTCATTTGCATATATTGTATAAGAAAGCAGGTGTACGCAGTGCGTTTCAGAAACCGGCCGGTATTTCGCTTTAACGGGAAGTCGAGCCCACTCCAGTCGCTTATGCTGTGCTTGACAGCGGCGAAGAAGGAGATTTACAAAATTGCGCAAGCGCGCCAATCGTACATCAGTGGTGCGGTACCAGGTTTGCGCCAATCGTGGGTCAGCGGCATGCGGTCCACGAGGGTAATTGGACATTTATGAAAGCTGTACATAACGAATTAACGAATTGGTGCTCGTTTCAATTTTCCCGATATCCCACGCTTATCCGACATATTACGTGCCAATTTTTAAAGGGAGAGGCCCATGAGAATAAAGTTTTCCTCAATTTATTTGTAAAGAATGTCGGGAATTTCAGAAATATTACTGTGAAAACCGCATTGCTTGAAGCCTAGTGCTCACAGAATAATTCTCATGGGCCTCTCCCTTAAAGGAAAAATGTTAACCCTTTCGGGATGTTTGTATGCTTTTGTACAGCACTATATTTGTACGTACCTCTGTAACCCCTTCCAGCCCTGCAAGTTTGATAACCAAACGCTGTCGGATTAACTTAAAGAGTCAAGCTCACGAAAAAAAATTTTTTTTTGCTAGTTTGCCATATGTCGTTTCCATTTGTAAACTAGTATGGAGAACCGGAATATTATGGCAAACTAGCAAAATTTGTATTTCTCGTGAGCCTGTGTTTTTTTTGTGCTTACCGGTAATTGAAGTTCTTCTTTTGTCGGTTCCTTGGATTCTCCGAAGAAAAGTTTCAGAAATAATGGCGAGTAAGAAGCGAGGAGGTTTGCACGCACGTAAAATGTGTGACCTGAAATAATCTATTGCTTTTAATCCGAGAGCTCTTAGGCTTTAGCTCACAAACCCAATACTAACCCAATTTATGTTATTTCGAGTCAGCAATGAGGACTTTTATGTACCATTACTGTGGAAAAAGTTCTGCAAAGGAGTTGTACCAAATAAGTGACCGAATAAAGTTAAGAGAAAATAACTACAGTCACAGAGGCAAGATTATCCACCGGCAACCAATTCTTTTTTAGCCTTGGTGGGAAGTGATGCCCTGCCACGGGATCAAAGCACGCGAGCTTTGCACGGGGAGCAAGGTATTGCCACTAGGTGAAGATGGGCGACAAAGAAGCATTTTTACGAAAACCCACCGTCCTGTACTATAACTTTGTTTTTATTATAGAAGGATATGTTCCTGTACTCCTCTGGCACCAAGGGCGACGGGTCCACTACCATGCTAAACTGGAAACGTTATTCTTTTGTGTTTTATGGTTAAGGTTTTGGTTACAAAAGAAAAGTCGGTGAGAAATAGATGTAGTGACGAGTAAATAGTGCGAGTAAGTTGAGTGACGCTCTGATCACGTGCGATGTGCGATGTAAGGGTAGGCAATCAATGACACCCATGCTCATGGCCGTAGGCACTAATACTGGGAGTATGCTCCCGGCCCCGGCCTCCCAGAGGTCTCCCGCCCCCTTTGGGAACGCTCCCATACTGGTACATAGCGCTAATTTGTAATACGAACATTTCGCTGTTGCAGGTCTAACGCTAAAATGAAGCTTAAAACTAAAACTGCAACAACAACAATCTTATAGGAGAAGAGTTTGTTATTTTGTTTGACGTTCTGTGTGAACGCAACAAAGCCCATTCATAAGGATTTGCTCACTGAAATAAAGAAAACATTTGCCCAGCCATAAATACATAATGGCATTTCCAATGACAATTTGCATGGTACAATTAGTCGCATAGAGAGTCCAGTATCGCAAGTTGTACCATTTCTGCACCTATTCGACAACGTTTTTGAACGCGCTCGGAGGATCTGCCGTAACTGCACTTGTTGTACTGATATTTTTCCGCCCGAACAGGTCGCACATGCGTTGTATGGTCGAGTGTTTTAAAGTTTAAAGCGCTGTTTATAGAAAGTATCTAATAAAGAGTGTATGTTCCAATTGAGCCCTCTGATTTCTCTTTGCCGTTGCCACTTTTCCCGCACCCTTTCCGCACCTTTTCAACATCGTTTTGGGGGTGTTTGCCGCACCAAAACGGCAACCAGAGTCGGTAAAAAAAAATTTCCACGCACATCAAATTCTTTTGCGGGAAACACCCCCAAATTGTTGCGGCGCGCAACTCTTGAGTTTCGCTGAGGGACCATGGGTACCATCAGCGATTTCATGAAAAAAATTGGAAAAATCAATTACCAGTTTTTGGCCCGGAATAGTGCATAAATTATGCCTGGAATAAATGGGTCAAGACTACAAAAGTTGTTGAGACTCGAAGAAAATGTTTTTTATTCAAGGTTTAAATTCCAAAAAATAATCACGGAAAAAATGCAAAAATAGTTTCCGCATAGGGTAGTCAAACCGTGACCTTCCGCTCAGCATCCTGCTACCCTTTCCTCTACTCTAACAGATCACCTTTTGATAATTGCCTCGAATGGAGCATAACACAAACTTTGAGAAGCCATAACTCGCTTTTAAAAACAAAAATACAAAAGTATTACTTTTAGAAAAGTATTACTTTACTCAGATCTTTGTTTCTATGTACTCTATCATGTAGCATTGCAGGTTACAGGTTACGTTACACCGTGGGTCATCGGTAACGCCGTATTTATATTTATCCTTGTCAGTTTACTCTCGTTCGATTCTCAAGTTACTTATTATTTATTCTCCCTTTATCGCTCAATGTATCGTAAGTCTTTCAATGGTAAAGATTTTGTTCACAAGGTATCAATGAATCGCGCACTAAATCACATTGCATACACTACAGAAACATAGTCAGCCAACATATGTGCTGGGTTCCACAATGAGAAAAAAGTACAGTGTCAACTGTCAACAATACTGGAAAGAAAAGTAACATAACATAACATTTAAACAAAGTATCAATAATAATATGTTGCATTCAATCATATGGAATAATATTAATACAGAAGCATTCTTAAGAGTCTAGGCCAGGCGCATAAACAAGATATATAATGAGAGAGATACATCAATTGTGGAAATTATGTAACGACTTCTAACGCCTTATAAACCATTCAAACGGACTTGAACAAATTACGGTCAATTTTGTATTTATTAGATTTTCCGGGACACCGCATAAGGGTCGTTGGATTGTGAGTGTCACAGAAATACAAACTGCACTTCGAACAGGAGATCCATGAATGCTGAAATGTAAACGTGTAATAAATTTTAGTTTTAATTTAGGTTAGGAAAATTTTGTGAGACGCTGCATAAAGTACTGATAGATACATACCGATTTTTTTTCATTTATTTGCATGTAGCATATATACTATTACAGTTATACAAAGGCCGCTTCAAAAACCAGCTGTAGTATCACTTTAGTAAATAAAGAAATTTCCATCTTACTCTGTCACAATCGTCGCACTTCTTTCTAGTGTCACAGTGGACTAGAGTATGAAAATTAGCGTTGATGGCTTCACAATTTTTAATAGACATCTTCAGGATTGCTTCGCTCAGCTTCGAGTCTTTCACCTGAATATCATATTGAATGGTTTCGCGAGTAAAATTGGACAAGCGCGGCAGAAAACTTCAAATAGCTCGTTTTTTTAAGAATTTGTTTGTCGCTAGCTCAAAAAGCTGTGGAATTACAGGACACCACCGTGGTATCGCACTCCAGTCACTTGAACATAATTATTTGGAACTCTCTCTGGCAAATACTGACTTTTTCCCACAACTTGATCTCCACAAGTGTTGTGATCGGCTGTTCAGTAAGGCGATCCACGAGGCTCCACTTCAACTCTTCGTAGTCACTAAACGTGGCTTAGGCTTAGGCTTAGGCTTCGGTGCCGAACTTTACTGTGCATGCTATGTTCGGAAAATAAAATTTCAAAACCACAAATTGTTTTGCTTTAAAGCGAAATACCAACCGGTTTTTGAAACACATCGAGTACACCAGCATACACCCTACGCAAATGAACATAAATTAGAATAAAAAATCTAGCTAAATTCGAGCAACTTTGCATAAATACGCAAGAATGGAGCTGCAAACGGTGCGTTTCAAAAACCGGCTGGTATTTGGCTTTAATCTAGAATTGAAATAAAAGAGCATGTCTCATATCGTTATTCCCATTGAAAAATCACTAACACGTTTCCGTTGTCGAGAACCAGTTCCAGAAAGTCGGCTAGAGTTTTGACACTGGTGTTTGCATCAGCCGCTTGATCACCTGAAGATAAATATGTTAAATATTTGCACATTACCTAGCTTACGGCGCAGCTGGACAGTTTATTGATTGACCAAGCCAAGCGTCGTCATCTCGTAAGAAAAGTCTGATGTTAGAATCAATTTCTCGCTCACGCACATTCATATCAATTATATTTTTACCTGGGATCTTTGCCTCGCACTCTCTCTCTCTCTCCCTCTCTCTCTCTTCCTCTCTCTCTCCCTCTCTCTCCCTCTCTCTCTATCTTCTCCCTCTCTGTCTTCTCTCTCTCTCTCCACTTCTCCTTCCAATTCTAAGTGTAAGGAGAGAAACCTACTGATACAGCGTATGCAATAAAAGTGCAAGCACTCCATGTTAAACTTGTTGGCCATACGCATCACGTCCTTGAGCTCAGCCACTGAAATTAAAAAGGAGTTGACTAAAAAATAAGTGGTGGGCACATATCCAATTATTGAAACGTAAACTACAAGTATACTGCGACTTTAGAGCATTTATCCCAAGAGCGTAATCGGTAGCGGGCTGGTCTCACAAGTAAGACGGCCAGGGTTCAATCGCATGTGTGTTTACTCTAATTATGGGTGGCCTAGCGGATCGAGCTCTCCACTTCCATCAACAAGACGATGGTTCGATTCCAGGCAAAGCTGGATTGCCAGCATCGGGTTTCGTTCTGACAATGTACATGTTTCATCTCCACGCCACACTGCTTTCTTGGCCCGTAATAATTTATTAGGCTCTGTTTATCTTTAGGGGTCAGAATGAGAAATAGGGGTCCAAACAACTTTTAGGTTTTAAAAATTTTGTATGGGTCCGAAAAACTTTTAGGGTTTTTAGGGGCTTTCTTTGCTTGTTTTCGCGCGTAAAATTATCATAAGACTTACAGGTTCTTTCCCTAAGATAGCACTCGCCGTTCATAAGAATTTTCAGAAGATTAGCGATGGAGTTGACATTTTCATCCTGCAACACATCAAAAATAGTACTGACAATGAGTAGGTGTAGGTGTTAGAAACGCAGTTCCGTGTCAGGAATACTTATTATATATTCGTCTATGATTATGAGGAAACAGAAAAATCAATAAATTATCAGGTAACAATGGGGCGTGGCGCAATGGCAAGCGCCTTGCTGACGCGGCCCGTAGTTGGCTCGATCCCGTCCCGGTACCCCCTCACCCCGGCCAAAGGTGTAAAAGTTGTCAGCTGGCTAAAACTGGCGGCGATAAATCGGCTTCGGGAGAAAATTTGCCTGCGTGGAGAAGTTTTGGACCAATATCTCCGGTATCAGAAAAGAACTGGACCCGACGCAGGGTTTCTGTGGATTCGGTGGATAGAACCCTTTACGCTCTTTACCTCTGTCCTCTCTCTCCTCTCTCTCCTCTCTCTCTATCTCTCTCTCCCTCTCTCTCTCCTCTCTCTCTCTCTCTCTCTCTCTCCTCTCTCTCTCTATCTCTCTCTCTCTTTCTCCCTTTCTCTCTCTTTTTCTAGCCCGTTTTAAAAAAGACCTTACCGGAATTTGAACTTCTTGATTTGGCGCTTCAGTGAAATCTCCAAAGAAAAGTTTCAAAAATACCGGCGAGTACTCGGCTAGGAATTGGGCATTCACGTAGAATGTATGACCTGAAAGCCAAATACCAGTCGGTTTTTCTAAGCATCGCGGACACCTGAATTCTTACGCATTTATGCAAATTTGCTCGAATTTAGCTCGATTTTTCATTCTAATTTATGTTCATTTGCATAAGATGCATAAGAATGTTGATTCACTCGATTTGTTTCAAAAACCGGCAGGTATTTCGCTTTAACCTGAAATAATAGTTTGTAATCCGGAAGCAAAAAAAAAATGTGCGGTTCTTTTGTCTGTTATGGAGAACTCTCTCGCAGTGATTCAAAAATCATCCTCTTTCTGAAAAAATACCGAATATTTTACGCAATCAGGTTCATTCCGCTGCATTTCCGTGACCATTTTGTGTGTTTTCTGTGAAATTCTCTATATTTCTCGTTGAGAATTTCACAAAAAATAACAAAGTGAAGCAATCAATCATACGAGGAGGATGAACACATAAAATGAACAACTAAAGTAGCAAAAAAATGTGTATTGAAAAAAAAATATTCAGGATTTTAGAAGCATTACTGTGGAAATTGATTTCCAAAACACCAAAGTAGTTGCACCACCGAGAGACCCTTAGCTTACCGTATACATTAATTGCTTGGCGAAAATTAGCATGCAAGCCGCGGGTGAAATGAGTGAAGGTAGTTTAGCGACGTTGCGGCGTCAACAGTACCCGCCGCATAAATGCCAAGTTATCAAAGTACGTACACCATAACACATAACTCTATAACGAAAGACACAATATGAACTTCTGAATTTCAGTTGAACGGATGCAAGCTCTAAACAAAAGTACTTCAGAAAACCTACCGTCCTGTACTATAATTTTGAAGCCGTGAAGAAAGGTTTTGGTCCGGTAAAACTCTGGCTCCTCTGGTGATGGGTCCACAGACATTCTTCTAAAACTGCATCTGTAGAAAATGTGGCGGGTACAAAGGAAAAAAAACAAGTGAGAAATAAGATCATCTGATTAAATAATATATGGGAGTGTACATGAGTAGAAGGACATGGTACTATGGTACATATTTTGTACAAACTCTGACATTATGCACTGTGGTTGGGTATCTATCTACGATGACATTTTATATGCCAAAGTGAATGCACTGTTAGGGCAGATTATATTGTATAGTATGCAATCAGAGTATGTTGGGCAATCAAAGTCACGCATACCATTGCCGTAGGCACGTACTAGAGGAGTCCGGGAGTGTGCATGCTCATGGCCTCCCAGATGTGAGAGAAATAGAAGGATCACTCGAACCATGACACGCAGAGAACATTCTTCCAATTGCGGAGTCTTCAATGTCCGTGCATAGACCTGGGAAAATGGAACGTGCGAATTTTCGGTCAACAGACATACGAGACGAATTTTACAGGAATTGGCTTTTCCTTTTGCTTATTTAAATGGATTCGACAATAATCATGCGTAGGTCAATAAACTGGTGAAATAAAGTAAATTAACTCAAATTGTGAGATGAGCGCCCAATTAGCACATAATTCGCGCAATTTCAGCAAAATAAAATCGTTTTGTGTCTGGACAGGAGTGCGCCCAGGCAGCGCGACGTGTTTTGTGACGCACATGGTTCACAAAGTTCTACAACTCAGAATACTGACGCACCTCTTGCGCGCAACTGGCGGAACATTTTGTGTTGCGACCTTTCACCAATTTAAACACTACCGTTTGAAAAGGAACAATAACAAACAAAACGCACAATTTCATTCAGCACAATTATAAAACAACATTTATTCGCACACGCAAAATAAATCACATTAATTCTGGCAGATGCTATTCAGTGTAATTGAGCAGTCACCAAATTATAACATTGAATACGTACATATTGGGTGGGTATACACTATGTACAACTTAAAACACATATAAACATGGGCAACACAAATTTCTAAACCAACCAATGAAAAAAATGATAATAATTGGATAAAATAGGCACAGTTAGCAAGAAGAATAAATCTTGAGGCTAAAATAACTTAAACACCATGATACATAGTACGATCAATTTTTCTTTTCAGTGCGCGTTTTTGACATGCTTTGTTGAAGTGAACCGGACAGAAATGGAGACCGCATCTCCTACCCTCTGGGCCACTCCTACCCTCTGCCTTGACAGCGAGCGGTTGTGTGTCCACCAAAATGATCTGTCCTAATGATCAGACCCCTATTTCTCGTCCCGATATTTCTATTCGACAAACAATCACCGAATTATTCACTGATCTGAAGGCCTTCATTCGAGAAGAACTCAAGGAATCATTCCGCCGTACTGAACTCAAGAATCAATTCGTCGTACTCAACGTGGAGGAGAGCAAAAGGGTGAGTTATGACTTTGATATTGTTTCCAAGATCATGTCTTTGTCGAATAACTCACCCGGCTCGTTTCACGTTCTGGGCCGTATAGGCAAATTCCGCAATAATTTCATTCGCCCTATCATTTGCTGTATGAATCCCGGCTGCCGCCTTCCCTATTTTAAGGAACTATCTACGAAGCTCAAGTCCATCCCAGAACTCTCTCACATCATGGTTCGTCGTGCCGAAACACCGCAGCAACGTCAGGAAGGATTTCTTCGTCGTCAAGCTGCACGAGCAGAGTCAGAGGTCAAAGTCCAACCAGAATCCTCAGCTGAGTTGCCTATGACCCCACGGGCAATTGAACAACCTCGACAGGAAATAAATGAGCAATTGCCCCCGCCCAATTTGTCACCCGAAGTGACACCGCAGTTATCCTCCCCTCAGGTGCTCGTAAATGAGGCAATTGCCGATACTGAACAATTGCCGTCAACTGACCCAATGTTAGACATTATTGCTTGTATTGCACAAACATTAACAAAATCGTTAGATAAAAAATCTAAATAAAGATGTTGTAAAGTTTCGGAAAAATGAATGAATAATAGATAATTTATATAATTTATTCTTTCTAGTTATGTATGATCTTTATGATAATGTATATTAGTTTGGACCCTTGTTAGTAGGAACTGTTGTGAAGCGTTCGTCTTAGGGTATCCTTTTGATTGCATATGTTTTTATGTGTGTATCAATAAACTATTATAATAATAAAAAAATCTTCCGCAGTCGATGCGCACATTCTGTGTCTGGAAAAATTAGCATACATCAAACGAATTTGTTTTGTCAATAACGATTATTCCGATCGCTTGCATTCGCGCTAGCGCGATATCATATACACGATCACCTTAATTCAACTTACTAAGAGCTGTTTGCTAGCATAGTACTGTAGATTTCGGATATTGTTCCCCCTGTAAATGAATAAATGAAGCTTTGAGACTCACACTCACTGAAAAACCAATACAGTCAGTACAGAGGAAGCCGCTGCCAGTATGGATCTTTGAGAATGAGTGCCCGATTGAAGCAATGTCACTAGAAGAGTTTTCGACGGACGTCTGCACAATAAGAGCGAGTAGGTGTCTGTCGTTGACCTGAGGAAAGGTTGAGGTTATTGGAAGACTTTTAGGCTTCACGCTTGACTCAATTCCACGATCCAACGGCTCCTACGGCAGCTTATCCCCCATTGGTAGTGTAAGATCAGTTGATTGTCTCTTTAAACTATTGGGTACGTTCGCCCGGAGCGCATCGTGCGTTCGTTGTGCATAACGCATATGCTGACTTTTTAGTCCTCTGCGCGCTCTATTCCGCTGAATTACTTAGTACACGTACACAAAAACTTTTCAAAAACATGCTCTCTAGTAGACAGTAACCCACACCTACACATTTCACAAACATACATTCCAACCTTATGTAATAAGATGCGTATTATATCATTCAAACCGTACGAATTCCCAGATTTTGATCGTGTTCAGATGGCCAATATCCACCGAAGCCAGTACATCAGCAATTTTCAGTCTCAATTCCTGGTACTCGCTGAAAAGAACAGAATTATTTCGATTTCGATTTCGAGCTAATCGAGTTCACATAGTTTGTGTGTTGAGCTACTGTGAACTGTGACTAAAGTAAAACTAAAAGCGGGCTTGTTGCTTTCTTTGTGCACATTTCATTACAATACATTCAATATCGTATAAGGATACAATTAGAAAATTAAGGTATGTGTGCGTAATTAAGGTATGTGGGGAAATTAAAGGCCCACCGATATAAACCTACATTTATTATTTGTTCATAATTCATACAAAGGGTATTTTGGTAAAAAGGGGTAATAAATGTAGGTTTATATCGGTGGGCATGACCCCTTAAGGTATGTGTGAAAAATTAAGGTAAGTGTGGAAAAAAAGTAATATAATTTCTTACACTTCGTCCTGGCCCGTAGTTGCCTTCAGCACGTTACACATCAACAATATTTGCTCTTCAGTCAGGTTCTCCACAGGACAAGAAGCTATTCTTTCTAAACAAAAGAAATACGTGTCTATACTATACATGCATATACCGAACAATTAGGGCAAAACGGATGTTTCTCCGTCACGGGTGGTAGATTCTTGGAAGGAGTTACGTACGTTTGCGTTCGTAATCCAAATACAACATTAGTGTAACTATTTTGAAGGAACGTGACATGCCGCGGCGTGCGTTCTGTCTGCACCATGCACTCGAGTTGCTGCGGCGAACTAATTGCGCAAAAAATTTCGCGTGCGATACGTTGCCGAATGAACAATGCAACTCAAGTACATGGCGTATTATGATGAATTAGAATGGAGAAAATTTTACCGAGAAAATCCCTGCAACGTCTTCGCACACTTGGAATATCATAAACACTGGACATGCGCATAAGCTCAAGAACATCGTTGTCTAAATTGAGCATGTTATATTTACATTGGCAATTGAGTTTATTACTCAATGTAAGTAGTAAGTTGCAAAATAAGTAAGATGACGAAGTATTTTATATGACTTCACTACAATTTCTACTTACCCTTGTTACTGACAAACAAATAATCAACTGCAAGACGTACGAGTTAGGTGCGCATGTATTGTCTGACTAAGCTGCCGCAGTTTTTCGATGAACATTACACACTACGATTCACAATCCAGGTGTCATATCGCTTTAAATACTCCTACCTGTAATTTTACGATGTCCATCCAATCCCATGCCAATGGTACCGAGAAGAAGACTGAACGATTCCAAACTTTCGTTCTAAAACAATATTTCACGATCAAGAAATAAATGAGGATAAATGAAACAAATACGCTAAACTTGCACGGGATACCAGCACGAATTTCTTCCTAATGGACAACACTACACACTACGTGATGCCGGAAGGCCGGTTTTTGAAACGCATCGAGAAACCCTGCATTCTTATGCAGCTTATGCAAATGAGAATACATTTGGATAAAAAATCGAGCTAAATTCGAGTATTAGAATAACTCGGATGTCGGTACTATTGAACTTAAAGCGAATGTCAAGCCTGATTCACAGATATTCTATAACACGCTGTCACAGCTTCCGTAGTTTACACAATTTCTCTCGCGCTCTCCTCTTTTTCTTTGCTGACTTAAACAAATTTCTCTCGCGCCCTCCTCTTTTTCTTTGCTGTCTAACAGCAAACGGTCCTGCGGCAGAGAATAGTTCTGATTTTGTCCACACGACTCGAATCCCATATTGAAGGAGTTTTTTGGAGGGGTTTGAAATTGTTTTTCTTCTTATATGTAAGTTTTTGTTTATTTTTATTTTCACTTTCCTTACCTTCAAAACATAAGCTTTCTTTTTAACCCAACATGAAAAACCGGCTTGACATTCCCTTTAAGGGGCCCCAAAACATTTTTCAACTTTTTTTCGGGAAACTTCGTAGGAATAGGTAATCGACCCTCCTGATTACGATAAAGTAGGTCATTCAGGCCCTGGGAGCCTATAATGCCCTTTAGGGCCCTACAACCTTAAGGACCCAAATTTTTAGATTTTGCTGAAACTTCATAGGAATAGGTTATCGATCATCCTGATTGCGGCAAAGTGGTTCACTCGGGTCATAGATGTCCAAAAGAACGCTAGCTAGGGTCTATAACCATCTCACCTAACGACCTAACAAGGTGCCGCTGCTTGATTTTGCAAAACTGCATAGAACGACGTTAGCGAAAATCTTTATTTCGAGAAGAAGATTGGAATGACTAACTTTGCAAAACATAGCTATGGTTGTATAAGTGGCACAGTAATGCTTGCATGAGACAGTAGGTGAACGTCCCATTTGGAGATTAGAGCCCTGTTGGGCATTTTATCGCAGGGTTATAGGCGGCATTTTTGGACATCTGGCGGCATTTTTGGACATCTATGTCACGAATGAGCCACTTTGTCGCAAGCAGGATGACCGATAACCTATTCCTATGAAGTTTCAGCAAAATCTAAAAATTTGGTTCCTTAAGGTCTTAGGCCCCTAACGGGCTTCATGGGTTCCTAGGGCCTGAACGACCTACTTTATCGTAATCAGGAGGGCCGACTACCTATTTCTGCGAAGTTTCCCGAAAAATAAAATAAAAAAATTTTTTTGGGGCCCCTTAAGTTCAATAGTACCCGGATGTCCACGATGCGTTTCAAAAACTGGCCGGCGTTTCGCTTTAACTGAAAACTGAGAGGAAATAACTAACCGGAAGAGAAGCTCCTTGTTCCCGAGTTTCCTTAAAGTTACCAAAGCACAATTTCTCGAAATACGGTGACATTTCAGCCAGAAAATAGTGGTTGACATAAGACGTGATCTGAAATGTATATAATTAGAGTCCTGAATAGGCTTTGCACGCTATTGGGAAGCGGGAGTTCTTAGGCTTGCCGCCGGCAGCTTGGAATTGCCTTGATACACTTGAGAAAGCGCGGCGGTGTTCTCGCACACTTTTGGGTGTGCCAATGTATGCGAGTTTCGAGCGTTTTCCTGCATAAAATGTATAAAACGCATGAAATTACTTTCAATTAGAAAAATTACTTCCAATTAGACATAAATTGCAAATAGACCGACCGTCCTGTACTTCAAATTTAAACGGGTGAAGGGTGGTCTTAGTTCTGTACGCTTCCGGGACCGACGGCTCCAGCTGGCCTTCGCCAGACATAACTAAATTTAATTAGAATGAGTGGAAATTAAATAAATATATTAAAGTAGCCTAACATCCGGTTTTTGAAACGATTTGGATGATCTACTCCCGTGTAGTGTAAGCAAATACTTCGCGAAGCTGCGCAATACTTCATTCTAATTATAATCATTTGCATACAACACATGGGAATTAAGACATCCAAACTAGATTTCAAAAAAATCTACCGTTATATCGCGAAACAATGCGAGTCATAGGAAGATACAGAATACAGTACGTACAACAATTCTGCCGCAAGGATGACAATGATGGCCCAAGTTATGCATAGGTAACAGAAGTGTAGTAATTATTAATATTTAAAAAGGTTATGTTATGCAATAATATCTTTTCGAAAGTGACGTTGCTAGTCCAGAATTGGGGCGGAGACAAAACCATCTTTTTGCTTTTTTTATTCACTAATTAATCGATAATTGTACACATCTCACTGACTCCGCCCAATTCCCTCCACCCCAAGCTGATTAGGGTGCGAAATTTCTATGCAAATCAATCAATATTATGTGGGTTCTGTGGACACTGTACCCATCCGGGAGAGCACTGCCCACTATTCTTCGCTAGTTATTAGAAAAATAAAGTACATTTACGTGTTAAATAATGTCTTCGACAAAGACTTGTGAAATAAAACGAGTATACTTTTTGAGCTACAATCTAAAAAAAGTTAGAGTGAAACATAAAAATTGCTGTAAATGTGATGATTGCATATCTATAAGATAGCCCACAAAAATCCCCAGACTACTCAAGCGTGGATGTGAAAACAGTTTTGCTTAGTATGATGCAAAATGCGTTTCTGTAATTGTAATCTGGGAGATTTGTCTCAGAAAAATTAGGGAAAGCTTTTTTTACGTGGGCCTGAGCCTTTGAACGGAACGAATAAATTTAAATATCAAGACAATTAAAGAAGGTGTATTGTTATGTATTGATTGAAAGTTATTGATTTTCTTATCGCCTTTTTTACTTTTTATGGTAATAAAGAATTATGTGTTCAAATTGTATTTAGCTAATTTAGCAAGTATTATTCCTCGTAGAGTTGAGGATTGGGCGGCAGAATTGTTGATTTTATTTTTCAGTACACAGTGTGTGTGATAGCCGATTAGCGACGATGCTTGCACACAGTAAGTGCGCCCAATTCACGCCGCACACCAATGTTTTAAATGCAGTAATTTGGCGCGAATAGCTTGAAAAGAGTCTAAGTTCGATGTAATCGTACGTTTTTTTTCAGAAGTGGACGAGCTGGTGGCAAAGGTGTGCGCTTGGAACATCTTACTGTACAACTTCAAAATTTGCAGCTTGTGGATTCGCTTAAAGGGACAGGCCCATCAAAGTAAACCTATATTTACGACTTCGTCTTAATTTTTATTAAAAGTGTTTGTTACAATATATGCAAACCAAATTTTATCGACATTCACCCCGGGGAACTTTTTCCGACGAGCGCATCCACAAATGTATACCGTTGCCTGGCCCTTCCTCTCGTTGTCTATCCGCTCTGGTTGTCTGCTCTCTCGGTTTTTTTCTTTGGCACCTCTTTATTGAGCATACTCTCTCATACGTAATTTTGTAACTGTGTTATAACATACGAGAAGTAAAAGAATTATTAGGACTAAATGGATGCAAATACGGTACCCTTATGAGTTGGGCTCGGCGTAAAAAAGTTCCCCGGGGTGAATGTGGATAAAAATTAGTGTGTATATATTGTAATAAACGCTGCTAATAAAAAAACATGAAATCGTAAGTATATGTTTATTTTGATGGGCCTGTCCCTTTAACAGTGAACAGGTTGTCAAAATTGAACTAAATCATAGTTGAGTGACCTCAAGAAAGATTTCCATTGTTGAATTGAGTGCTTCTCTGAACCTGACCCGCACGGTGCACCGCAGACTTTACGTTTACGTACGCAGACTATCGTACGTTTTTTTCAGAAGTGGACGAGCTGGTGGCAAAGGTGTGCGCTTGGAACATCTTACTGTACAACTTCAAAATTTGCAGCTTGTGGATTCACTTAACAGTGAACAGGTTGTCAAAATTTAACTAAATCATAGTTGAGTGACCTCAAGAAAGATTTCCATTGTTGAATTGAGTGCTTACGTGATAACCTAGGCGTCAACTAAAATACGGTCCTACCGCCACATTACTATTACTTCATCCTACCACCACTTTACTTTACAGTAGACGGTTCGACCCGTCTATGGTAGACTCGTCTATAGAGTGAACCGGAGGTGCGCGAAAAATGCTTTTGGCACCGTGGCGCACCCGTGGATGGACAAAAGTGTGCCGTTGTTGCGCAAGCGGAATCGGACAAACTTTATGTAAATGTGACGCATACCGCGTGCACAATAGGGGCATTTACTATGGCAGGCCTATATCCTTACACGGATATTTACTGTGGCAGGTCTATTTCTCCCTACACGGAATGTGACAAAAAGATGAATTCTCAATTATTGATTGGTTGCCTGGTCACGTGATCGTGACCGGGTGCAGTGGAAAAAAACGACAACGAGGAGCCGGCTTTCTGATTTTTTTCCATTATTCAATGGATTTTTTTTTCATTGTCATACATTACTGCAATGATGCATTTATTGCAGAACTTTTGCAAAATGTGTTATATCCAAACGTGTTAATTTACCGTGATTGGTTTTGGCTACTTTCTTTACGTTACTCCTTTCATTGACAAACTGTCCTACGATGTAAGTAGGGGTGTCTTAGTATTGGTGTTACGCAGTTTTTAGCTTTTCGTCCTGAATTCAGCATGTCTGAAAACGCCCCAGCTCCATGTGTCCCGGATAATCATACTTCTCAAACCGGACTGCATACTTTCAAAATCCAAGTGCAAAATGGTGGGTTTCGACTTGAACTAATATAACTATTTTAGTCCATTTTAAAATAATACCATTTTATGCCAATAATTTAGGTGTCGCACTATTTCGGTTAAGTAGCTGTTTGAATTTGTGATGCCATTCTTATTAATTAAGTATGCCGCGCACCCTTTTTCGACCATAGGTGTGCGACACGACCGCGTAGCTAAATCAGTGTAATTAGGAAAGTGAGAAATTCCGCTGCTAAATAACAAACCTTTTCAAGCGATACAACAGCCTCAAGCTCAAACCGCTTTTCACAACTCACTATGTTGTATGCAACTAACATAATTAAACTAAGAAAGATTTTCTGCCGCGGACTTATTTGAATACACTGCATGGAAATAAAGCGTCCGTCATACATAAACTTGAAAACCCGGTTGTTTTACCGCTTTAAGATAAGTCATTTTCCAAGTAAACTGCCCGAATTTCAGATCACACCTTTTACGTGAATCCTCACTTTCTCGCCGAATTCTCGCCAGTTTTTGAGAAACTTTTCTTCGGTGACTTCAAAGAGGCTCGAGAACAAAGTGCGGTGTTCCCAGTTAGTTTTCTTTTACCTTACCTACTTTGTTGCGTCTAAGTTTGATACACTTTTTGGTCTTATTCGCTTTTCACAATGCCGATTATTTATGTGGCCACACTAGAACCCGCGCAAAGAAAAGACGGTCCATCATTGCGGCGCGGTGGATCCTCTAGAGAGCGAGCGATGTGCGCTGAGCTGTCGTTGCTCGTGAAGAATGTGACATTTCAGCTGGCGCGTCAGATGAATAGTGCCGTCGTTTTTATGTGATACACTGATAAAGTCCGCGCAAGCGCCCGCCCATACACGATGCGCAGCGTGTTGACTGTGCGCCACATTTCGCGGCAACGTGTTCAATTCCAGTTGGCACACCTATGGCTCACCACTTAGGGGAAGTGCGCCGTCTGGTATGCGCACCAGTGGGACTAGCTCCGCACTCCCTAGAGGGGGCACGCGCTGACATATTTTTTTGCGAGCGTTGCTTGCGGGCGCGTCACATTGGAAGATGGCGCACACATCGCTCAAGTTGAGTGACCATTTCCAATTTTCAAGATTCGTATAGAGAAAACATTTTAGGATGAAAGTCTTCAAACCATGACTCTTCTTCTCAGTACTCTTGAAGCCGGACTGAAGGGTGATACTACAGTAACAAGTTAGCAATTTGATCACCTTTGTCGCGGAACCGGAAATACATTTGGGTATGGTTTCTACATGCATTCTCTCGTTTTCACGTATGAGCTTAAATCCATAATTTAGCGTCGCAACTTAACGACTTGATGCGGCTCGCTAACAAATACGAGATCGCCATCCTGCACAACCATTGCAAGGATTACATTGGTTAGTTTTCGAGAGAGATAGAGAGAGAGAGAGGGAGAGAGAGAGAGGAGGGGAGAGAGAGAGAGGGGGGGGAAAATGAGAGGGAGGAACGGTGCCGGTCTAAAGAGGATCGTAATGTTTTTACTTTGGTAGTTCGGCGCATTGCCCACCCGTCCGACTTTGGTATCGACGTCGAAATTATGAGTGACTTTCTGCAGGTGGTCCTCGAGCACGGAAATACGTAAGTAATGGAAGCGGTTTTATTATTTTCTCGTGTATTCACATGAATATTGATCGATTGACGTATCATATACCCGCCCAAGTTTAGAAAAAATGAGGTGGCCTCATCGATATGTCTGACAAAAGGCTATTTGTCTTTTTGCACTACTGTGACATGTACACATATTTTCTTTAGCGACTACGAAGATGTAAAGTGGAAAATTATTAACTACCTTGCTGTAGAAAAGACCGAAACACTTGTGGAGATCAAGCTGTGGGACAAGGTGGGTTATTCACTATTTTAGGAGCACTACAGCTAGTTCTGCTAGTTGGCGACCTCGTGGTTCATGTCTGTTGTCGTCATTGTATTGTGCTACAAGGCCCAATTTGCTTTGTTGCTAGAATAAGTTTGGCTCCGCTCCGTACTGCATGTAATACCTCGTTCAAAAATTATTCAATGTACAGAATATTTCTTATAATTTTCAGGTAAAAGACTCAAACTTGACCGCTGCCATTTTTAAGACGGCAATGAAGAATTGTGACCCTCGCAACACAGAGCATTCTAGCGGAATGAGAAGAGCCAGTGCTGGGAAATGTATTGTGCTCAATTGTGGACAGGTAAGCTAATCTTCATTCAACTGAGCGATATTGCATCTGTGGAGCGAATCGAATGCAAACATTAAATAAACGATCTCAACTTACAATTAGTCACATGTTGTCAATAAAAAATGAGGCTTCCAGGAGAACGTTTGGACGTGTTGTCCAAAATGTTTCAAGACTGTCTGCCCCTCACATATCACTCCTCCGCAGTGTTCTGCGACCGTCGCTAAAGAGAAAGTTGATCGTACTGCGTTCGAGGATGCTTAATGCGCTCGCTCCTTTTACAGTAAGCTACAGTAAGTTTACAGTACATGTTGTTAAATGATAATTATTGCAGTGGATTATATAAGATGTATTTTGCCGATCTTCTAGTGATTTGACTTCATAACGTAGCTTTTATAATGAAAATAAAAAAATTTTTATGTTGCTCTAATATTTTTTGCTTTTGTTTCTTGTTGCTGAATTCAGTTGCCGCATTATTATATTTGTTCAAATAAATATGAAATGTTCACTCTGTAAATGCGATGTATTGTACATACTGGGTACTAAATTTACCCAACCAATTATCAGTACGAGAGTCGTGCTATTTTCTTTAAACTTTTTTGTTACTTTAAAAACTCCATTCCACATTTTAGTGTCCGATTTTCTTAGTTCATCTGTGTTTTTAAGGAACTAAGACCACTCTCAAAAATCGAATTGTAGCGGTTATGTTCTTGAAATATTACAAAAATCATTATCCGAATTATTCTTTATTATAAAACCGAATGTTTATTGAATTGTTGTTACTGTTGTCCGCTGCGATCATCGTGGTCCGCACATTTCAGTGTTATTATGTAATTCTTCATGTTCTTTCATCTTATGAAAACGCACTTTTAACGTTCCCTTATTTAGTTCCTACTCATGGTGGTTGTTTCGGAAATGTTTGAAGAATGCCCGAAGGCTGCCCCGGAGCCACCTTCTGTTCACGAGGCATACCGAACTGAGACCACCCTTCACCCGTTCAGGATTCAAGTAAAGGACGGTTGGTATATTTTCAGTTTACGGTTTACGACCAGTGGAAATGTGAAGTAAATTGGTCGGCTGGCGCTTGGTCCATGAAATTTGTTAGCTATTAATATGACGGAAAAAAACTAGTATTTGAAATTTCCGAGCTACTTAACCCCATCAGCGCTGTAAAGTGTTCTAGCAATGAGCAACTTTTGGTCTGCAAGTTGCGTGGAAATGGAAATGGAGTGCTTTCCGTTTGTAAAAGCTGATGTGTCATATTTGGTGTGCACACCGTAAAGCCGCTGCTTCGTTATCGCGGCGCACTCAAAAGTGTGCGAGGTGGCCGCGGCGAGTGCCGTTACATGTTTGGCACATAATATTTTCAGGTCATTCATCATTATGATTATGAAATGAGGTCGCTTTGGCTCTAAGACTTTGCACACTTGTAGCGGCCCACGTAAAGGTGCAGGTCGCCGCTGCGCAAGCCTGATTCAGGACAACTAATTATATATTTCAGGTCACGTCTTCTACGTCAACCACTATTTGCTGGCTGAACTCTCCCCAGTATTTGAAAAGCTTTTCTTTGGAGGTTTCAAGGAAAGTCGGGATCAAAAAGCTTGCCTTCCGGTTAGTTTTTGTAGTTTTGAATTCACAATTAATTCTTGTTAATGTACTTCTTTTTTTTCTCCTTATATGTGTCTTATAGTTTGTGTCTTTATTTAAGCTTGGCGACATATATCATATATGTTTGTGCCTTTAAAGCTGTACGTCAGCCGGTTTATGAAAGGTGTTCTGAAGAACTGTATTTTTATTGAATTATATTCAAATGAATTTAATTTGAATAAAACTTCGGCATTGTATCGCACCGTTTTCACCACGTGGGAATATAGCGTATAACATCCAGGAAAATCGGATGTTATGTAGCTTTAAATGTTTAGAACAAGAACAATTCGCCTAAATTGTTTGTTAAATACAGTACATTGCAGAACGAAACTGTGCACTCGATGAACCTTCTACTGACCTCCTTGAGCTTATGCGTCTGGCCGCCCTTTACGACATCAAATGTTTGCGCAACCACTGCAGGAATTTTATCGGTCGTTCTTTGTTTTTGTTCTTGCTGTTGTTTCTATATTTTCGTCATTCATCATTATAATAGTTTATTAATGAATACGTAAACAAAGAAGGTACATAGCTCAAAATGCAATCATAACAACGTGGTACCGCGCCTCCTAACGCGGCATTAAAAAACGATGGCCAATTTTGTACTCAGCTTAGGTTTCCTAATTACTCGATTGCATTATTTATTGAAGGTCATTCTTCGAATATTAAATGTAATCTTCATAATCTCCATTTAGCAAAAATAATTGCATGTGCTGAAGGGAACATTTTCAACGAGCAATTGGTTTTGATGTGCGAGGTACTGAATGTTATTGCGGACACGGAAGAAACGTGAGCACAAATTACAGCATTAAAAACATTTCTTGAGGTTTTGCAATTTTGTTGAGGTTTTTGAGCTTTTGACTTTATTTTCTTCTGAAAGTGGTATAACGACAAGATGTGAAACGTATTTTGAATTCTGTATACTGTAGTCCCAAGCCTTCATCTTTATGCACATTGTTATACATGTAGAACTCAGCTAGCGGCCGGCCCCGCCGCTAGCGATTCTATTAGAATATATTCTGTGTAGTGTGTTGTATTGTAGATATTTAAATATATACACAGAGAAAATAGCCATTATACTTTATCCTTGGATCATGGCCAAGAGCTGACGCTCGTGGTCAATGCACACACACAACTGATGTTAGTAGGAGTATGTGTTAGTAAACAACATAAGAGAGACAAGTGCAATTTATCTAAGAACGGCTAACTATAAAAATAACACACACACACCACACACCTAAGTACAAAGCAATTAATCACTTGCAACTTCTCCTCACTTACATACACAAGTCTAACTTCGAGCTCGATTCGAGTCCATTTGCATGAATGCATATAAATGCTGATCAAAAGCGGTCGTTATACTGCTTTACTATTCTTTCAATGACATTTAATCCGACTTCTTGTGTTCTTTTGTTCTTTTGGCTGTGTGTTTTCTTTGTTTTTTTTTTTTTTTTTTTTTTTTTTTTTTTTTTTTTTTTTTTTTTTTTTTTTTGTTTTTTTTTTTTTTTTTTTTTTTTTTTTTTTTTTTTTTTTTTTTTTTTTTTGGCTAACAGTCTGCATTTCACTTTATTTTCTTTTGAAAGTGGTAAACGACTAGATATGAAACGGACTTTGAATACTCCCATGCATCTAGGGCACATTGTTATTTTTATTATAAGCACCTTTCAGTGAGTATAAGGACTTACGCCTGCAAGTTGTCGATTTACTTGCTTCTGCAGATATTCACAATCTTAATTCGATCAAAATCTGGGAATTGGTTGGTTTTTCGTCGTATAATTTAAATTAAATAAATAATAATCGATATTAGTAACGCTAGGTTTCTACAAGATGTTTTCAAGACGCATTGTCATATATCTCTATTTTATTGTGTTAGTATTCCCCTTATGTGGCAATTCACCATGTTACAAATGAGAACACATCTTGGTATACGGTAATAAGCTATTCTTGTTTCAGGTGAACGACTCCAAGTTGCTCGCCCTTATTGTACAGACGTCAGCACAAAATACGTATTCTGCTTTTAACGCGTCTTTCCATACGTTGCTCCGGCCACAGAATTCCTCTACACCGGTGTGCGAGGTGTGCATCTCACAACAAGTGAGTAGCCTTGCATTTAAGTTAAGACTTTTTAATTAAAAATGGAAAACTTCAGGATCAAGTCAGTTCGGTTAATTTTTAATCTACTCATTGTCAGGCGATCTTCCGTCCAGTACCTAGTTATGCAGTTCGTATAGTATCGCCGAAACGCATTCGCATGAGGTAACGTTTAAAGCGAAATACCTGCCGGTATTTGAAACGCATCGTTGGCAACTGGATACTTACGTGTCTATGCTAAGTAGCTCAAAGTTAGCTCGATTTTTTATTCTCATTTATGCTCCTTTCCACAAACAGGTGAATAATAATAAGAATGCAGGTGTACTCGGTGTTTCGAAAACCGGCCAGTATTTCGCTTTAAGTAAACAGAAGGAACCTCTATTATCATTACTTACAATAATAAGTTGCATTCGGCTTTTTTGCAGGCAATCTTTCAATGTTCAACCTGTGAACAATCCCTTTGCGCAGATCATGCAATGAATACGTGTCGCAGAACTCCAGCTATGGCCAGGATTGACCGCTCCGTGTTTAAAAAGAAATAACAGCTGGTTTTTGAAACGTATGGTTCACGCCTTCGTTTTTCTTATGTTCGTATGTAAGCGTATCTGTTACTATGTGCCTATTCACAAGGAGTAACTCCCGTTTCACTATCAGATCGCATTGCCTCGTTTTCTACCGTGATTGACAAAACATCGTAGTTTTTGGACAACTATTTGAGAGTACTCGTGAGATGGTTCTATGGATTGAAACAATTTGTATTCTAGTTTTATTTTGTGAACATGTTCGCGTTTCATTTCATATCTGTTCGATTGGTTTCTCTTTCTCAAAATATCCTTTTGTTAATAAACTTGAATTTGATCCTTGATCATCATGCTTTATTTGGTGGAGAATTAGGGGAACAGTTTTGTAAGGACTATGAAACGAATGAAGATTTACTTATCGATGTCACCGGAATAAATTGTTGAATACCAAATTGAACACCGCACGTGGACAAAGTTTGCACTTTTGTTAAGGTCGGCGGCTGGGAAATGGCGTGCAGAATATGCAGCTATGGGGATTGTTTAGAAACGCATAGGAGTGTGGAGAGAACGGGTGCGGGCAACGAGCGTGCGGCGCGGAAAAGGAAGCGGGGAAAGGGGTGCAGTCGCGAAGCATCACGGGAAAGGCGCACGGCGGGAAATAGCGCGTAGATGGGAAATGGGAGAGCGCGGCGTGAAATGCAGACGCGCATGGAAGCACGTGGGGAAAGATCGGGGTGTGGCGGCGGATGGACGCAGGGAACTGGCGGCGGACATGCGTAGAGGATGCGCACTGATGCGGAAGGAACGGACAAATTATAAGATCAAAGAGGAAGTTTATTGAATACAACAGAAGGGGATAAATTATGAATCTGCGCAATCGCCCCAAGAGTAAGTTCTATTTCACACTACGCGTACGCTCAGTCTGAATGAGCGTACGCGTAGTGTGAAACCAAAATCATATTCACCACTAAAATTCTCGGGGAAACCCTGCGGATAGAAAATAGCATTCTAAAGAGAGACACGCAGAGAATTCCCCAGGGTCTGGAGTGGTGAACATGGCCAGAAAACTTCCTCTACGCGGAAGAAAAAGATTATACAATAACGGTCATAGGAGGTTATTACTTCTTAAAATAAAGGAGAAGTGCCTGGAAGAAACGACACGCGACAAAACAACTGGTCTCCGTGGTAAATGGTCTGTGGCTCTGGCGCAGTGTAAAGGACAACTGTATCTCTATGCATTTATGCTAAATGAACTCGAATTGGGCCAGGTTTGTTTACCAAGGGAATAAGAGTCCACATTCGCTTCAAAGACCGGTAGTCATACCGCTTTAAAGTAACATTTCACGCACGGAAGACAAAACAAGAAAAGCGAACAATTGTGGAGCAAAGCGCACGCCAAATTCATCTAATCATACGGTTTACCTTATAAATTACATATAAATTACATACATAAACTAAAAAGAGACAATGCTAAAAAGTTTAGAGACAATATCTACTGGTGCACAACACAAACGAACTAAAAAGAACAAAAAAACGCGAATTAATATTTTATACTAAGCGTGACCTTCAACGGAAACCAACTAACCAACAAATAATACCAGCAAATGTTCAAGTTTCAATCTCTTATAATAAAGCGCTGAAGGTCCAGGAGCCGAGGCACGTTTATACACGCATAACAGTAACGCTAGATACGCCTAATTACACAAAATCAAAAATACATAACAGAGGGTTTGTAAGCATGCTGAAACTTGCCGTGTCTTGGAAATTTTACAATTTTGCATATTAAATAGTAATGCTTAGCGCAAAATAGAAACACGCGCGTTTTTTGGCATACTTACAAAGTCATTTGGAGGAGCTGACGGCCAACTGAATAAGACCGCCGATGACGCTGAAGCATAGGAGCTCCGTGGAGAGGAACCGAGAACATCATAGGAGAGAGAGCATCCAAGCAGACTCGATCAATAGCAACACCCAGTCTTCAATCTAAAAGGGAAAGTTTAGTTTGTTCGTAAGAAAGCAAATCAAGCCAAGGTAACAGACGTAGGCTTAAAATGCTTAATAAGGCTCACAGACGTAGGCATAATAAGGCTTAACATGTGTTTCTCCTAGGGCATCGGGCTCCACCCACATGGATTATGACAAAATTGAATACAAGATAATGACAGTTAAAACATACCGTGATCGAAGTTTTGTCGGTTGGGAAGAGGAAGCACTGGTGGGTACCAGAATCCCGCTTATACGGAGAAGAGGCACTGGACTGGTGCCAACCCAGGGGACCCAATCCGAGTCGAAGAACAACGCACATCGACCAGCCTGAAAGGAAAGGTTGATTATTGTTTTACTAGCCAACGTCGTAACAGTCCCAGTCGTAAGAGATAAGATCAAAAGGCCTGAGACTAAATAATACGATTCCATCACAGTAATACAGTAATAGTCAGCCACAAAACGAAGCAGTTGCAAGTGTCATAAATAGTAAAACATACCGTGGTGGGAATATGGCCACATTTATAGTCAGGACTCGAGACGACGGGAGAGGGAGAGGAGAAACGGGACAGGGGCACTGCAATCCTTGGCGCCGCGTCGAGAATACACAACAACGTCCAATGATGGTCAATCTAAAGTGGACAGATTATTTGAATTGCAACGGAACAAGACTAGGGTAAAATTTTAGAATATTAGCACAGTAAGTAGTTTTATACGCTGAAGGAAAAAAACCACGCCCCATAAGCACAAGGGTCGTATTGTTCCGACAGCAAAATACTATCAAAGCTAACAAAAATAAGACCCCAATAGATAAAGTACACCCCAAATTTGGGTCAGGTTAATTACTGTTTCGGGTAGTGAAGTGTTTAAGTTGGGGTAGCAAAAGATCACGCGTGAATCGCTAAATGGGATTAGGATCAAAGCAGGAAGAAACATACCGTAATTCAACGCCAGTCGAGACTAGCGGAATCAGCCAAGCGAAGAACGAGGACACGAGTCAGCTGAAGTTGAAGGAAGCGCACAAGGTGGCAGTTGACGCTCGATCGTCGACGCGCGAAACGCATCCATAGTGAAAAGGCACTATTCTTGACAACCTTGACCAATCCGAGTTGAACAACAACGCCGCAAAGTGACCAACCTAAAATATAACGATTATTTAACTTGTGTAAAGGTGGCACAGGTGAGAAACGTGAGATTGGGTCAAAAGTGTGCTGTGAGTTTACGTGTACATTAAGTGAAGCTTAAATAAACTTCAATGACAGTAGTACAGTAAAAACATACTGTGATCGAGGAATCGACAGTCGACACAAACGGCATCACAGCTGGGATAGGCGATAAGGGCAGGGGAGCAGACAACTCCAAATTCCAGTCCAATTCGATCCATAACATACACAAGGCGACAGTACAGACCCACAGACTCAATCATCACTGAACGGGTGAAGTCTAAAAAGGAAATATTATTGCTACGAAACATAGTTCATAAGCATAGGGACTACATACAGACACATTAGTGAACCTTATATGGGAGATGGGACAAAACAATAAACCACTAAGAATAAGCGGTAAAACATACCGTTAGCGACCTATTGGCAACCGAGACGAGCAGCATCATGGAGAGCGGGCGGGCACAAAGGAAAAGGAGCACGCATCCTATTCGCGACTCGTAGATCACGAAAACGTGGGCGGAGAGGAGGGGAGGAGACAGATTGACATCAATCTGAGTCATGTCGGCAGCAGAGCCCAGCAACCAATCTAAAGAGCAAATATTATCAGTCGTAACAGAACAGGTAGTTCATAAGGCCTGTGATTAAATAAAATACGATTATATACACATACACGTCAGCCTCAAACGAAGCGAAGCATCATACATCAATAAAAACATACCGTGATCGAACGGGTAACATTAGCATCCAGAGAGATGTTATCACAACAGGCAGAGCAGACGTAAGACGTGGGCCCCCGGAGGCGACTCCATCCTACTCCCGACGCGTAGAACACCACAAACCCATCGTACGGGATGGATAACCTAGAAAATATTGAGTAGCTGATTTGTTAACGAAACACTGGCATTTCACAAGGCCAGGTTGTACATAAAAATAAGACATCATACTGAGTAAACACCAATGAATGATGATCTCAAAACGAGGTAAAGATAGCAAAGCAGTCAACGCATACCGTGATCGAGCATCTAACGAGCGAGAGCGAGGATTGAAGTAGAGCGAGGAGGCGAGGAGTGAGCTGAGCAGCATGCAGATGGCAGTGGTACGTCCAGATACCAGGGATCCGAGTTGATAAACACGCAACATCTTCGTACAGCCGCGATCAATCTGCAAAGAGAAACAATACTTGGTTTCATTGCAATCCAATTTGGATTGCAATGAAAATCCAATAGAGGTTTCAAGTGCCCGCTCACGAACGTGCAAAGTGTGAGGAAAGTGTAATTCAAGTGCACGTACGCCGAGCCGAATTTGAATACCACGGTGCAAAACCGATCTACGCCTTCACGCTCAAAGAAATGCGCCCTAAGAAATGTAGTTATGTAGTTCTAAGGTCTAGGTCGGGGACCGCGTAAATATGATACGATTTATACACACTAATGAACCAAAGTTCCTAAGATATGACAAAACATTAAAGCATTAAGAAACATACCATAATCCGTTGACAGTCGAGACGGGCGGCATCACATTTAGGAGAGCATGCACAGGGAAGCACACATCCAATTCGCGACTCGTAGATCACAGAAAAGTAGGGAGGAGAGTCCACATACTCCATATTCCATATGATAGGAATCCACTCCGAGTCGAACAACATCGCCAAGTGTCCAAGTGAGCAACGACCACGACCAACTTAAAAAACAAAGATTATTTGCTTTGTAAGGCAGCAAATGCAACAGTAAAGAGATTAACTAGTACATAAGGCCTATGATTAAATAAAATATACATTAATAGTCAGCCCCCAAGACCAAAGCAAAAAGTAAAACCATACCAAGAACGATCGACTGTGAGCCGATACGAGGGAGATCATCTACAGGGCTATCAGAGACTAGAAACTACACCGCTACGAATAATATACGATTTTGAACATATCAGAGAGGGAATCTCAAACGAGGCAGACATAGCGTAGAAGTGAATACAAATACATACCGTCATCATACGGTTGCGTGGACAGACAGTCGGTCCGGTAATCACAGGACACCAGTCGTCTGAAGTGAAGGGGGTGCACAAGGACGCAGTTGTCCTAACATCGAGGCACAACATCCATAGCGAACATCCATAAGCAGTCCACTCCACAACGTGAGGGGTCCTGAAAACAGAATGCAATTAAAACGAGTTATTTCTTGTGGGGATGGATAAAAAAATATTCCGCACACAGGAAAGGTGCCCATCATGCCAGAGACCACTGTGATTGCATATTTTTTACACAATAGCGAATGACAAAACGAGGAGCAAGGATCCAAAAATAACATACCGTGATAACGATGGACGGGCAATGCTAGAGACGAGTCGGGCTTGGGCGAGCGGCACATGACAAGCGAGTAGCCAATCCTATTCAGCCGCGTAGGGCGTAGACTAACGCATAGCGGTAGTGTCCAGCTCCAGCGGTATAAATCTGAAAATGAAAGAGTATTATATGATTTGCAACTATTAACAACAGTAGTCAGTAACAATGCGTAAGGCTATGTGGCCTAGGACTACATGAAATACCAGCTGAAAGCTGAAACACACCATGGTGAATCTCAGGGCGCGTTTAAGATGGCCGAAAGAAAGAAAAAAATAGGTTTTCGGCCGTTCAGGTTGGCCGAAAAGAAAACTTCTGAAAGACAATGCAAAAACAAGAGACGCAGACAAAACCCGAAAAAAATTACTGTATTTTTTCATTTCCCCTTAGTATTAAAAGTTTTCTTTTCGGCCAACCTGAACGGCCGAAAACCTATTTGTTTCTTTCTTTCGGCCATCTTAAACGCGCCCTCAAGTGAGGCAAAGATTGTGAAGCAGTGAATCGGGCAAAACATACAATTATCGAACGGTTGGAGTTGAAGAAGAACACACACCACTCCAGCTGAGCGAACATCAATCTGAAAGAAAGATTATTTGGTTTGCAAGGAACAGACGTAAGATATAATTCCAAAGAGTACCAATCATTATGTGGAGCTTGACTACATGACAATGAAACACTAAAAAAACTATAAAACATACCATAGTCCAAAGATTGACGGTCGATGTCGATACGAGCGGAATCACTGGGAGGAGAAGGAGAGAGAAGTAGAGAGGAGCGAGTAGCGGGAACCCGTCGTAGACCACAGAAACGTAGTGCGGAGAGGAGAGTCCATATGATAGGAGACAATCCGTATCGATGCGAGTCGAACAACATCGCCCAATGACCAACCTAAAAAGCAACGATTATTTGCTTTGCAACCACACGTACACAGTAATTCATAAGGCTACGTGAACTATAAGTACATAGAATACAAATGAAAACACATCGACCGGAGTGAACCTCTATCTCAAACTAGGCAAAGCAAAGATCGTGTTGTCAAAACATACCGTTATCGAACGGTTGAGTGTATGGACAGGCAGGAAACACGGTATCAATACAATAGAAGGAGAGCAGACATGGAAACTCCTAGTCTAACAGCGTAGAACACACAACAGCAGCGTCAAATGGTCCAATCCGACAATAATGAAACTAAAAGGAAACATTCGTTTTACAAAGGAGCTTATAGATAGACGCTGCTGGGAGCAGATAAGACATAAAATACGAATTTATACCCACTTGTAGTCAAAAGGAGACAAGAGACAAGAACCGTTAAACAGTAAAAACGTACCGCGATCAACCCTTGAGCGTTGAGTTGAGGTGCAGATGAGAGTTAGGAGAGCGAGACGGTGTAGGGGAGCATGTAGAACACTCAAGATTAGGAATGAGCGACGACGATTCACAGACAGCCCACAGCCGATAGGAAACCAAACCATGTTGCGCATTGAACCTAAAAACACCAATCAATTAACTGTGGAAGTAACGCAACAGCTGTTCAAGGAACAATGTAGTCAAATAAATAATGCTACTGCAACTGCATAGCATAAAATATCCAATGATCCCACACGAACTATAAAAGGAGAGTACATACCTATTATCCAGTTTCTTTGAGGAAACAACTTGACGGCCGACAACGACGAACAATGGAGCAAGAATCACAGGCGGGTAGATATCGGGCAGGCTCCAAGCTTATTCAAACCGCGTAGAAGGACGCACAACAGCACCAGCAGCCTCCAACGTGACCAACAGACCAACCTAAAAAGGAAACCTTATTTGTTGTGAAAACAACGGTAGTTCAGCTCAGGGTAGACATAAAACACGTTTTACACATACCAGACATCGCAAAGTAGTAAAAATGTAAAAAAAAAAATACCATTGTCGCTCAGTTGAACGCAGAGGCGAGCAGGCAAGGTATCCATCCCATTTAGGAGAGCAGGCATGGTTCAATCCAATAACTGTGTCGCGGGTGTGGGTGGGGGAAACCCAGCCGTCCGGAGTGTTTGAGAAAGTATGGCAGTGTTCGTCAGGAATCCAATGGACACCATAGACATGGTCCTAAAACCAGAAAAGAATTACATTTTGCATTACATAAACTAATGAACTATCCACATGAAAGGATTGGTTCAAACTTGTTAGATGGATAAAGGGTTAGCAAGCGGATTTTGAGAAAATAAACAATAAACATACATTAAAGAGAGAAGTTTGGCTCGAATAGAGTCCT
This sequence comes from Pelodera strongyloides, assembly GCA_036852015.1. NCBI lineage: Eukaryota > Metazoa > Nematoda > Chromadorea > Rhabditida > Rhabditidae > Pelodera > Pelodera strongyloides. The sequence goes on from JAANDG010000239.1 coordinate 135,457, forward strand.
CAAGCCATTGTGGGGAACCAGGGCCATCTTGGAGCCTCCGCAGACGATGGCAGTGTTGTTCACGTGGAGGTCAACGAAATCGTGACCTATGACGGGAGTGTTCCACTCAGGCAGCGAGAGGACGACGTAATAATCGCCTGAAATATCAAATAAAGTCGTTATATGGCATCCGACTCAATACAGTGAAACGAATACCATATAGGAACAAGTTTTGGGTAAAAATGTTTCGAAAACTAGAAACTATAAAATTACCTTTCTTAGATGGCGAGTCCTGAATCACACACCGCACGGGTCCGAGAATGAAAGGAGACAGGTAGAAACAGAGAAGAGAGAGAAGAGAAGACAGCAGACCCGATCCCTAACTACGGTATTATCAGGAAATTTAGCCTGCGTTTTTTGAACAAAACATATCGATGCAACAACGCGCGTCGGGACTGCCAGGAGAAAAGGCGCCGGCTAATCAAATCAAGCCATTGGAATAGGTTCTTCTAACTCAGGCCTAGGCCTCAAAGACCTGTGTTAAAAGTACCTAACAAGCATAGGTCAAGAAGTACCGGAAAAAATATTATCCTTACTCCCAAAATGCCTATTTTCAGGAGCCCGGGACCCTCAAAATGTGGACCCTTACTCCCCAGAAGCAGGAAAAAATTTGGTCTTCACACAAGAAAAAAGAGCTATTATTATGAATAAAAAATGATTTTTCCTCAAATTGTTGTTATTGTTTCTCGTTGTGATGTACTCTACAAATAAAGGTGAAATATGCAATAAAAGTCAGCTCTCTTAAATCTCCGATGTGTGGTGCACTACAGTATGAAAGACGGAGTCGGCCAGGATCAGAAAATATTTTTTTTATTGTCATTGTCATTGAGTTTGTATGCGATATGATCTAAAAAAATAAGAATAAAATGAATGTTTGTGTATTTAATTATGTATGTTTTTGTAAAGAATTCGCGGTATTACTGTACTTGTACTAGACTGAAGAAATCGAGCAGCCGATTATGGATGGAAGATGAGATGGAATACAGTCATGGATTGAACACTGAACTGAAATTTTATGTGTATAAAGAAATTACAACGTCATATTTATAGACAGAGTTTTTTTTTAACTTTATACTTATACTAATGTGCGCCAGAATCATTTATGTATACGAAAACTTACATCTCATACTATCCCACAGAAATAATGTAAAGTAGGTATTAGTAATGAATACTTTCTGGGGAGTTGAGGCAAAGTGTTAGAGACATGGATGAGATCAACGTCTGGTAATATATGGATAAAATAAAGTTTTTCCTGAACTCCAAACCTAGTGTGGGAGTGTAAAAATGAATAATGATGAGAGTCTACTAGGTTAGGTTTTGGTACGCCAAGAACATGGGATCTCTCAATAAAGAATCCACACATCACCTCAGTAGCAATTAATAGTAACTTTAGTAATGGATTCCATTCTATCTTGTAAAGTTAGGCAGTTAACCTCTAAATAAACCCATTCACTAATGGATTGTACAGCCTGAAAATATTAAGGCTAAGTGTATATTTCAGCTCTGAAAAAATACTTGATAAATAATTTTAAAATAATTCGTAACATAAAACATTATTTTATATCATTCCGGAATATTTAATTATGAAAAATAAAGTAGTGGTGACATGCAGGTTAGAGCGGTGATAGAGAGCATGCACACATGAGAGACAACAGAAAAGGCCATACCCTTACTCCTTCATATTTTACAAATAATTATATTTTAGCAAAACCAGGAAATTTTATGAAAAATCCTCCGGTCATTTTCTGGGCAAAGTCTATGTGAAAATACACAGCAAATACGAGATCTTAATATAAAACATACTTTAAAAGGGAAGGTGAATTATTTTTGGTGGAGTAACCCTTCATGGTAGGGTGCAAAACGAATCTGGCTTCCCTTTTCGTCAGTAAGTTACTCTATGCAATGAATCTTTCCATAGTTGTTTGATATGGCTAGTTGGATTTTTCTGTCCAACAGAATTTAGAAATTCACACTCATTGCTGAAATATATAGAAGTTTTATTTCAACTATGCAAAACACGGTGGTGCGCTCAAAAACACAGACAAAGTACCGTAGATTTTGGTCGTCTGCGCTCTGCCTCAACGTCAAGCCTAGTTTCTCGCTCTTTTCTGTTTTATTGATTGGCAGAGAACGAGAGTATTTTTCGAAAAGTAGCAAGCAACATATTTCTCATTTCAGAATATCTGTCACGTTTCCAATTCTTAATCATTATTTATTAATATTTAATACTAGTTTCTTTCTATCTCACCATTCATCATACGTTTTATTCTTACGCTAAGTATGTTCTTATTTTCCATTCTTATTTTCCAATTACTAAACTTTGAAGGACTTTAAATTTTAAAGTGGTTGAATGAATGGTTGCTTATTACAAAAGTATTTTTAACGTTTTTTAACAGTGATAATTCGAAAGTATCGTTTCATAAGAAGATGATTAGTCAGAAAGTAGCTTTTGATGAAAGTTTCAGTCACCATTTATGAATGAATGTATGAGAGGGCAAGTGTGCAGTCAGAAAGTTGTAGCATTTTTCTTTATCTACTATAATTCACCACAGATTGATACAACACAATAATCACGGCAATCTTTATTTTCAGTGCAAAACACAGCACACATCATTCTATTAGTGGAAAGTGGGAATATTAAGAGAGCAATCGAGACCAGAATGGAAGAGAGGAAATCAGGAAACGACAGCAACTAAAATGAAAGTAAAAAATAATTGAAAAAAAACAATAGATAACTTATCATCTTAGTAGACAATGATGAATGATGAATTAATGTGAGACTGTGAGAAAAGAAAGCATGCAATTAGGCGTAAAGTTACTCATAAAAAAAGAGGAAAAAAAATGGTTTTATTTTGCGCCCCAAGTACCGTAATCTAGGGTACCCTTACTCCCAAAACATCGAAATTTCACCAGATTACTTGAGGGGACCCTTACTCCCAAACTACCCCGCCGAAGGCGGGGTAGGGTGTTTCTTGACCTATGCTAACAAGACTGTATTTGCGCGCGCAAATAAGTCTTACTGTACATAAATTGAAAACAACAAAACATATTTAGCTAAGCATTTGCTCAAAAATTCATTCTACCACAAACACACAAACTACAAATACAACCTAATTTAAAATAAGTAGAAATCCATTAAATACCACGTCTATTCTTATAATGAGGCCATACATCGAGAAACAATAAAAAAGAACAAGAGTTGTCCATATATGTGGATCTTCTTTTAAGAAAACTGTTCTCAACCCGGCTATTATATTTTTTTGCCAGGTGATCGGAGCCTTTTTATTTTTTCACCGACCTTAGCCCTCAACGTTTAACAAAGTACAAACAATACAAATGAAAATCCGTCAATTCTTCAAATACAAACGTTGAGAGCCGATCAGCCTTCATTTTGACTGACCTTGTTTTATTTCTATAAATTTAAGAACAATATCCTTAAATCCTCGAGAGCATTAGAGCATATACTTCCCAATTTTTTTTGCTCGGCGTATTTAATTTTTTTCGCGTATCAGCCTCCAACATTACAAATTAATTTCATTCAAATGCCAAAAAGAAAATGTTGGAGACCTAGCTGTCTTCTTCTTGACAGCTCTTTACTAAATTAAAACACCTAAGGATAAGTAGTGGGGTAAAATATCCCCTATGCAGCTGCGCCCGACGAGACACACGAAATTGCACCGCTATTAGACGAACTAGCAGAAAGCTAGCACGAAAACATCTCGAATCTCGAAGCACGAGGCACGAAGTAGAGAACGACGAAGCTCCTGAAAGACCGTGGTATATAAGAGACAGTCCCGAGCGATGATATACTAACAACAAGAATTCTTATTAAATATGTGAAAGTCCATTGCACACAGCAGGGAAAGGGAACAACAACCACAATCGGTATTGCAATCTAATACAATTATGCATTTGAAAGGAAAAAAATAAGCTAAAAACCTCACTTTCATCTCTTCATAATCAATTAGAGGCAGCGGCGGGTAAGCAGTCAAGGGAATCGATGAACAGTCCCGACACGACTGCGACAGCAATCACATAGGAGAGGAGGATCCCGATGAACAGCATTTCATCAGAACCGAACCAGTTCCTTCGTTCCGTCTTGAAGATGTATTCTAAACAACATAACAATTTATTATGTGGACACAAAGCGGCATGTAAAAAAGATAACACACTAGAATCAACGGTTTGCGACGGTACACAAGAAAAAATCTTACAAAAAAATATCCACAACCGAGCCGTTTAAATGTTAAATCTTCACGGAACTTATAAACGAATGAACCATGCATGCAAGTTCAACGTAACACTCGACTAAAAAAAACGTGAATCATCCGAAGCAAGCATAGATAGACAACATGACGTCCTGACGTACACAAGGGATGAATTGGTGAACTTCAGCCCTCAAACACTAGCAATTATAATCAAATAAGCGAGTGCATTTTCACTAAAAAAAACTGAATCATCCGAAGCAAGCGTAAACGACAAAGACAAAACACAGTGTACTGGGGCATAGTCTTTGGCAAATGGGGTTGGGAACCAATCAAAAATAGAGTGAATTCACCAAGATTCTGCGAATTCAGCCCAACGAGCGCTAGTCGTTCCCTTTCATAATGCAAACTTTTACGTTTCAAGCCATTTGTCTACGTAATGGCAGTCTGGTACAGCCAATACATTACATATAGCAAATGCAGCATATACAGACTGGTTCATTACCTAAATACAAGGTCACGGCAAAGACGACATCGAGCAACCATCTTCCGCTTAGGGAGAAGGTCGAATGTCCTTCCTTAGCTGGCACCTTAGACGAACGGCCAGGCCCGGGTCGACGTTGAGCGAGGAAGAGAGAAGAAACATCACCTGCGAGGACCACAATCTAAAACATGCCAATTAGAATTTAGGTGACAAAAGTCACAAATCCACAACATAATCCGGTGTGGTCAACGAACACAATGAATTTGCGGTCTCCCGCAAACATTTACAGCGATGAATAACGGATAACGAGTAAAGCTGCAAAACGATGACAATGCTCACCGATCGCTCAGTGATCTACAAGTGAAAACCACAACGTCCTCCAAGTCCGTGGCGTGGATCGAGGACATCACCCCCACAGGAGGGATAATCGTAACGGCAGTATCACGTTCTAAAGTAACGTAATAAGCATGAACCTTCATAAGATAAAAACAACAAACACTAAATAGCAATGTCGGAATCATTGAGCACACCAAAGAAAGCATCACGAAAAGGTTAACATACCGAGCTATTCGAGCTCCAGGGTACAAGAAGGACGAAAAACCTTCGGCGGAAGGGTACTATTGTACTTTACGTGCCGCAGTGGGGTCAAAAAAAATTTTCCTTAAAAACTTCCTATAATATGTAATTGGCCATGCTGATTCCGAAAAAGTAGGTCACTTAGCGCCTAAGAGCTTCTTTAGGCCGTTAGCGCCTCTAAAAACATTTTTGCAAAAAAGTTCCTCTTAAATGTAATTGGCACTTCTAGTTCCGAAAAAGTAGGCTGTTTGATACCCAGGACCCTCTAGAGGCCATTTACACTAAATCAGTTAAGAAGTTAACGGCAGTATGAATTTGCCCAATTTTCTGTTCGCCTAAACTGAACTTTGAGCTAGGCCATAAACCTCGTCGGTGAGTCGGAGGTGGTTTGCGAAATTCTCTCTATGTATGATACATTTCTGCTAAGTTTCGCGTACCGCCGTCGAGCTTCTCATGCTTAATATTCTAATCGGAAGGTGGTTCAGCCATGATCCCTCAAAATCTATGTATTGCTATTCCGGCAGTGGCTCGCCGGGCTCTTACTGTTAGCGAAAGGAATAACCTAGCATACGTATGTAAACAACTTTTAGAATTTCTGAAAGTAAGTAATTAGCATACGAAAAATACAATAAAAGGACGCCAGCTGGGTACAGGAACAGTCCGCAGTGAACCTAGTGTCAGTTCAGTTGAGAGCGGATGGAGTCTACATGAGCTTCCAGCAGCCTCTAGACGGTCCTGGGTGTCAAATAGCCTACTTTTTCGGAACTAGAAGTGCCAATTACATCTAAGAGGAACTTTTTTGCCGAAAAAAAAAATTTGCAAAAAAAAAATCTTAGAGGCGCTAACGGTCTAAAGAAGCCCTAAGGTGCTAAGTGACCTACTTTTTCGGAATCAGCATGGCCAATTACATATTATAGGAAGTTTTTAAGGAAAACTTTTTTTTTGACCCCACTGCGGCACGTAAAGTACAATAGTACCGGCGGAAGGACTCGACCGCCACATCTCAGCAGTCTGAAAGATTATAATGAAAGGAACAAATTTAATACCAATACAACACGTGTAGATCAAGCGATTATAAGCAGCCAAAGAAACTGAACATGTATGGGGAAGAAACGTTGTAAGGAAAACAAAAAAAAACGAGTGAGAAACGGAGGGAGAAAAGCACTGCCACTGATGCGAAGGACGAACTGAATGATCTGCGGCGATGAAAATTTGGCGGGGATCGGATGAAACGTCCGAACTCGATACGAGATGACGTTTCATAAAACCTCTGGCCACGCCTATTTTGTCCTAATCAGCCAATCAGAGCATGACCACTAATCAGTACCAATCAGATCGGCCAATCACAAGCCAGATTGTCAGATTAGGCGCGAAAGTATCGACGTCGTGGGGAGGCGGGGTTTACATGTACTGCGCGTTGGTCTCCAAATAGTTACGCGCAGTTTTGTTTTGTCATCCCCCAAACAAATCAAAAAGTGGTAAATTGCATTGTAAGTTGCATTGTAAATTGTATAATTATTGTAATTGTAATTCCATTGAAAGTCGCATTTTCTTAAATGACAAAATTGGCAACCAGTCCCGTAAATCAAAGTTCGCGTACCCTTTTTTCTGAAATACTGCAAATTTCAAGGATGCCAAATAGTTTGATGGCTTTATAGTTACATTGCAATAATTGTGAAATCTATATGGTTCAATGAATCCGCTAGAGTTCAACGTAACTAGTACTGTCCGTAAGTAACGTAATTAGCGTAAGTAGCATTATGACTTTCGACGTGATACCGGCCGGGACAGCCGTTTGCGCGAATACCAGCTTGCGCACCATGACGCATATGAGGCACACATGTGGCGCACTTACCGCAACTCCATCAAAAGGAACGCATGCGCCACCTTGACACACATCACGATTAAAAACTGCAATGCTGACTTTGACTGAGACATACGTGTAGGACGTAATTTTGCAGTTGAATTACAAATTTTGCCGTCCTAAAATACATTTTTTTTTACAAATTTTGTCGTCCTAAAATATATTTTATCAGGGTTTATGCACTTATCGCACGCTTAGTGTGTAACTTGGTTTACGATACCATTCCACCGTTCATTCATGTAGCTCTTTTTGAGAAGCAGTGAGTTTTCAAAACCTGTTGTTGCGGTAGGCCTTTTTGTATACAATTTCCTGCTCCAGAGTAGCACACAATATGTGAGCCAATTCACCGCCGCGCGAACTACCGTAGTTTATCATATTTTGTTTATGCTCGTCGAACTACCATAGTCGTCACAATCTTCACAGCTGTACAGTATGTTCTACTGCCTTTGACAACCTGATTCTACAAAGTATTGAACGGAAAGTGTATGCACATATATTTGATGGATTCAAATTTTATTCAACATTTATGCAAAATAACAATTTGAAAAAGGGAACATAAAATCAACATAATAATAATAATAGTGGACACTAAAACAAGTTATTTCTAAACTATCAAAACCACTAAAGAGAACAGTGTACATCGGTCCAAAAAAATCAACACTAGTCTACACTAAAAAAGGTATCGAAACAAGGTAAAAATATCCAAAAGAGCGTCAAAGATGCCAAACATACGTAAAACAGCGCATGGAAACTATATAATGAATTGAATTTACTTCTCTACAAACCAATCAAACTGACTTGAACAATTCGCGATCAACTTTTGCTTTAATGTGTTTTCTGGAACACTTGGGAGGTTCATAATGAGTGGAGCAGATAAACATCTCACATTCCATGCAGTAGGATGTTGGTGTCTAAAGCAAAAATTCTTACAGGCTGCAATGAATCTTTGAGTCCACCACCCGGGGCGATTTAGTCATGTGCGAGACGGCCATGACACGAAAACGTCGAAAAAATTTATCATCTGGAATTCAGAACCTCTTCAGCACATGTGGTAAACAAACTTGGCAAAAGTTAGTATTTTGCATGTTGGGCTAGAAAAAGCTTACGTTTTGAAGAAAAGTTTAGTGAGGGTAAAAATAAACAAATTTAGATAGGAAGACAATTTCAAACCCCCCCCCCCCCAAAAAAAAATCCTTCAATATGGGTTTCTGTCGTGCGCTCAAAATCAGGGATTCGTTGTGCGCAGGACCGTTTGAATTTTGGATACGCGAGAATCGCTGGCCTCCTGAGGCCGGTTCCACCAACATTTCAGACCGCAAGTAACTTCCGTGCGCAAGTAAGTCCGCGCTACTTGCGTTCTCACCAACATTTCAGAGCGCACGGAAGTTACTTGCGCACGGAAAGTTCCGTTGCAAGTAAGGCTTATGTATGGGAAGAGAAACTTGCAGTCGAGAGTCGAAGTTTCTTCGAAGTTTCTCCTCAAACCCCATAATTTGTACTGTTTTGTGACTATATCATATTTTTAGTTTGTAATGATATTATACGAAACATATTCAATACTGATTATGGATAACAACTTAGTTTTTGGTCATGGTTGACAAATACTAGCATTGATTTTGTTATAATTTTAGCTTTAATGTTAAGCAATTGTACTTAAAACACTAGGTAATGTATTTTCTGCTAATATAACCTGTAACTGACTTTGGGTGATAACATTATTGCATTTTTTAAAGAAAACTCAGCATTTCCTATAAAGTAAACTGGTAGATAGCGTATTTGGGGGCAGAACAAAAACTAAGTAAGAAAAATCACAATTGAAACACATAGAAAAGGGTAGTTATCATCGAAAGCCCATGAAAAGAGCCCTGTTCGAATAACCCATTTTTTTACGCATTTTCTTCTTAAACGCAAGTTATTTTCTTTCCTTAGGCTTTAGCATAGCAGCAGCAAGATGTTTCCCCTTGGGTGACCCTATCTTATGTTTAACGTATTTAATTTACGCTCGCTCCGTACCCTTTCTTTGAGATATGTTGAATATAAAACTGAAAGTAGAAAAAATGCACGTTGTATGCACTTTTGCATATTCATTGGCTAACTGCCAGACCGTAGTAGCCATCTTTTAGAAAACATTCTAATAACGCACGTAAATGTTGGTGAGAAGCCAAGTAAGAGCGCACGGAACTTCCGTTCAACTGAAGAAACTTGTGACAAGTTTCTTCCGTGCAACGGAAGTTCCGTGTACCTTCTGAAATGTTGGTGAAACCGGCCTCTGGTCTGCCACGCGGCAGTTGTCAGCAAGGGAAAAAGAGGGATGCAGCAGAGAAAGAGAAGAATTCTCAAGCAGAAAACGTACTAGACGTGTGCTAACTGGATCCTTTTAGAAACTACGGAATTTTGCGACAACGCGTTTTAGAACAGCTTTGAATTTGGCGACAAAACTTGTGCGACATTTTATGTTCGTAATAAATGTTATGTTATGTTATGTTGTTGTTCGCTTTTAAATAAAGGTGCACGTTTTTGATGCGTTTTTTTTTGAATGATAATATTATTTATTATTATAATAAATAGGTCACCATACCACCGCGCAGTTAGCCGCCATACACTTCACATAGCAAGTGCCAGTTACCATACGATGCAGTGTAGTGTTCTGGATGTCGAAATTTTCAATCGACGCCTTGAAAATGGCCGCGATCAAATTCGAGTCTTTTACCTAAACATTGTAAAAAAATTGGAGTGATACATTTAAGAAGAAAATGTAGAGTTTCAGAGAAGCACGCATAGAGAGAGAGAGGAAGCAAGTTGAAAGAAAACGGTAAGAAAAAAGGTGTTGAGAGGTAATGTAAATAAAAAGGAAAGAGGTATAGTTGGAATTATAGTGTTATAGAGAGGCGAAGGAGAGAGGTGGAAAAATAGAAAGAATTCACCAATCCGTTTACCCCTGGAGAAAACTGTCTCTCGGAGAAAATTTACCTAGAAAGCGAGATTATGTCACAAAATTTGCATTCACCACTCACTCTCCTTCCCGAAAAATGCGTTCCAAAAGTTTTGTTTTCTAAAGAAATGTTTACCCTTGAGTGATTGAGAGAGAGAGAGAGAAAGTGGGCGAAAAAAAATAAATGTATTTAAAAAACGAGCGGACTGACCTTTTCCCACAACTTGATAGTCACGAGAGTTGAGACCGTTTGCTCCGTAAGATAGTCAATGATAGTCCACTTCAATGCTTTGTAGTCGCTAAATTTAGTTTAAAGTGATATGGCACGTGGTATTTTTAACCTATTCTATTTTCAGGTATGTATATACATATATAATAGCCGTTTTCCACAATGCTTCTGTGCCGGAGATTATTAAAAGTAAATACATTGAAGTCTTGTTATTCAGCATACGTCTCGAAACCACAAACCATGCCATTTTAATCAATTTGGTCTATAAAGTGATTAATTAGTTCAAAGGAATTCACTGACGCATTTCCGTAATCGATGATCATTTCGAAAAAGTCGGCCAAAATTCCGGCAGTGGCACTGGACCCAGCAACACTGCGACCTACAGATCTTTCGTTAGTAATTGATTACATTTTTTGAACACATATTTTTTATCAGAACTCTCGAAAATGAAGTGTACCGCCCGAAAAAATATGATGAGGAGCATTCTTATTTTTTAATGCTGAATGAGCTCGAAATAAGATAGATTTTTATTCTAATCATGCTCACTTGCATACACTGCATGGCAATGCTATCCACTGATGAATCTCAGGTGTTGCGCGGCTAGAACCAGGCGGGAAAATGTGCGCGGTGAAAGCTGGGCACGTGCTGGGCGATAATTTTGGTGCGCGGCGAAACCTGGACGACCACAAAGCGCACCACAATTTTTTCCCCAAGAAAAATTGCCCGTAGTCCATTGGTACAATCAGGCTAGCTGGCGCTAGGACTTGTATATCTCGTGTTTGTTACCTATTCCAATCAATATGTGCCTTCGATGCCAAAATCAATAACCAAAATATGTTCATTATTTTTGATGCTTGTTAACACATTACTTGCCACAACTTATTTTATTAATCTATTCTTTTTTCAAAGTAAGGCGTAAAACTTACTCATGTACTCTAGGCAGTGACTGTGCAATGCGTCGATGTTATATTTGTTGGCCATCCGCAGCAAGTCCTTGAGTTCCGGCACTGAAGTTCAAATCTACACTCTGTTAACCTAACAATACGTCCGGACAAGATCCACTACGCTTTGTATTCGTTTTTCTTCCATGTGAATAAAGTTCCTCCCTTTTTACTTATGCTCTAGGCTTGGAATATCTCGGCGGAGAACGCTTAAAGGGTAAGTCAAGGGGGGAGTCTGCGCAGAAAGGCATCTCCTGACGCAGACTAAGTAAATCGCGAAAGGCGCCCAATACAGTAAACCCATAAAAAAGTCGCCAGAATAAAATATTTGAGATTTTGTCATAAACGTGAACAAACCCCGCCGCAGCGCACGCAAACGGATGCGTTGCGGCGAGCCGGTAATTCAAACCGTCCCGAGGACAGCGTTGAAGTTTACTTCTAGGGACTTAAAATTTGATCATGATTTAAGATGATTTAAAATGGTATTATCTAATTTTGATGGAAGGAAGGAAGGAAGGAAGGAAGGAAGGAAGGAAGGAAAGTTATCATAAAAGTCGACATTTCAACTCTAAAAGTAATTATTTTTATTATGAAACAATAAAACTATTTACTTTTCTACCTTTTATTTCTATTTTTCAAAAGAAATTAAAATAAAAATTAAACGTTGTCAAAGGAAGGAAGGAAGGAAGGAAGGAAGGAAGGAAGGGAAGGAAGGAAGGAAGGAAGGAAGGAAGGATTTGGCTTAGCTCTGTCCACACGACCAGAATCCCATACCATACTGAAGGAGTTTTTTTGGAGGGGGTTTGAAATTGTTTTTTTTTCTCATGAAAGTTTTTGTTTATTTTTACTTTCACTTTCCCTACCTTCAAAACGCACGCTTTTTTTTGAGCCCAACATGAAAAACCGGCTTGACATTCTCTTTAAACGTGACGTCTCACCTCACGTACGTCATGCAGTCAACGAACAACCATACAAACAAACAAAGCTTTTCCAATTTTATGCAATTAGCCAATTACGAATGGGCCTGCCGGCATAAACGAAAAACTGACATTTCTTTGTGTTATTTGAAGTAATTGGTCACTCACTCGTAATTTGGAGTGATACATCACTCGTTTCCAACTTCCAACTAACGTCTTAACAAATATGCAATATTCAGCACTTACTGGTTGGCTTCATAACATCCTTGATTCCATTTTGAAGGACTTTAAGAAGAATGGACATGGAACCGACTGTTTCATCCTACAAAAATTAACAGTACGAGTGTTAAAATTAACATTACTGAAATTACGTGAGTTTGTATAAAAACAGCGCATTTTCGAGAGGTAATCGCTCACTGCGTAAGGTTGATCTATATAGGGCTTCTTTGCCGAGTAAAGAAAGCGTGCGCCAAGGATTCGCCAATACCAGTTGGCGCACCTACACCAATACACCATACCGTCCCTGGTCCCTGTGTATTTTTTTGCGTTGATTTCACACCATTTTCGGGATCCAGGCAAATAAAGGACACTTTGAGTTCGCGCCATTACTTCACCGCGCGCTTATCTCTCGTGGGCGCGCCGCACAAGTGCTGAGTTTCGAAATAATTGGAACTCACAACAATACGACTTCGCCGAGAGCTATTTACTTGACTTTGATATCAATCGATAATTTTTTAGTATTATGTAATCTTCAATAGTCTGCCACCTATGGCCATTTGCAATTTGCAGTCACTGTGGTACACTAGGTAGGAACCAGTGGTCAGTTGAAAAAAAATGCAAAACTTACTTCAAACTTTGCCTTGTGCTCCCGGGCTTCCTTAAATTCTCCGAAGAAAAGTTTTTCGAAAACTGGAGAGTGTTCAGCGAGAAAGTGCGGATTCACATAGAAAGCGTGACCTGAAAATATTCTACATTGCAATCACCAACTTTTAAAGTGATACGACATGTGGTTGCAAATTCAATAACTGCACATAATTCGTGCGATTACGGAGTTCTAAGTACTAGTATTAGTCCTGTCCAAGCGGTATAACAGTCGGTTTTTGAAGCGGACTTTGTATGCCTGGATCCCCATTCATGCATCATATGCCAATGAGTATGATTATAAAAAATGGAGCTCAATCTCATATAGCTTAAATACATAAAAATGCGTTCATCATACATTTTCAAAAACCGGCCGCTGTTTCGCTTTATTTATTCCAAAATATAAAGATTGTTTGTCACGGAGTGAACTTACCGTCATTTACTTCAATTTTGAAGTAACGAAGAGCTGTTTCAGTTTTATAACACTCGGGTACCGTTGGTCCGTTTGAACACATTCTAAAATAAAACCGTAAAATTAAAACAGTAAAAAATCGTAAAAACCCCTGAAGATTAGAGCCAAATATCCGGTTTTTGAAACGCATCGTCTACAACTGCATTCTTACACAGATCTAAATAGGATCGAATTGTGGTCGATTTTTTATTCTAATTTATGCTCACTTGCACGAAGCATAAGAATGCAGGTATCCACGATGTGTTTCAAAAACCGATTGTTATTTCGCTTTAACGACCAGAGAAAGTAAAGAACAGAAGAGGGTAGAGTTGAGGAACCATGAGACATCTACGATAAATACTATGAAAAAAGTGCAAAGTGACCAGTTACATTATTGAATAGATCGATCATTGAAACATAGATTGGTGAGCACAGCCAGCCACTATACTTTTGGTCACTAATCAATCGATATTCTGACTATTCAAATTCGCTCCACCCAATTGACTCCGCCCCCAAGGTAAATAGCCTTTTTTTAGGTTGAATTGCTTACTAGGAATACTAGGTCGAATGTAGTGCTAGGTAACTAAACTTTTAGTTGTACTATGGCTTTGGAAAAATGCCAGCCCCTTTGGAAAATTTGCATATGATAAGCAAATCCTATGTATCCTATGCTAATATTGTACGATCGTCCACGGCAATCGTACAAAATTAACATAGGATACATAGGATTTGCTTATCATATGCAAATTTTCAAAAGGGGCTAGCATTTCGCTTTAACCAACAAACTGCTACTCACTGTCAGGAAATACTGAGTGTTAGTGAGTGAGCCCGAACATTTAGTGTATAAATATTGGTTCACGGTGCCGCGGTACATTAGCGTAGACTTTCGCAAAGGAAACTTACCGTAATACAATGGTTTTTCAATCCTGACGCTCTTTTTGGAGCGCGCCGTACTTTTATCGTAAGTTCACTGTGTGCACAAGAGTGGCAGCACACATGTGTGCCAAGACTGCGCCGCGCCCCGACGAGCCCCAGCCGCTTCACTGGATTACCTATAACCGAGAACTATTGACGAAATAATTTTCGCGAACTAGTGTTTTATGCTCAATGAACAAAACAATATCTGCCACAATTTTGTTAGTTTTGTAATATTATATGGCTATTTGGCCAGTGAAAATATGGTGGCAACTAAAGTTAGTTCTTTTTTTCATCTCCATAGGTTCACATGTTTGACTGTCAATTCTACAATACATTGAACGGTAAACACGTGAAGCCATAGACGCCATAGTTGGTGAATGTAACATTTTTTTAAACATTTATGCAAAAGAAACTTACAAAACATAACAACGAACAACAAGAAACGACTAAGTGTTTGCATTACAACGGCTAGATATTCATGAATAACAGATCTTAGCAATTGTGTATTAAAGTGATAAAAAAGTGAAAGCAAAAAAATCAGTCGAATTTAAACAAAGCACGATCAATTCTTTGCTTTGCTAATTGCTCAGAACACTGTGGAGGCATACAGTGATTGGTGCAGAAATAATTGCTACACTTCGAGCAGCGCATCCGGGTTCTCTGGAAATAAACCCATTTACAGTAGTTAGTGTGATTTAGTAAACATTTCAACGTGGCATTGAACGCCCGACGACCATCCATCTAAGGTGCGAGGTGGGTGCGCAGAAGTGCGCGAATACTAGTGGCGCACCTATGGCGCTCTCCGGGCGCACCGGGACGGAATAGTGGTTTTGCCAGTTTTGGCAACGGTACCATCTGCACTTTATAAAAATTCTTTTAGTTTTCGCAAAAGTGGACATTACAGTGGGTAATAAGTAAGGTAACTAAAAGCATGGCCATTCAATTGTTGCTTGTCAACCTTTCATCATATTGATGCACACATTTTATGTGTTAATAAATATTTAATATTTAATCTTACCTTGTCACATTCCAGCATATGACACTCCGCTCTTGTCCTGCCGTCGATAACAGAATGAATAGCAGCTTTCTTCAGTTCACCGTTCTTAATAGCCGTCTTCAAAATGGCGGCGTTCAACTTCGAACACTTCACCTCAAGATACACAAGCGTTCACCGACGGAAGGACAATCTGAATTAACAAGACGATAACAACATTATTGGTATTTTTTGCGACTTTGCTGTTGTTTTTATTAGTCTTCAATCATGTGATGCTATCAGTAGATATGTCAACAGGAGCTTGAA
Organism: Pelodera strongyloides; assembly: GCA_036852015.1. NCBI lineage: Eukaryota > Metazoa > Nematoda > Chromadorea > Rhabditida > Rhabditidae > Pelodera > Pelodera strongyloides. Next base: position 151,174 of record JAANDG010000239.1, read on the forward strand.
CGGGTTACAAAATATACTACGTTGCTCATAACATTCTGACCTTTTCCCACAGTTTGATGTCGACGAGGCTGTCCGCAGGCTTCTCCGTAAGTCCATCAATGACACTCCAAAGCAAGTGCGCGTAGCCATTTCCATTACCGTAGTCGACAATCATTTCCAGAAAATCTGCCAACGTCCCAGCACTGATATTTTGTTCAACGACACGGCGGCCTGCCGTTAGACGTATACTATTGGTGGGAAACTTCAGACAAGGCTAATAAACATTTAGTATTCACAAATAATCTAGGGTTTTGAATAATCATATTAGAAACACTTCGAGTAGCGAGGACTTACAAGGCTAACAAGCAATTTATAGTATTTAGGAACATCTAGAACAAGTTCGGGACTTTTAAACACTAGACTGATTTCTCAGCAACCTGTCGTGCCGCTGCAAATTGTGGAACTTACCTATGATCTCTCTGCAGTAACTGTGTAAGGTGACGATGTTAAACTTGTCGGACAACCGCATCAAATCCCTGAGCTCAGACGCTGAAATTGAGGTTGGTGAGACCGTATTCAGGCCCTTAAAGCGAAATGCTAGCCCCTTTGGAAAATTTAATGATAAGCAAATCCTATGTATCCTATGCTAATTTTGTACGATTGCCGTGGACGATAATACACAATTATCATAGGATACATAGGATTTGCTTATCATATGCAAATTTTCAAAAGGGCTAGCATTTCGCTTTAAACTCACGATCGCAAAACTGAGCACGCAATGCTTATTTATCATTTATTCATCCACAAGGCCAGGACTACCAGGAGGCAGTGGAGCTCTTCAACCGAATGTTTTACGCACTTGGGTAGTCTGATAAGCAACGCAACTACAGAAATATGATTCAATGTAATCAATAAACCTTTTCGCCGCCTGCCGCCTGAGGCGGCTGCTTTTTCTGCAAATCAATCAATAGTTCCTTTCACCAATTGTCTAAACTGCCGTAATCCGTCATAAGTTTCGACCAGCTACCGTAGTTTATTACACTTTCCGTTCGACGAACTACCACAATTTTAGCGAACTATACCGTAAATTACCGCTATTTGTAGTATCGCCGAAACGTATTCGCATGAAACATTTGCTGTGGAGGTAACATTTAAGTGATTTAAAGCGAAATACCTGCCGGTTTTTGAAACGCATCGTAGGCAACTGGATTCTTACGTATCTATGCTAAGTTGCTCAAATTTAGCTCGATTTGTTATTCTCATTCATGCTCCTTTGCCCTTTGCATAAGCTGCATAAAAATGCAGGTGTACTGGATGTGTTTCGAAAACCAGAAGGAACCTCTATTGTCATTTCTTACAATAAGTAGTTGAAACGGTTTTTTTTGCAGGCAGCCATCTTTCAATGTTCAACGTTCAACCTGTGAACTATTTTCCTTTGCGCAGATCATGCAATGAATGCGTGCCGCAGAACTCCAGCTATGGCCAGGGTTGACCGCTCCGTGTTTAAAGAGAAATAACAGCTGGTTTTTGAAACGTATTGCTCACACCTTTATGATTACAACACATGAACACATAGGAATGCAGTTATATGCCATTTCAAAAAGCGTGCCTGTTGTTCTACCAATAAAATTTTTGCAAGTTCTAGTGGGATGATACGGTCGTTATTCTAGTTTTTTTTTTGTGAAAGTGTTCGCGGTTCTTAATAATCTCATTATATGTTAGCTTAGTTTCTCTTTCTCAACATTTTTTGCCGAGTTTTTTGTTAATAAACTTGAATTTTGTCCTTGATCATCATGCTTTATTTGGTCGAGAATTAGGGATATACTTTCTGTAAAGGACTACGAAACGAATGCAGGTTTACTTTCACCGGGAAAAAAGTTGAATATCAAATTGAACACTGCACGTAAGATTGGAGTTTTCCTAGGGTGCGCGGCCCCGTTAGAGCGCGGCGGGGAGAGAAGATCACTGAGGAAACTTGGCCGGGGGGCGGCGCGCCCCCGGCCCCACGTCACGGGGCCGCGCACCCTCCGCGCGCCCCACGCCCGTGTCTGGCCCATTGGTCTGGGAAAGGCTACACCACCGAAAACCGCGGGGCGGCTGGTGCGCCAGGAGCGCGCCATAGGCGCGCGAGGACACGTACAATGGAAACTGCAAGATACTCAGTGAAGGGGCATTTATTTACTACTACGCAGCGAAACCGCACGTGTTTTTCAACACTTGTGATCCGACAAACTGAGTGTTGTCTTATCCAAAAGTTGTTGTAATTTTATGTTGTTCCACTTCAATTTAAACTATTGTCTTATTTAGTAAGTTTGTTGTCACTATTCTTGTTAATCATGTACTAACTAACGGTTATAGTAAAAATATGTTTAGCGCAGTTTAGTTTGCATAAGTATTCATATATTCGATTTCTTAAATAATTGTTTGCGGCATAATCTAAAGGCTGCTATCATACCGTAATCGCTTTAGAGTAGTGCACAATACGCGCACTTTCGCATTACTTCTCTTCGTTTCGCCATTATTTTTTACTCATTTGGTCTTCATTTTCTATTATGTTCCTTATGTAAGACATCTCTTAGCCCTTTTTGTCTCGATAAAGCTCCTTTTGACCTTTTCTTCGATGTAGTTGAAAATAATTTTGAGTTTCTTAACTTAAATGTATCAAATATAAAATGAAACGTCTCTATATTTACAGGGTTAATGGCGGACCCAAAGGCCATCGTGAGAGCAACTGTATGGTCAGCTCAGGATGAGGCCAACTGGGTATGTCGTCTTTATTTTTGTCAAGTATCTTGATTAGTATTTTTAAGAGTATTCAAGATTCACCGTTTAGTAAGTTGTTTGAACCGATGTATTGAATACAAAATACATTGTAAATATCGGAGGCGTTGATGTGGAAATATGGAGATGTGGATGTTTATTTGTATTAGTAGGCACATAATGTTGAATCTTAAATGAAACTTTTATTTTGTTTAGACGACAACCCATGGTAATTGTACGGGCGCAAACGCAGACAGTGTTCCCGAAGATGCGGTACAAGAGTAATAAAAAATAAGGTAAGAACGTATCTTAACTATAAACATTTTTTCATGTTTATTTTCTGTCCAGGGTTTTGTGGTTATCATTGTTTTTGTGTACTAGTTACTTATATGTGCATTGTTTATCTTATGGATCATTCGATCATTGGCTTCGTACGTTAGTGCATATCTTCGATTACGCATCCATGCTGTATTTCTTGCTTGTAAAAAGTTAAAAAGTGATAGGTGATAGTGTACTCATTTCAGGCTTCCTAGTCTTACGGCGGACTTTGGACATCGTGCGGTACTCCACATGTGGGACAAAGAACTATAGGGCAACTCCGGGACTCCGGCCACTTGAACACATCATCTAGGCAGGTATGGTTAATATTTTGTTTCCATGTGTTTTGCCTCCAAGTCATTTATAGTTGTGATTGTGTGCACGAAAGTGCCTGCTCCCTACCTCCCGTGGTGGGACGTGAAAGAAAGAGTGATTACGCGAATCAAGGATACGAAAAGACAAATTTACCCAACTGGGGTGGCTCCCATTCCATTCCATTCAAACAGCATACGACCAGCTCATTACCCATAATTTAGGATATCGCGGCCGTTTGTTAAAGCGAAATGCCAGCTCCTTAGGAAAATTTGCATATGATAAGCAAATCCTATGTATCCTATGCTAATTTTGTACGATCGTCCACGGCAATCGTACAAAATTAGCGTAGGATACATAGTATTTGCTTATCATATGCAAATTTTCCAAAGGAGCTGGCATTTCGCTTTAAGATTTCGCATTTAATTGAATTAGTTTAGGGTTACACTTACGCAATTGATACTTGTGTGTTTTTCGTTATCAATGCCATATCTAATTTTTAACTTCTTCTTATTTCAGTTGACCGGTGTATCGATGTGGGTAACGTGTCGGCTTTATTGCTACGCAGGGAAGGTAGCTGCATGGAGGGCGTACGAAACACCGTGAAGATGTTTCTTATCACGGAAGGGAAGATATCAAATGGATAGATACCCTAAGATGAACCTTAGTAAGCTTAGTGTTACTTTGTGCAATATGTTTCGTGTGTTTATGGCATATTGTATTAAATGTAACTCGTTACTTTATTAGAAAATTAGCTGTGTAACGATGCCCATTTCCGTTTATGTTTTAACTGAACGTCAGCATATAGAAGGATTATTTTTTGTACTATATATACCTCTACTCTTATTGTAGTTGTATCTACTTTTTGTTTTGGATTTTTACACCCCCGCAACTCCATTATCATAGCATTATATCGTAATATTTACCAGTAGAATTTTAACTCTCACTAACATTATTTTGTACTTACAATTGGGTTGCCTATCCACTTTTTGTTGCGTATTCTTAGTTATTAACTTACCAAAATTCCCCCAGATGTATCACTAATATCATTTTGATTGGAATGAAAAATTGGAGTTTCGGTCGGGCGGGAATCGAACCAGCACCTTTTGTGCTGTGAGTGAAGTTTCTCGATTCCCGCCCGACCGAAACTCCTTCTTTCTTTTTCATTCCAATCAAAACATAAAATTGGCTAAGAGCGGCCTTAATGCTCGAACATTTGAAACTAATATCATTATTATCGTTTTGTGCTGTGAGTGAAGTAAAGAGTAAAGTTATTCTGTATATTTGTTGTTTGTTGATTACTGTGTGGATTTACCGTTTTAGTGTATTATTTAATATGGAATGGAAAGGGGGCGGGACTCACGCCCATTTTCCCACGGTCCGCGCGCTCCCGGCGCACCTACGGCCCACTTTTTGAAGCGGGGCCGCGCGCTCCGGGCCCCGTTTTGGTGGCGCAGCCCTGCCTGGGCCCCGCACATTTCAGCGCGCCGCCCCGCGACTTTTAGCGCGCCGCCCCGCACCCAAAGTTTCACGTTGATCGGGTAGGGAGGAACACCATTTATCAAGCGAGAACCTAATCCATATTCCCAATTCCCCACTACGTTTCCCATTAGAAACATTCTCTGGGGAACAGAAAACTGCATTTTACAGTGAGAGGCGCAGGGGAAAACTGTCAATTTCTCTTCGGGGAATTGAGTGTTGAACGTGTCATCAGCATACTTTCCTGAGCTTCAGACATAAAACGCCATCTTGATGGCTGGAGCGCAAGTAAAACTCCGGGAAACAGCATGAAAGCGGACTCCAGGCAAGGATGCAGCGCGGAGAAAAGGGAGAGAGCTGAAGAGGGAAACACGGTGTCGCGCGGGCACAGCATCAGCGTGCTGGGAAACGTGAGAGCGCGGCGTGGAAATGCGGGCGGGCAGGGTAGTGTACACGATGGATCGGTGCGGCGGCTGAGATGGGCGCAATAAACGCTCGGCGGATGCGAATTCGGAAGATGCTCACTAGCCATTCATATTCCCCACATATTCCACCCTTAGGAAACATTCCCCGAGGAACGGAAAACTGCACTTTACAGAGAGAGACGCAAGGGGAAACTGTTTTCTTCGGGGGATTTAATGATGAACGTGTCATCAGATTAGCGCATGGAACACAACGCAAAACTCAAGAATAACGAACAAGTTTGCAATGACAGCTACGAAGAAAACGAGCATGACTAATATGGAGTTTGTTATCAAAAGGCGCTTACTTAATTGTGATTCCCAATAGCAAAATACTTTACACATAGGACACAAAACGCTACAAAACTACCCTAGTCATTATGACAGTTACTAGACGAAGAAAACGTGTACGAACTCGCTAATCAATAAGTGTTAACCTAAAAACAAGCCAACAACGAGTCAAACTAAAAAAATTCTAATATAGTACTCTACTCCACAACTGGATCAAAACAAACTATGATAATAAATCTAAAGGGCTTGCCGAACTAGCCGAACAAACAATAAACAAGCCACGAATTAGTCTTCTCACTGGACCTTCAAAGGAAACCAACCAATAGTACCAGTCAAATGTTCAATATTAGATTCAATACTCTTATAATAATTATAATAAAGTGTTGAAGGTCCAGGAGCCAATACGCGCTCGTAGTGGTAAAATTAGGTACTCCTTTTAAAATTAAAGCCAAAAACACACTAAGCAGGGCTAAGGCTTGAGGGGAGTGGGAGACACCAGTCATGTGAAGTTGTGAAGGTTCTTCACAAAAATGCCAAACAATTTCGGGCATCGGATACACATCCATGGAGAATAAGTGCTGCAGACGTGCAGACACCACAAGAGAGGACATCACACAAGTCGACCATCAGCAATGCAGTCTCCAATCGTCCAATCTAAAAAGGGAAGCTTAGTTGGATTGTAAAGGAAGTAAATGAAGCCATTGGCGTAACCCGTAAGGCTTAAAATGTGTTTCTACACACAAGCCTCCTATGGCTCCACCCACACGGATTATACGAAATTTGAATATAGGATAATGTCAGTTAATACATACCGTGATCGAATTGTTGACGGTAGGGAAGAGGAAGTAGGCACTGTTGGCGGATAGCAGAATCCCCCTTATACGGAGAAGAGGCACTGGGGCCAACCCAGGCTACCCAATCCGAGTCGAACAACATCGACCAGCCTAAAAGGAAAGGTTGATTACTTTTTAATAGCCAATGTAACAGTCCCAGTCGTAAGGGATAAGATCAAATGCCTGATATCACATGACATGATCTCATATACAGTACAAGTCAGCCTCGAAAGGAAGCAAATATCATAAATTATTAAAACATGCCATGACGGGAATACTGCCTCGGGACGACCAGAATCAGTTGGGAGAGGAGAAACGGGACAAGGAACACTGCAAACCTTGGCGCCGCGTCGATGAATACACACAACAACGTCCAACGATGGGGTCAATCTAAAGAGAAAAGATTATTTCAATTGCAACGAACCAACAATGGGGTAAAAGTGTAGAATATTATTCCAGTGTCGATAGTAGTTTTATACCCTAAAGGAAAAACGCTACCCCCTAAGCACAAGGGTCGTACTGTTCCGACAGCAGAATACTACCCAAGCTAACAAAAAAAAAAGACCCCCATAGGGTAAAGTATACCCCAAAGCCCCAAATGGTACGTTAATTACTGTTCCGGGTAGTGAAGTGTTTAAGTTGGGGTAGCAAAAGCTCACACGTGAATCGCTAAATGGGATGAAGATTAAAGCAGTAAAGAAACATACCGTAATCCAACTACTGACAGTCGAGACGAGCGGAAGTAGCCAAGCGAAGACATGAGTCAGTCTGAGTTGAAGGAAGCGCACCCGCACAAGGTGGCAGTTGACGCTCGGCTCGATCATCCAAGCACGAAACACATCCATGGTGAAAAGGTACTATCCTTGACCAATCCGAGTTGAACAACAACGCCGCCCAGTGACCAACCTAAATAGAATGATTACTTAACTTGTGTTGTAAAGGTTGCACAGGTGAGAAACGTGAGCACGTGAGCTCGGGTCAAAAGTGTGCTGTGATGTGATGTGTACAGTGTACATTAAGTGAAGCTTGAATAAACGGCAATGATAGCATGACAGTAAAAACATACTGTGATCGAGGAGTCCACAGTTGAGTTGAGACAAACGGCATCACGGTTGGGGTACAAGATAAGGGCAGAGCAGGGGAGCAGTCAACTCCAAACTGCAGTCCAATTCGATCCATGACACACACAACGGCGACAGCACAGACTCATTCATCAAAGAACAGAACAGATGAACAGTCTAAAAAGGAAATATTATTGCTACGAAACAAATATTGTTCATAAGGCTTCCAGACTAGATAAACACAGACACAGTGAACCTAAGATGGGAGATGGGACAAAACAATAAACCACTAAGCGGTAAAACATACCGTTAACGACCTATTGGCAATCGATACGAGCGGCGTCACGGAGAGCGGGAGGGCACCGGGCACAAAGGAGCACGCACCCTATTCGCGACTCGTAGATCACGGAAACGCAGGGCGGAGAGGAGACATACGGTAGCAATCTGAACCAAATCGAACAGCAGAGCCCAGCAACCAATCTAAAAAGCAAATATTATCAGTGTAAGTGGTAACAGAATATAACAGGTAGTTTATAAGGCCTGTCGGCCTGTGACTAAATAAAATGCTATTAAATACACACTAGTCGTCAGCCTCAAACGAAGCGACGCAGTATCATAAAGCATAAAGCAATAAAAAACATACCGTGACCGAACGGGTAACAGTAGCATCCAGAGGGGCGTTATCACAATAGGCAGCGCAGACCTCAGGCGTGGGCGGGGGGCCTCCCCGCCTCCCCGAGGCGACTCCACCTACGACGCGTAGAACACACAAACCCATCGTACGGGATGGATAACCTAAAAAGAAAATATTGAGTAACTGATTTGTAAATGAAAAAAACTGGTGATTCATAAGGCCAGGTTCCACATAAAATAAGACAGCATACGAAGTAAACACCAATGAATGTTGAATCTCAAAAGGAGGCAAAGATAGTAAAGCAGTCAACGCATACCATAATCGACCATCCAACTCTTGAGTGAAAAGGAAGTAGAGTGAGGAGTAAGGAGCATGCAGATGGCAGTGGCATGTCCAGACACCAATCCACTTCCAGCCGGGATCCGAGTTGATAAACAAGTAACATCTTCGTACAGCCGCGATCAATCTGAAAAGAGAAACATTATTTATTATTTGTAATGAAGCAAATATATCAGTCTCAATTTATTAGGTCATATGGTACACATCATTACGAGGAGCTTTACTACACGGTAATGATGGCAAGACAGCCAAAACATACCGTAATCCAACTTGACAGTCGAGGCGAGCGGGGGCGGAAACACAATTGAGAGCGCATGGGGCAGAGAAACAGGAGCAGCACCAATCCTATACGAGCCGAGTTGAGCAACAGCAACACACAGGCGCAGCGACATCGACGATCAGTCTACAAAAAAAATATGTTTTGCAAAGAAACACAAGTGTTCATGATGTCAGAGATTATAGAATACGATTTAACACACACTAGTGCATCTAAACAAGGCAAAACCCGTGAACTAGTAAAACATACCCTGGTCGAACGTCGGACTGCTGAGTGCAGAACAGAGAAGGAGCCAGAGTTAGGAGGTCACGTAGATTGTAGTCGACCAGACACCAATCAACTTCGAGCCAGGAGCCGCGTAGACGCTCACAAAACAGCCCGATGTCAGAGATGATCAATCTAAAACGGAAAACATCATTTGAGTTGCACAAATGAATAATGCAATGAAATGAAACAAATGTAATTCACAAGGACTCCATAACTTCATAAGGACAAATGCCAGGAACAATTAAAATGAGTTTTTATTTATATCAGTGAATCGCTAAACGAGAAAAGGATCATGAAGCAGTAAAATACATACCGAGAACGAAGAGACGGTAGGGATCAGAATTGTGACTGACTATTCAGCACACGGCAAGGGAGCAGACAGCACTTCTATTCGAGAACCCAGAAGCGTCCCGGTCCGTAGGAGAGAGCGGAGAGTCAGCTGATAGGAATCCATGATCCATGTACCGGACTGAACCACCTAAATACCAATCAATTATTTTTGAAAGCAACACAGGGCCCGTCCAACGAACGGGATTATTGAAACACAAAATTAACAAAAAAAAAAACAATGAGACAAAGATTATTGTGAGGAATTCAAAACATACCGTAATCCAACTATTGACAGTCGCGACGAGGCGAGTGGAAGTTGAGCACATGAGAGAAAGCGCAGGGACCTCCTATTCGATTCGCGTAGGTAACAGCAGCGCACATCGATGGTCAATCTGAAATGTACACATTATTCGATGTGAAAATTAGCCAATGCAGCTAGCTAATGCGAACATGGACTGTCTAAATACGACTCTACACACATGTATAGGGAATCTAAAATCAGACAAATACCGTAAAGCAGTAAGTAAAAAAACATACCGAGATCGAACGGTTGTCTGAGAAACCACAGCTGGGAGCAGGCACCAATCACCAATGCATTCGAGCCTCGTAGAAGAACACAACGATGGCGGTGATCAATCTAAAAAGAAAACGTAATTTGGTTTGCAAGGAAGCAAATGGAACAGTCGTAAGTGTAAGAAATTGTCCTTCTGTGGAGCTTGACGTCACGGTAATGAAAACAAGAAAAGGAAAATACATACCTTGATTCAATTATTGAGAGTCGAGAGGAGCACAAGGGAGAAAGAGAAATCCTCATGCACGGGAGAGAGGAGGAGGAACCAACACTCGAGACGCGTAGATCCTGCTAACCGTCCACACCGGAGACAATCCAATAGAACATCAATCAATAGCAGCAGCGCCCAGTATCGTCTAAAAAGCATAATTAGTTGGCATGCAAGAAAATGTAGTTCATAAGGCTAGGGCCAAAGCTCATAATTTCAAATGTAGCTCAAATGTGCTTTTGCACAAACACACATTTTTATAGTAAGAGAGTGAAAACCATACCTAGTCCAACTGTTGAGCACAAACACACATTTTTATGGTAAGAGAGTAAAAAAAATCATACCTAGTCCAACTGTCGACAGTAGATGAGTAGAGAGACAGTAGACTGAGTAGACGAGCGGTTTTACATTTTGTAGAGCAGGCACAGGGGAGCACGCATCATATTTGCGATTCGTAGACCACAGAAACAGCAACGAAAGGCGGAAGCGGAGTCCATATCCATAGAAAGGAGCCAATCCAAACGGTAACGGACTCTAAAAAGAAGGATTATTTAATTTGCAACGAACAACAGTAGTAATACATAAGGCTACGTGACCTGCTGCATCTACATAAAATACGTTTTTAAACACGAACCTCAAGTGAGGCAAACATGAAGCAGTGAACAGGCAAAACATACCATATCTACACGGTTGCTTGTAGAGACAGTCAAGATTCACAGCTGGGAGAATAGACACAGGGCAGGCACTGGCAAGAATCATAGTCGAGAAGTTGAGCCTCGTAGAACACACATCAGCAGGTCCAATCCAGCGATAATCCGACTAAAAAGGAACATTGTTTTGCAACGGATACTGTAGATAGTCGCTAATAAGAAGAGAGACTACATCTGCACAAAATACATTCATACCCACTAGTAGTTTATACCCACCTCAAAATGGGACAAGAACCGACAAGCAGTGAAAATATACCTTGTGGATAGTAGACGAGCACTCGAGCAGGAATCACGTGAATCACGAGGAGAGGCGCAAACGGACAGATCAAAATCCTATCCTAATCGAGCCGGGAGCCGAGTTGAAGAACACACCACTCCAGCTGAGCGAACGTCAATCTAAAAGGAAAGATTATTTGGTTTGCAAGGAACCAAGTAGAACAAGGAACAGACTTAAGTTATTATGTCAAAAGAGTAACAATAACAATCATTATGTGGAGCTTGACTACACGGCAATGATAGTGAAACACTAAAGAACTATAAAACATACCATAGACAGTCCAAAGATTGACGGTCGATGTCGATACGAGCGTTATCACTGGGAGGAGAAGGAGAGAGAAGTAGAATAGAGTGGACCGAGTAGCGGGAACCAATCCAAAATATCCAATTCGTAGGGCGCCGGCCAGGAGAGTCCACCATATGATACGCGACAATCCGATGCGAGTCGAACAACATCGCCGAGTAACCATTGTAACCAAACTAAAAAGTAAGGATTATTGATTATTTGATTTGCAACTAAGCAGTTATACATGAGGCTACGTGACCTAGAACTACACAGTATACGAATTTAAACACATAAGAGGGAATCTCAAACGAGGCAAAGATCGTGAAGCTGTCAAAACATACCGTCATCAAGCGGTTGAGTGCAGGGACAGTTGGAAATCACAGTACACAAGGGGAAGGAGAAGGAGAGCAGACCGGCAGACGAGCCGACTCCATCCTGAGCGTAGAACTAGAACATACATCGCAGGAGCATCTTTCGATGATCAATCCAGCAATAATCGAGCTAAAAAGGGCGAATTATTATTTTTAGTTTTGCAATGCAAAGGGGAATATAGCTAGAAGCTGACTAAGAGCAGATCAGCAGGTACCATTTAAAATACGAGTTTATACCCAATTGTAGTCATAAGGAGACAAGAACAGTTAGTAAAAACGTACCGCGATCATCTCTTGAGTGTTGAGACCAGGTGCGGGGCAGATCCCAGTTAGGAGAGCGAGCACACGGTAGGGGAGCACGTAGATCACACAACAGCATGAAGGAGCTAGGAACGTAGGTGAGAGAGGAACGTCCACGGATAGTCGGCAGGAAACCAAGCCATATTGCGCATTGAACCTAAATAACAATCAATAAAATGTGAAACCAAAATACCAATCAAGAACAATCCACCTGTTCAAGGAACGAAGGAACAATAGTGAAATACCAATTATGCTAGCTGGAAGAGGAAGAGTACTTACCTATTATTCAGTCAAGAAGCAAAGGAAAGTGAGGAGAGCCGATACAGGGCAGACTCCAAGCCTATTCAAGCCGGAAGCCGCGTACGAGAACGCACAACAGCACCGGCAGCATCCAACGACGACCAGCCTAAAAAAGGAAACCTTATTTGATGTGCAAAGGGTAACAACGGTAGTTCAAAAACCCAGGGTAGAGATAAACACGCTTTTACACATAACATAAACCAAGGTAATCTCCAAACTTGGTAAGGAACGCAAAGTAGCAAAAATGTAAAAAAAACATACCGTGGTCACACAGTAGAGTGTAGAGACGAGCAGGCAAGGTATCCATCCCATTTAGGAGAGCAGGCATGGCTCAATCCAATAATTGGGTCGCTGGTGTGGGTGGCGGAAACACAGACGTCCGGAGTGTTTGAGACAGCATGGCAGCGCTCGCCAGGAATCCGATTGACAACACAGACAGGGTCCTAAAACCAGAAAGAAATTAAAATATGCTACATCCTTGCCTTACATAAACTAATGAATTACGCACAAGAAAAGCGTGGTTCAAACTTGTGCTTGCCAATCAAGACGGGCAGTGGACGGATAAAGGGTTAGCAAAAAAATAAACAATAAACATACATTAAAGATAAAGACAGAAGTTTGGTTCGGCGTCCTCAAGCCAAGCCATTGAGGGGAACCAGCTTCCTTTCTCCGCAGACGATGGCAGTGTCGTTGTGGGTCAGGTCGTCACTTGGAACACAACGAGATCGTGGGTGAAGTATGGTAGGCGAGTGTTCCACTCAGGTAGCGAGAAGGAGAGGGAGAGGACGACTAAGAATCGCCTGAAATATCAAATAAAGTCAACATATAATGAATCTGACCCACATACAGTGAATAGGAATACCATCAAGGGACAAGTCCAAAATGCGAAAACTAGAAACTAAAAATTACCTTTTTAGATGGCGAGTCCTGAACCACAGTTCCGAGAATGAGACAAAGAGAGGAGAAAATAGAGAGGTGACCGGAGAAGACAACAGACCCGAACTTAGCACCATTAGCAGGAAGTTTACCCTGCGTTTTTTGAACAAGCATATCGATGCAACAACGCGCGTCGGGACTGCCAGGAGAAAAGGCGCCGGCTCATCAAATCAAGCCATTGGAGCAGGTTCTTCTAACTCAGGCCTAGGCCTCAAAGACCTAAGTTAAAAGAACCTAACAAGACTGCGTTTGCGCGCGCAAATCAGTCTTACTGTACATAAATTAAAAACAACAAAACATATAATTCAGCAAATCATTTGCTCAAAAAAATCTACAACTACAAACTACAAATACAACCTAAATTAAAATACTTAGTCATCCATTAACTACCACGTCTATTTTAAAGAGGCCAGACATCGAGACAGAATAAAAAAAGAACAAGAGTTGTCCTTGCGGATCTTCTTTTAAGAATACTGTTCTCAACCCGGCTGTTATATTTTTTGCCCAGGTGATCGGAGCCATTTATTTTTTCACCGATCTTGGCCCTCAACGTTTAACAAAGTACAAACAATACAAATGAAAATCCATCAACGCTTCAAATACAAACGTTGAGAGCCGATCAGCCTTCATTTTGGCTGATCTTTTTTTATTTCTATAAATTTAAGAACAATATCCTTAAATCCTCAGGAGCATATTCTTCTAATTTTTTTGCTCGGCGGCGTATTTAATTTTTTCGCCTATTAGCCTCCAACATTTTAAATTACCAAAGTAATTTCGTTCAAATGTCAAAAAGGAAAATGTTGGAGGCCTAGCTGCCTTCTTCTTGACAGCACTGTACTAAACTAAAACACCTAAGTAGAGGTAGAGGGGTAAAATATCCCCTACGCAGCTGCGCCCGACGAGACACGCGAAAGTGACAGCAATCACATAGGAGAGGCGGATACCGATGATCAGCATTTGATCAGAATCGATCCAGCTCCTTCGTTCCGTCTTGAAGATGTTAATCTAAAAATTTTTTTTAATTATATGGACACAATTCACACAACGCGGCACTTAAATCAAGTTAACACACTCCAATCAACGGTTTGCTACGGTACACAAAAAAATATTCGCAACCTGGCTGTTTACATGTTAAATATTCGCGCAAATTATGCACCAATTGCCAGTTGCACGTATCACAACTTTCGATTACGCAGAATAGAACGCAAAATCAAAAATTAAAAAAGTAATAACGTACATAGCCTCGACCGACTTGAGCGTGGTCTTTGATACTCAGCGGGCAACATTAGAACAGATCCAGTGTGCTCGAAGCAAGACAACGACCGGGACCACACAGCCTTGGCACGTACACACGAGACGACATTGGTGAACTTCAGCCCTTAGCGCCGATACCTAAAAACATATAATTAGCAATTAAAATCAATCAATAAGCAAGTGTTTATTGATTACTGTGCATTTTCACTGAAAAATAGTGAGAGAAAAAAACACACTGAATCATCCGAAACAAGAGTGAACGACAAAGGAAAAACACGGTGTACTAGAGCATATTCTTTTGCAAATAGGGTTGGGAACCAATCACCACCGAAGATTGCATTCAGTCCAACCAGCGGTAGTCGTTCTCGTTCATAATGCAAACTTTTTTACGTTTCAAGCCATTTATCTACTTCCAGCCAAAGAAAATGGCCTGCATGACCGCTTCCGCTTCGATTATGTAAAATTGAAGGCACTATTAAAAGTAACAACGACGTACATTAAAATCACATTCTCCTTGAAACGCTTGAGCGAGGCGAGGGACCTTGGCGATACTGGGTCACGGCTCGGCTCGGACTCGTGCGGGGATAACGTAGCAGAGCTCAACGTCCACAGCCTTGATGGCGACGACAACGAGAGGAGAGAAGATCCCTCGTTAGGCACAACCTCTACCGAAGGTGGAGCAGTACCGTCACCTAAAACATACGATTTAGAAATTTATACTGAATTGAAAAAAAACGACACTCGACAGGAACATGCAGAATAAGAATTCGGGAAATATAAAACCGGGAATAATGGTTTTTGGAGATAGAGAGAAGTAGTAATCAGCAGACCACCATGAACCCACCTAGCCCCAGTCATCTTTCGACTCGACTGATTGAATGCAATGGCAGACTGGTTCAGCCAATACATTACATATAGCAAATGCAGCATATACAGACTGGTACATTACCTAAATACATGGTCACGGCAAAGACGACATCGAGCAACCATCTTCCGCTTAGGGAGAAGGTCGAATGTCCTTCCTTAGCTGGCACCTTAGACGAACGGCCAGGCCCGGGTCGACGTTGAGAGAGGAAGAGAGAAGAAACATCACCTGCGAGGACCACAATCTAAAAGATGACAATTAGAATTTAGGTGACAAAAGTCACAAATCCACAACATAATCCGGTGTGGTCAACGAAGACAATGAATTTGCGGTCTCCCGCAAACATTTAGAGCGATGAATAACGGATAACGAGTAAAGCTGCAAAACGATGACAATGCTCACCGATCGCTCAGTGATCTACAAGTGAAAACCACAACGTCCTCCAAGTCCGTGGCGTGGATCGAGGACATCACCCCCACAGGAGGGATAATCGTAACGGCAGTATCACGTTCTAAAGTAACGTAATAAGCATGAACCTTCATAAGATAAAAACAACAAACACTAAATAGCAATGTCGGAATCATTGAGCACACCAAAGAAAGCATCACGAAAAGGTTAACATACCGAGCTATTCGAGCTCCAGGGTACAAGAAGGACAAAAAACCTTCGGCGGAAGGACTCGACCGCCACATCTCAGCAGTCTGAAAGATTAAAATATAATGAAAGGAACAAATTTAATACCAATACAACACGTGTAGATCAAGCGATTATAAGCAGCCAAAGAAACTGAACATGTATGGGGAAGAAACGTTGTAAGGAAAACAAAAAAAACGAGTGAGAAACGGAGGGAGAAAAGCACTGCCACTGATGCGAAGGACGAACTGAATGATCTGCGGCGATGAAAATTTGGCGGGGGATCGGATGAAACGTCCGGACGATACGAGATGACGTTTCATAAAACCTCTGGCCACGCCTATTTTGTCCTAATCAGCCAATCAGAGCATGACCACTAATCAGTACCAATCAGATCGGCCAATCACAAGCCAGATTGTCAGATTAGGCGCGAAATTATCGACGTCGTGGGGAGGCGGAGTTTACATGTACTGCGCGTTGGTCTCTAAATAGTTACGCGCAGTTTTGTTTTGTCATCCCCAAACAAATCAAAAAGTGGTAAATTGCATTGTAAGTTGCATTGTAAATTGTATAATTATTGTAATTATAATTCCATTGAAAGTCGCAATTTCTTAAATGACAAAATTGGCAACCAGTCCCGAAAATCAAAGTTCGCGTACCCTTTTTTCTGAAATACTGCAAATTTCAAGGATGCCAAATAGTTTGATGGCTTTATAGTTACATTGTAATAATTGTGAAATCTATATGGTTCAATGAATCCGCTAGAGTTCAACGTAACTAGTACTGTCCGTAAGTAACGTAATTAGCGTAAGTAGCATTATGACTTTCGACGTGATACCGGCCGGGACAGCCGTTTGCGCGAATACCAGCTGGCCCAGCCATGGCGCATCTGAGGCGCACATGTGGCGCACTTACCGCACCTCCTCCAAAAGTAACGCATGCGTCAATTTGTATAGTAAAAATGCGGCACACAGTCCGCGCAGTAGTCGCCCCGCTGTCGGATGCTGCTTTTATGCGCGGCGACGACGCGAGCTTTTTCTGTGAAAGCCGACACTCATCACGATTAAAATCCCCTGGCGAAAATGATATCACTAGCGAAACACCTGACTAAAATATTTACCACTGACGAAAGTTGGAAAATCAAGAGTGATGTGAAATTGTTTGTGCCTTGTAAATCTAGAACTAGGTCTAGCAAAGAATAGTTTTTCCCGCATCAGCTGACAAAAGGGCGAAATGCTTTTATTAAATCATAGGAAATGGGTGAAACCCAATCAGTGGGTTTCTTCGTGCATCGGCCCATTGTCTGACTACTTCGTGACCATGTGATGACCAAGTTTCAACGAAAATTGTCATCAACTGGTCACCAGATGGTCATTAACCAGTCCCCAGATTTTTTCGGTAAAAACCATTCTGTGATGTTCCGACGGCGGGTTTTCTGTGGTTTCGGAAATTGGTTTTCTCTCTCAATGGAATAAAGGAATAAAGAGTTAGTTAGATAATGCCACAAATTACTGAATGTACGTTATACAAACGAATTTGATTAATTGATGAACATTTATAAGCGGGATTGAATAGCCTCCGGCAAGCTTCGGGCACACACTTTGCCATAGGATCCATAGGAATATGCAAATTTCCCAAAGAAGGTACAATACGGCTTTAAGGCTCGTTTGTCGAATAGAATCAATTAATGTAGTTGTACGCGCATAGTATAGTTTCCAACCGCTACTACACGTGCTTTTTCAAACATCGGCTTTCGGCCTTCGAATGGAGTTTTTGAAGCGAAACGGCGTGAAGCTCTCCGCCCATGCAAATCGTGAAACTAGCCGCTTATATAAATACGCCCACACTCTGGTGCGCTGCGAGGCAAAACTGGGAACGAACAACAGCTGGCGCACCAGTGGCGCATCTGTGGCACAAAGGTATCGCACCAGACGCATCTCTTTCAAACGGTTTTATTTCAAGTAACATATATCCTAATAAGCTTGCGATTCGTTGTAAAATATTGAGGTAACCCTAACCCTAACTACTACCTACATTATTTTACGCTATGCTACGGTGCGAGTCTGGAAATCAAAGTCAACGCCTTCCATCGCGCACGCTGAATATACGAAGTCAATTTGCCGTGTGAATAGAGGTTTTATTTTGTTTAATGTCTATGTTAGGTCAACTAGTCTATGCACACTTATCTGGTAGTTAGGTTTTCCAATGTAAACAACACATGTCGTGGAGCCATACTCGTCGAATAGAAGTTTATATTAAACAAAACATTGATAAATCAACTAACAATAAGGCAAGGCAATGCAATAATGTTACGATTGGAACATACAATAATAACTAATGATACGTCGAATAGTGCCCAAACACATAAAAACGGCACTTTATGGATAACTTTGAAAAAAGAACAGATAAATCATCAATAATAATGGGAGAATGAAGTAACTAACAAAATAAGGTAAGAATACAGTTCGTTTTATTGTACTGGATTACATAGCTCTAAAAGATGCATGTTGCAATATGCATGCAATACTGTATTCCATATGAGAACGATTAAAACTTATAATTCTCAACTACACATGCTTGAAATTATAAACAGAAGCTTTAACGTGAGGAAAACATGTGACAACTGAAACACAAACAACTCAAGCGGGATTGAATAACCTACGATCAACCCTGTGTTGTGTTGGCCGCCCAGCACATTTAGGGGGAGAATAGTGAGCAGAGCAGACGTATTTGTGGCATTTTGAACACCACGATGTTTCGCCACTCTAAAATTAAAAACCCACGATGTTCTGAGGCCTGAATAACTGAACAACTAACATGTCCATAAATAATTACTTCAATGTATCAGATTTTCTTCAATTCAAAATGAAAATTCACCAAATTTGTACCTGTTCACACTTGCTCACATCACAACTGTGCTTTTCATTGAAGTAGGCCATTCTCGAATAATGCATCGTAGTGTTCAGGGGATCACAATTCTGAATGGCTGCCTTGAAAATGGCGGCTGTCAACTTCGAGTCTTTTACCTGAATTTTGAACAAAATTTAGCTTTGAAATCAGTCATTTGAATTTGAGCATTTGCTTTTTTTTATCCCTACCCAACATCCCTTTCGGGAATATCACAGTGAGTGGATCAGAGACTTCATTTCCGTTTCTTACCTTTTCCCATTCCCTTTTACCTTTTCCCACAAGTTCACGTCGACCAGTCTTTCAACGGTTTGAGCAGTGAGATGATCAATGATACCCCACTTCAATGCGTCGTAGTCACTAAATATATATTTATTAGTCTAGTTTTTTTAGTCAAGCGGCCTGAGTGCCTGGGTGAAGTGGAGTAACCGAGGAATGAAATAGACAACCCATGCCTATTGGGTCACTGTAAGACAACTAAATACGCTAATACGCATCGGAATAAACGGCATACAGATTCCCCAAGGATTCCCGGGCATCCTTTGTGGTGCCCACATCGCGTTTCTTAAGTATAAGAACACCCAACAAATTCATGTTCGGGCCAAAAATGACAGAAACGCTTCAAATAAGTAAAACCATTGGATTCAGCGTGAAATGTTGACCATGTATTGTGAAAATTAGAAAAAATATTCAGAATGTCGTCAGAAACAATCGTCAACAGAAAGACGGGTTTTTGCAACTGACGGGCCCGAAACCACCCGAAAGACGGGTCCGAATGCGGATTTGTTTGGGTGTTCTTATACTTATGAAACGCACTGTACATGTGCAAAATTAACGCAGTAAGGAAGTGGAAAACTCACGTATTTCCGTGTTCAAGGATCGCTTCGAGAAAGGTGCTAAGAAGTTGGGCGTCGACATAGGGCTGGTACCCAACAGCGCTCCGGCCTGACGGTGAGTTTTTAGTTATATTCGACTGAACTTTGCTGGACCTTTTATAGCAGAGAATTCCCATAAACAGGTGTATCCAGCCAACGCAAAAAGATCAAGAATTAAGAAGAAATCTAGGCTTCCTTTAAATAAATCTAGCTGAGTTCCAACCAAAATATAGAGACTAGTGGTAGGGAAAGAAACCATCTAATAACGGCTAGATCACGTAGACGTTGACTACGCCAAGCACGTCTTACTGCTCGAATGCATTCAATTATCCGCTAGCAGTTAGGGTGTTTAGATTAACTTACCCAGGTATTCTTTGCAATAATTGTGTAAAACTGCAATGTCAAACGTATTTGCCAACCGCATCAAGTCGCTCAGCTGAGAGGCTGAAAAAAGCGACTCAACAGCTATAAATGACTAAATACAAAGATCAGAGAAGAGAACTTAGTCTACGGAATTGCATATTATCTGCATGGTGTTGCAAGTTACACCTCTAGCGTGTTTTAATTCAAATATATTTGCAGCCCTCACCGGTTGTTCTATTAGCAATCGTTCCAGATTCAAGGGTCCTAAGAAGAATAGAGATGGAATTTACGTTTTCATCCTGAAATGACAATAGGATGAAACATGTTGTAGTTTTCGCATAGTCAGATCATTGCCCTCCTCGAACTAAAAAAATGCATACAGCGTGGGCATGTGCACCAAGTCAAGTTAAAGCGAAAAACCGGCCCGTTTTTGAAACGCATCGAGTACTCAAGCATTCTTATGCAACTTATGCAAACGACCATACATTAGAATAAAAAAATCGAGCTAAATTCGAGCAAATTAACATAAATACGTAAGAATGCAGTTCGTTTCAAAAACCGGCCGGTACTTCGCTTTAAACAGTCAGAACCCTACATAAAAAAAATTACTGGAAAGTGAGCCGCCTGATCTCGGGCTTCCTTGAAATCTCCAAAGAAAAGTTTCTCAAGAACTGGCGAGACCTCAGCGAGAAAATACGGGTTCACATAGAATGTGTGACCTGAATAATACGTAAAGTTACCGTATAATGACAAATAGCGAAGTTACCATAGAATGACACTTAGCGCCAAAAAAACTTGGAAATGAAACAAAAAAACTCGGACTCCTTCTTTTCATGAATGGACATGACTTTCATTAATTTCGCGACTAATTCCTAAAACTGTTACTGAAAGTTTCAATAACTGCAAGCGGTAGCTGTAGCTAACGGAAACGGTAAGCTAACGGAAAGCTGTAGCGGTAGATAACGGTAATGGCAGTAACCCCAACGGCGGTAGCGTCCAGTACTAGAGTTGCAAATAAACCCACCATCATGCACTTCTATTTTGAAATAACGAAGTTGTGTTTTGGTTCTGTAACCCTCTGGGACCACTGGATTGCTTAAAGACATTCTAAATTAGAACAGTATACCTTTGATATGGACAAGTCAGGTGGATAATGATAAAGCATAGGAGGAACAACGAGAAATGGATAGTACACGAGGAACGTCGAGGAACGGAAAGCATACTAGGAACAACGATTTACCTAATTAGTGCTCTAGTTAGTAAAATGAATAGCACAAAAATTCCGGGTATCTTTTTTTGGCGGATAGTCCCTCATTTTGCATACTGGCAGCCACGTTTGTGCAGTTTGGGAGATTTACTATAGAAATATTGAGGGGAACTTTGTTTTACATGGGCCTGTGCCTTTAAGCGGAATTAGCATACAACCACACCGAGTTACGAAACAAATAAACGTGATCATAGGGCGTAAGTTTAGGCCAGAAATAGGAGCAATAAACAGAATCAACCAAGAAGAGTGAAAACGTATCGTGAACTGTCACTCAGAGACAGCCGTCCTTTCGCCTTTTGATCACTAATCAATCGATAATTATGATTATTCAATTATACAGTATGACTCCGCCCATTTGACTCCGCCCCCAAGTTCATTTGCTTTTTTTTGCTTTTTTTCTGTGCTAGCCAATAGAGGAGAAGTTCAAGTACTTGTTGATCATTGGCTTGGATGCGATTGACTTTAGTTAGATTGATTGCTAAGAATGCGAATAAAAACTACTTTGGTTAACGAAAAGTATTGGAAAATTAGGAAATTTGCATGTGTTGCGACGAATACGCAGTTACGTCATTTTAATACTGAAAACCTAAAAACATAAGCAACGACAAGATTAACCACCTTGCAAGTCTCATAGCTAAACGAGATTGCATTTGTGGCTCACAATCAGTTGAGCTCTGACAATAAACGTAACTTGTGTAGCGAAATTTGGTCATCCTAAAATATATTTTGTCAGAGTTTATGCACTCATCGCGCGCTTATTTTGTAACTAGCTTCACGATAACATTGCTCGGTTCATTCATGTAGGTCTTTTTGAGAAACAATGGATATTCAAAACCACTTGCGTTGCTGCAAACCGTTTTGTATACAATTTCTTGCTCCAGAGTGGCACACAATATGTGAGCCAAGCCACCGCCGCGCCCGACCCCCCAGACATCTCGCTGGATTATCTCTCCCATCTCTGTAACCGAGAGACAATCGGAAAACTATCGTAATCCGTCTTCGACGAACTACCGTAGTTTATCATATTTTGTTTATGCTCGACGAACTACCATAGTCGTCACAATCTTCACAGTTGTACAGTATGTTCTACTGCCTTTGACGACCTGATTCTACAAAGTATTGAACGGAAAGTGTATGCACATATATTATAACCAGCCGTTCGAAGAGCCCTACGGGCTCTTCTCCGACTGAAGGAATCGGCCTTCGGCCGATTTTTACCCTATTTAAAACATTCACACATCTACAAAGTCATTTATAATTGGGGAAACGTATACTATGTATGAGCCAGGATGCCCATTAGACTAATGGTACCATGCAAATTTGCCATTGAAGGTGATCTATGAAGAGCAGATTGTTACCCTTATTATAAGCTAGCATAGCTCAACCGGTAGAGTGTTGGGCTGTGAATCGAGAGGTTGTGGCGAGCTGTGGGTTCGAATCTCGCCAGAGACAAATATTTTGTATGCTCTTTCGATCGAAGAATTTTCTTTATGAAGGGATTTCGTTGTGCACATAAAAACAAACCCGTGGCAAACTCTTCTCCTTTATGTAATAAGATATATTTGATGGATTCAAATTTTATTCAACGTTTATGCAAAATAACATAACAATGAAACATTCAAGTTTGCACGGAGAATTTCTAGCTCTACGACAATGACCAAAGCCCAATTATGAAGCAAACGCTGCATTGTCATAATGCTTCATTGATTGTGGCTTACAAAATAAACAAAGTGGTCTTCGAGGGAATAACCTAGAACATCGAGCCGAATTGAAAAAAAGAAGCAAGTACTCTTTATGAGTAACTTTTAAAAAGGGATCAACATAATTAATAATAAGCACTACAACAAGTTATTTCTAAACTATCAAACCCACGAAAGAGATCAGTGAACATCGGTCTAAAAAAACAATAGTCTAAACTACAAAAAATATCGAAACAAGGTAAAAATACGCAAGGGAGTGTCAAAGATGCCAATGATACGTACAAAACAAGATGTCGATAATGGAAACTATATAATGAATTGAATTTACTTCTCTACAAACCAATTAAACTGACTTGAACAATTTGCGATCAACTTTTGCTTTAATATGTTTTCCGGAACACTTGGGAGGTTCATAATGAGTGGAGCAGATATTCTTTCGACATTTTGTGCAGCACTCGTCTGTGTTCTAAAAAAAAACTTGATATGACCCATGTGGATACGGATCTCATCTGCTCAGCACTCCTGCAGCACAAGATATGTGTAAAGGAGATACGCCGGTCGGTTTTTGAAACGCATCGAGTAGAGCAGCATCACCATCATTCTTATGCAGCTTATGCAAATAAACATAAATTAGAATAAAAAATCGAGCTAAATTCGAGTAACTTAGCATAAATACGTAAGAATTTAGTTGTCCACGATGCGTTTCAAAAACAGGCCGATATTTCGCTTTAACACGTAATGATAATAAATCACCGTACCTCCCGGCAGTAAGGCACACCACACCTCGCCCCGAATTGAATTCTGTTGCTTTTCACCACATGCAGTGTAGTGTTCTGGAGGTCACAATTCTTAATCGACGCGTCGAAAATGGCGGCGACCAAATTTGAGTCTTTTACCTGAAGAATGTGAAAAATTACAGTAAGAAATTTATGAAGTATGGAGTTTTAGAGGTAAACGCAGAGAATGAGAGGGAGAAAGAGATATAGAGAGGCAGAGAGGGAGGGAGAGACGTATAAACACACTTTTCCAAATTGGCTACCACCTGGCTCTATGATATGTAAATTTCTTTCGCTTCATTATAGCATTTGATGCGCACGCTGATGTTTTACAGGGACAGGCCCACCTATATAAACCTATAGTTATTATTTGATCATAATGCATATAAACGGCGTTTATTACAATATATACAAACTAAAGAAAAAACTGGCCTTCTCCCATAATTTGATGCTCACGAGATTTGACAGAGTTTGCTCCGTGAGCCAGTCAATGATAGTCCATTTCAATGTTTCGTAGTCGCTAAATATAGTTAAAAGTGATATTCCACGTGGTATTTTAGCTTTTCCTTGACCACTCTATTTTCAGGTTTGTGTATACTAGTTGCCCGACATACAACGTGAAACTCCGCGCCATCGCCGCGAACAAAAAGAGGATCCGCTACAGGTGCGCGGCGCACCCCCTCTATGGTGCGCGGCGGGGGCGCCAGGGTGTGAAAAGAGTGCGCCTCATAAGCGCCACCCCCGAATGATGCGCCAATTGAAGTTGAACATCTGTGGCGCACCCTCCGCGCACTCTAGTGGGAGAGCGCAGCGCCCCAGTGGCGGACCTTCTTTTTAACGCAACGATGGCCGGATGGCGCGGACTTTCACCAGTGTATTCGAAACCACGAAGCATGTACCGATTCAATTTGGATCTAAAAATCAGTTGATCAGTTCAAATGAAGTAACTCACGCATTTCCGTAATCGATGATCATTTCCAAAAAGTCGGCCAAAATTTCGGCAGTGGCATTGGGCTCGGAAACTCTGCGACCTGAAAATTAAAATAGATCTTTCATTGTTTTTCCAGTCATTAGAACTTGCTCCAAGACTTGGTGTAACACATTGGTTGAAGCAATTCGAGGCCGCTTTTTGAGACGTATGATGAGTACCGCATTCTTAGGTATTGATGCCAAAGTGGGATCGAATTGAGCCCATTTTTTTCATTTGGAACTATTTGCTATGATACATCTGACACTACGACTAACTTACTGATATACTCTTGGCAGTAACTGTGCAATGCGTCGATGTTGTATTTGTTGGCCATTCGTAGCAAGTCCTTGAGGACCGGCACTGAAAATTGAAATCTAAACTACTGCAAGGGAAATCCAATGTGTTTTGCAATCATTTTTTCTTCCCTGCAAAAGAATGCTCATGTTAGTCTTCTGACTTCTCAATGCGAAGTGTAACGCGTAACGCACATTATACAAACAAAGTTTTCCCAATTTTATGTAATTACACTAATTATAAATGGGCATGCCTGTGTAAGAACAAATGGAAGGTAAGTGCCGAGCTCCATAAGAATAAAAGTTTTCTACAATCACCGACGTTGCGGCAAGCAATTACCAAGTCTCACAAAACTTACCGGTTGTCTTCATAACATCCTTGATGCCATACTGAAGGACTTTAAGAAGAATGGACACGGAATTGACTGTTTCATCCTACAAAAAATAACATGGAATGATACGAAGAAGCACAAGCTTGTGTAGATTAAAATCTACGCATTCTGCGCCGTCGGGTACCAAGGGTTCGCCAAAACCAGAACGCACGTGAGTCCCTTCTCTTTCTGTCTCTCTCCCTCTCTCTCTGTTCTCTCTGCTGTCTCACTCTGCATATCACAGAGTTTCTAGTTTCGATGATCAGTTGAAATCACTAGAAAAACAAATACAAGACTTCGTATAGATTTCTTTGCTTGACACTTTTGTATTAGGCGATCATTTTACTGTTGATTAAGCTATAAGGAAGTAGCTGCGGAAACATTCCATAGCCCATTGACAGCCCATTAATTTGCAGTCACTACTCACTGCTAGTGGTAGTAATACACGAGTGGGGTCACTTGATAACCATAAAAAAAAATAAAAAACATACTTCAAACTTTGCCTTGTGCTCCCGGGCTCCCTTAAATTCGCCGAAGAAAAGTTTCTCGAAAACTGGAGAGTGTTCAGCGAGAAAGTGCGGATTCACATAGAATGTTTTACCTGCAAATGCACAGGATGCCCGGAATTTCTCGTGCTTTTTTCTATGTCCCTTTGACTTTAAAGCGAAATACCGGCCGGGTTTTGAAACGCATCGTGGACAACTGAGTCCTTACGTATTCACGCTGATTTACTCAATTTTTTATTCTAAGTTATGTTCATTCGCAAAGCTGCATAAGAATACTGGTGTACCCGATGCGTTTCAAAAACCGGCCGGTATTTCGCTTTAACCGCTCCAACTAAATGAATACATTTCGCGAAATTAACCTACCACCATTTACTTCAACTTTGAAGTATCGGAGAGCTGTTTTGGTCCTATAACCCTTGGGAACCGTCGACACAGTTGAACACATTCTAAATTAAAATCGTAAAATTTGCCCTGAGCCCTGTTCACCAACACATAGGGAGCCCTCCCTAGGCTCACGTACGTTCTGAATCTCTTCTGCTCTCGCACTCTCTACGCATTCTTTAGCCCCCTGGGGAGACCAGAGAGGGCTCCCTGCGTGTTGGTGAATACGGCCTCTGGAGTTATGATAATTGAAAGACAGAGCCGAAGGAAAAATGAATCGGAGCGAAAAGAAAACATATCGTAGCATTTCGAGCAAATAGGTGCAGAACTGGTAGAACAATTGGAAAAAAGCTTATAATTAAGGCAAACAATTTGCTAGATATAGATAGACGTAGACGTTGTACGAGAAACTGGCAAAAACGATAAACGCAGAAGCCATAATTGTTGAATGCAACATTTATGCAAGAGAACACAAAATGGAAACCAAAGCACGTTTGCTACAAAGCGTTTCTATATATTCAAACTTTGACGAATTCCAAAATAAATAAATAAATCCAAACGTACAGTCTCAATGATTATGGCTTGCAAAATAGTCAGCATGGTATTCGAGGGAGTAAAGGGAGTAACTAACCTAAAACATCAAGCCAAATTGAACAAAAAACAAGCACGAACAGCTTAAAGGGATAGGTTCACTAGGATTTGCACCTTTTTGAATGATTTATATTGATACGATGGCCGAAAACCTGGCTTATTGGATAAGACACCCTCGGACAACTTTGGACAACTGGACAACCGAGAATGGACAACCGGACAACTGGACAACTGGACAACCGTGGACAACTGGACAACCGGACAACTGGACAACCGGACAACCGCGGACAACTGGACAACCGCGGACAACCACGGGCAACTTTCATGTTTCCACTAAAACAAAAAATACTGTTTTCTGAGGACACTTGTGGTTTAACCACGAGTTATGTTTTATGAGTTTAATCACGAGTCAAAACTCTTGAACACTCACTTCACCAGCTAGGCATAAGCAAGACGATGCAGTAAAAAAACTCCATTTATTTTCCGAAAAAGAGAAGACAATTAGGGAACCAAAACAGTTCAATATCAGTACTTAGGGGGATGCGAAGTGAATAGAACTGCGTTGAATGTATTGAGGCGTTACCTATCAAGTGAGTCGGTCATCAGTCGACGTGACTTCAATAATACGGGAAGCGCAACTCAATTCAATAATACATGAAGCGCAACTATTGAAAATGAAGTAACAAAACTTTTTCGGAAAATAAATGGAGTTTTTTTACTGCATCGTCTTGCTTATGCCTAGCTGGTGAAGTGAGTGTTCAAGAGTTTTGACTCGTGGTTAAACTCATAAAACATAACTCGTGGTTAAACCACAAGTGTCCTCAGAAAACAGTATTTTTTGTTTTAGTGGAAACATGAAAGTTGCCCGTGGTTGTCCGGTTGTCCAGTTGTCCGGTTGTCCATTCTCGGTTGTCCAGTTGTCCGCGGTTGTCCGGTTGTCCATTCTCGGTTGTCCAGTTGTCCGGTTGTCCATTCTCGGTTGTCCAGTTGTCCAAAGTTGTCCGAGGGTGTCTTATCCAATAAGCCCGAAAACCTTCACAATGCGAAAATTAAATTAAATTACCTTTTCTCCCCGAGGTAGGAGAGCTTGCTCAAAAAGCTAAACTACCTCGAATTTATAAAACAATTGGAGTACCGCAACCTAGCTAAATGGGAAATAGCGTGACAGGGTTGGAGGTGTATAGATTGTTGTGATAGACGGAGGATGATAAAAGGTCCCTGTATCTTCTAGCGTCTCCAGCCCTGCTACGCTATTTCCCACTTACCACGGCTGCGGTACTCCAATTGTTTTATAAATTCGAGGTAGTTTAGCTTTTTGAGCAAGCTCTCCTACTTCGGGGAGCAAATGAAATTTACTGCATTTTTCGCATTTTGACCGTCATACGTCATACTATCAATATATAAATTATAAAAAAGGTGCAATTCGAGGTGAACCTATCCCTTTAAAAAAGGACTAAAATCAACAACAGTGGACACAAGTTATTTCAAAGCTTTAGAAGCGTCTTTCAGTGTGTGTACCGATCTAAAAAAATCAACAATAGTAGAAACTAAGACAAGTATAATGCCAAAGTTACGGTAACAACTCAAACCACTCAAACGGATTTGAACAATGAACGATCAATTTTTTCCTTAACCTGTTGGCCGGCACATCTGGGAGGTTCGTAATGAGTGGCGCACACATTCTTGTGACACTTTCTGCAGTACCTTTCGGCGAGCTAATAAAACAAAACTTTTAAAGTGGTAGAACATCCGGTACTTGAAACAAATTTTGTGTAACTGCATTCATATGCATTGCAGTGAGTGTGTTTAGACTAAAAATCGCACAGTTATTTGAGTGGACTTCATGAGAATGCAGTGTCTAGTATACGTTTCAGAAAAAACGGCAGTTATTCTGCTTTAAAGGAGGAGGCTCACGAGATCTTAGTGTACCATTTCTTTCTTCTTATCGATAGATGATGGCATTTGCTTCCAAGAAACATGCCTTATGATGAAAAAGCTTTTAATTAGAAGGAGTAAATCAATGTAGTGCTTAGAATTTTATCAAAATTCTTGACCATAGCCTCTGTAATTGTGTGTGTCCCGAGGGTAGCTGGGGACTCAAAATAAGAAAATAAGGGTGCAACTATAGCTAGATACCCTCGGGACACATACAATAAGAGCCAGATACCCGCGGGACACAAAGGCTACGGTCAAGAATTTTGATAAAATTCTAAGCACTACTCTGTTCGTCTTAGGCGGGTCGCCAGCTAAAATATTTATATTTAGCTAAAATATTTATGCTACACTATTTGTAGCAAAACAGCGAAGCGCCTAGCGAAAATTATGCAACTGACACATCCGCCATGCAGGTGGACAGGCGGTTCGCCATTATTTTCGCTGGGCGGCCCGCCAAAAACGAACGCAGTACATTGATTTACTCCTTCTAATTAAAAGCTTTTGCATCATAAGGCATGTTTCTTGGAAGCAAATGCCATCATCTATCGATAAGAAGAAAGAAATGGTACACTTAGATCTCGTGAGCCTCCTCCTTTAACAGAACTTAACGGAGGTAGGATTAATAATGAAAATAGTTTGCCCCCACCTGTCCACAATTGACGACGCTACACGGCTTCAACAAGTTGCCAACATTTTCATCGAAAGGTTCAATATGATGCAAAGTAGTGTTGCGAAAGTCACTATTCTTAATAGCCGTCTGCAAAATGGCGGTAGTCAACTTCGAGTCTTTTACCTAAAACGTACACAAATTTAATGTGAGAAACATACTTGAAAAACTGAATTTGTACTGTCTTGCAGAAACATTTGGAAACAAAAGTTGGATGTTTGTTTGTTCACTTGTGTGATGTGGGTTACGCTCCAGACTGTTTCAGTAATTGGCGTATCCGTGAACTAAACTATTCCCAGGTCTAACTCAGCGGCTTATAGGGTGGGCGAGTCAGCAGAGTACAGGTACAGGGTACAAAGAACACACAAAGAACACAAAAACACCATAGGGAAAGCAACACAAATGGCGCCTGAGAGTGAGAAACGACCGCTGGTATGATACTGGACACCGCACTTACACATCCAAGGAAAAATATATTACCTTTTCCCACAACTTGATAGCAACCAGCTTTTCGATAGGCTCCTCCGTAAGACAATCAATGACACGCCACCTTAGACTTTCATAGTCGCTAAATAAAGTTTAGGTTTAAAGCGAACTGACGTGTGGTTCTGAAAATGACACTCAAGTGTGTATTCTGTATATTGTGTACCATGTCGGAAATTGTCTCATTGTCAGTTAGAAAGGGCCAATATCTAACCAGATCGACCCGCGTTCGATTCCGGGCACCTCACCACTGCGGTCCAATGCATAACGAGTTCGCTTCATTGGGGGTGCCATCGATGGTTCACTACGGCTGTATTATTTAATTGAAGATTGTGATTGGTCGCCGACATCTCTACACTTACTTTAAGTAGACAATGATATTTCATCTCACGAAATAATATATAACTCTAGCTAGTTTGTATCTATGTTGGACGCTGTGTTCCCATGTAGCATATTCCAAAAAAACTGTGTGCTGTAGCATTTTTAGTCGAATTATAATCGTTTGGATACGGGACAGTTGTCCAACAATTTTTCAAGGACATGCTTATAAAGAGCACAAAACTATGTTCAAATAAAGAAATTTCTCACGTAGTTCCGTAGTCGATGATAATTTTCAGTATATCGGCCAAAATGAATGCACTGTTAAGCCTGATTCCGGCCCTGATTCCAGCAACATAGCGACCTGCCGATAAACACATATTAATTAATATTTACACGAATTGTTTACATCAAACCATCTTGAATTGGGGCAGACTTTGCGACCCGGCGCTGGTTATCGTGAATGTGTAAAACAGAGTTCATCGCTAGACGACAGTACAACGGCATGTAACCGGTCAACTGACGAGTTGGTGACCACGTGGGTGACCAGTTGACGACCGTTTTCAAGAAAACTTGGTCGCGACGAGGTCACCAAGTTGTCACCCAAGTGGCTCGGCGCAATGGAAAAAGGTGGACCATCGCCTCGAGTAACTCCGTTTCTTAAGTAATCTTAAAGGGAGAGGCCCATGGGGATAAAGTTTTCCTCAATTTATTTGCATAAAATGGTTGATATCCGTTCATTTGCATTCTTTCTCTACGTAATAATGGTCAAACGAACAAATATCACTCCTACGCTTAGAAAGAGTACGCTTAGAAAGAGTCGTTTCCAATACAGTATTGCCCTAAAAGCGCAATAATTGTTTCTGGCTACTTTATCCCCCATGGGCCTTTCCCTTTAAAGGGAGAGGCCCATGGGGATAAAGTTTTCCTCAATTTATTTGTAAAGAATGTCCGGAATTTCAGAAATATTACTGTGAAAACCGCATTGCTTGAAGCCTAGAGCTCACAGAGTTATTCCCCGGCAAAGAGTTCGGCCAGATACCGGTCAGAATCAATTCTCTCGCTTTTAGGACATTCTTGTATTGCAAAGGACTCTTTATAGTCGTAGGAATGATCTTTATTCGTTTGACCATTATTCTACAGAGAAAGAACGCAAATGAGCGGATATAACCCGTAAAAATGAATTTTGGCGTTGCTGCCTACGGTACCTAGCCGAACTGTTTGCCGGGGAATAACTCTGCGAGTTCGAGGCTTCACGCAATGCGGTTTTCACAGTAATATTTCTGAAATTCAGGACATTCTGCACAAGTAAATTGAGGAAAACTTTTTTCTCGTGGGCCTCTCCCTTTAAGACTATGAACCATCGAAAAAAAATCCTTCCTTTTTTAGCAACGTGCACTTGTAAGGATTAGGCTTACTGATAATCTCTTTGCTGTAGCTGTGCAAGGCGACGATGTCGAACTTGTCGGCCAACCGTATCAAATCCCTGAGTTCACCAACTGAAATTGAATGCGACTTATGTGCAATACGAAAGTGTATCTGCTCCAAGGCTCCAAGAAACTCCCCAACTTAGAAAAAACTCTGCACGGTGGGTAGATGAAGCGCACACTTGTTACGCGGACCTTCTCTTTAGTAAGGTACGAGTATCATCGCTGTCAATAAAACGGCAGTGTTTTCTTTAAAATAGGTTGGCACCAGGATTTTTGGTTTAAAGGTAAGATGAAGTTCTCATTTTGCACATGTTGTAACATACTGTTTCAATAACGACGAATACAAATAAGAAACTAGTAGTTTTGCGTATCACTTGAAGTCGATCATAGATTGGGAATAGCTACCATTGCATGTTGGGCATAATGAAAAAATTAAAAGATACATACTTATTTCCAACTACTCCTCCACGCGAAAATTGCGCATCAATATAAGGTTTTGCCCCTCTGTAGTATTTATTCGCCAAATTGACGCACGGGGATTTTTGAATTCCCGGTAACCGCAACGCAACCCTCTCCGCGCGCGCGAGCGGTAAGCAACAAAGCATTGCAGGCGGTGGAGAAGCGTAAACAGTAAACGTGTCTAGATGTGTGATTTTATATTTTAAGGATTTTTTCAATCCGTTTGATATTCCCGTTTGATATTGCGGAACATGCCATAATCAAACTTGTCAATTACCCTTTTGAATCAAGGTGCACGTCTTGAGTCTTGAGGCGTGAAAAAATTATTTATTATTTATTCCCTTTAAAATCGGCCTAAGGCAGATCCCTCCACTTGTCTAATTATCAGGTAAAAAGTAGATGTAAAAGACAATGTTGACTGTTACCAGCTCTCCCCCACCAACTGAAAAAATGAGCGCCAAATATAGAATACGAATTGTACTTACTGGTTGAGATGGTCAGGTCTTTCGTTCCCGGTTCGAGAAATTTCAAAAGAGTAGACATGGAATTGACGGTTTCATCCTAAAATCGTACTGAAAATGTGTGAAAGCACATAAAAAAGACATCAATGAACTTTTCATCTAAAACCCCATAAACTGGTCACCAAATGATCACCAACCAGCTACCACATGTTTTTTTCGGTAGAAAGTAGAAACCATTTGGTTGGTGACGGGCGAACGACGGTTTTTCCGTGGTTTTGGCAGTTATTTCGTTTTCCCATTTAATATCAAACGAATAGGTGGAGAGGATGTTCTCCGATAAATTATTTTATTTTAATAAAATATGCAAAAACCTACAGGAAAATTAGCCTTCTGTGCCCGACCTTCCGTGAATTCTCCAAAGAAAAGCTTCTCAAGCACTGTCGAGTATTCAGCGAGGAAGTGTGGATTTACATAAAAGATGTGTCCTGAAAATATTTGAAAATATCTGAAAAAAAAAATGATTTTATGCTTATCGTCCCAAAAAATATTTAGTCAACTATAGCGTTCAGCTATTCCAATAACTTTAAGTAAAGACCCATTCCAGTAATTAAAAACAAACTATTTAATACAAAAATAAATATATCGATCCGAAGGTGCTATTAAAGTTGGGGGGGGGGCCAAAGTGGGCGGGGCCGGGGCCTCAAAAATTATTTTTTTCGACCTTTCTTCGAGCCAAAATGAACCTAATTCATTCTAGTTCTTCTGTTTCTTGCCAACAACATTGAGCAGGAGGATTTATCTACTACAGGTTACATTGACATTGGCTAAAGATAACAGTCAAATTTTTGTAACAGCCGGTACCGGTACACTTGGATTTTCTGTGAGCCTAGCTATTTTTTTCGGATTTGGAAAGTACTTTCACATTGATAGGCTGAGCAGGAGCTAACAGTCGTCAGCGTTTCTATTGGTCAGTAGGTCAGTACTATCAGTGGTCGTTTGCACGAAAGCTTGGAGCATGCTCCATGCCTACCACTCCTACCAGTGGGAGGTGAGAGAAAAATAGTGGGACAAATTCTCCACAAGCCTTTCCTTATACTTGTGTACGGCCCCAGACGATGGATTCGCAGTTGCTGCTAATGCTAAAGGCTAAGGAATTAACATGTCTGACTGCATTAGAGCGCCGCACTGACAATACAGCCTCCTTGTAAAACTAAAATGGTGAAACTTAAGCAATGCATCATAGATTATGTGAGCAGTGGAATGCCCGTAGTCGTTTATCCCAATTTTCATATGTTCAAAAGGTCGAAAAAATAATTTTTGAGGCCCCGCCCACTTTGGCCCCCCCAACTTTAATAGCACCGATCCGAATATTGTCGATCTATTGATTTTTGTATTGATGCACTTTAAAAACCCACCGTCGTTCACTTGAATACTGAAGGAACGAAGAGTGGTTTTGGTCCAGTAGCGCTCTGGTACCATTGGAATGCAGGAGTTCGAAGACATCCAAAAGAGGAGAAGAACATTTATTAGTGAAGAGTGAAGACTATGACTTCGAAACAAAACAAAAAGAGTTCCTATCATTTCGGACAAACACTGCATCAAAAGAAATTGGCAAAAAAGATACAGTATTGCCTAACTGTAAGTAGGGAGTACATCAAGATGAAGAATACGGTAATTTGCAGTCATTTTCATATAATCGGGAATGCACATCCAACAAACTTTCTATTAAAGGGATGGGTTCACTAGAAAATCACCTTGTTTTTATGCTTTAGATTGCTTGTACAAAGGTAAACTTAAAGGGACAGGCCCATCAAAGTAAATCTATATTTACGATACGTCCATAGGACTATCAAGCATTTTTATTACAATATATACAAACTAAATTTCACATTTATTTGCCATTGAAAACTTTTTTCCGATGCGCTCTGCTCAAATGTATACCGTAGAGCCGCAAATATCCTTGTCGTCAATGCAAATTTGTCGTGAAATTATAATGCGATTAAAATTTGCATATATAGCTTTGAAATCTGCAGTTTTATGGTATACATTTGAGCAGGGCGCATTGGAAAAAAAGTTGTCTAGGGCGAATAATGGTGAAATTTAGTTTGTATATATTGTAATAAAAATGCTTGATAGTCATTATGAACGTATCGTAAATATAGGTTTATTTTGATGTGCCTGTCCCTTTAAAGCGAAATGCTAGCCCCTTTGGAAAATTTGCATATGATAAGCAAATCCTAGGTATCCTATGCTAATTTTGTACGATCGTTCACGGCAATCGTACAAAATTAGCATAGGATACATAGGATTTGCTTATCATATGCAAATTTTCCAAAGCGGCTAGCATTTCGCTTTAAAGGATCGCAGTCACTACAAAATCATCGTTTTTCTTCGAGTTTACTTGTATTTAGTAAAGAATAGAGACAAATACTTTACCAAAACCGAATAATTTGAATTCCAACTCAGGGAGTGAACAAGTAGAAAAGCAGTTCTACTTAGCTACCGCAGGATCACGAAACGTGTTCATACATCTGCTTCCCGATCGGGAGTATGCAAATTATTTCGGCAAATATCTGCATATTATATCTTTACATATACTGCAAGAGTCTGCAGGCATATCACTACACGTTTCATAATCCCGCGGTAGTTAAGTAGAACTACTTTTCGACTTGTTCACCCCCTGAGTTGGAATTCAAATTATTCGGTTTTGGTAAAGTATTTTTCTTTATTCTTTACTAAATTCAAGTAAACTCGAAGCAAAATGATGATTTTGGAGTGACTGCGATCCTTTAAGCAAAGAGCAAAAAAAAATATTTTTTGAATTATTCCCCAGGAAAGATATTAGGTAAAAAATGGTACTACAAGATAAACCAGGGAAGCTAAGAGATATGGCTAAAACACACTGTTTTGAGCAAAATAAACTGTAGTTTTCATCGTTTATTTTACGAAAAGAAAAACAGTTCCTATCCATTTATCCATCTCTTAGCCACATCTCTTAGCTTCCCTGGTTTATCTTGTACTAATTTATCGGAAGATCGATCAATACTCACCTTTTTTTACCTAATATCTTCCCTAGGAAATGATTCAAAAAATATTTGTTATGCTCTTTGTTTAAGTTTACCTTTGTACAATCAAACTAAAGCATAAAAACAGGGTGATTTTCTAGTGAACACATCCCTTTAAAATCAACAATGCACAAACAATAAGTAAGTTTTCGAAACAGAAAGTTTGCCGCGAATGGCACAACTAAAAATATAAATACAACACTTTACTGTTTACAAGCGTGAAGGATCGCTCCGCAAGAGGTCAACGGCTCAACCAGTCTTGTCGTGTTTTCGAAATCGTGCATATCCCTTTTCTCTGCTAATCAATCAATAGTAGGCTCGAAAAGCAAGAGCCGCTGTCTAGTCATATCCCTGTACAGACAGTCTGTTGCCATTGATCGTTTCCTGGTAGACGTACACCGGTAAACCGCCACGCCGGTAAGGTTAACTTTGAGGTAAGTTCCCGCTACCTATTTGTAAACAGACGTAAACGAGTGAAAAGGGTATATTTGGGGTACAGTAAATAAGATTTGATCGGAAAGATGCAAAAAGTTAGATTTGCAAAGCTAGATATTAATTATGAATTAAAAACAAAAAAATCGAACGTAAACAAAGTGCGATAAATTGTGCACATAACCAAAGCTTAAAAAAAACGATAAAATATGAAAAGCAAAGCTAGTATCAAGAAAGTTAACAACAGTACTTTCAAGAGGACATCCAGTGGAAGAGCATCTAATGTAGATGAAATAAGCTAGACTTTGGTGTTACAATGTGTTTATTTTGAGCCGAAACGTTGGTGCTCAATAAAGATATATGAAGATCTGCCTTATCTTTATTGGAGAAAAACCAGGAGGTCTGAAAGCTCACCCTTGAAGTATTATTACGCTGGACATCCCAAGTGGAGGGACCCAACTTGCTGATTTCTCTACATAGTAATGGTTAAACGAAAGAAGATTATTCCTATGATTATAACGCGGCGTTTTCACTACTGAAATGCCCTAAAAGAACAAAAAATGTTTCTGACTACGGTACCTGGCCGAACAGTTTCCTGGGAATTACTCTGCGAGTTCTAGGTGTAAAGAAATTCGGTATTCACAGTAATATTTCTGAAATTCCGGACATTCGGTACAAGTTCATTGAGGAAAACTTTTTTCTCGGGGCCTGTCCCTTTAAGCTCGCCCCCAACAAACAACCACAACAGCGCCGAAACCCTTTCTCAGCTAATCAGAGAATAGGGGGACCAGCCTAACAAGTCGAGCAAACCGTCTCGCCTATCCTTGATTGGTACAAGTACAACAAGGTGACTACGATTTTAGTGTAATATGTGGTTTTCCTTGGAACATAATAAAAACCCAATGCCTATGCAAGCAATAAACATACATGACTGCGGTACGTCTATGTGAATCTCGTTTTACGTGTATAACTTACGCTTATGTATGAGACGTGCAACTCGGTTTCGACGGACGTGTTAATCTTGCGCCTGCCGTCCTCTTTATTGCGTCCTAAAGGAGCGGCCCACAACATGTGTGCCAAATGTGGGCCAAGTTCGCGCCGCTCAACGACAGTGTCTCCCTCAAGGAGAGATTGCGTGCTTGGAGGAGATTTGAAGAAGCGCTTCAAGATGTTTCTTGCATTGCAATCTAAAATACCAACATATTTTTTTGTTGTTTAGTTCCCAATTATTCGAGTCATGCATGCATATATGAAACATATAAACAGCATAACCATATATAAAAATGATATTTTTTACTCGGGATGATAAATGAAAGCTGTGGGCCCTAGGTGGAGCCGAAGGAGGGCGAACTTTCTATGCTAATTATGTTCCTTCGCATACGATGAATACTCGATGCATTTCACAAACCGGCCGGTACTTCGCTTTAACAACAACGAAACTTGCGAGTTCCTTTAATTGCAACTTCATTCATAACAATGAGCCATTAGTAACGAAACTGGCAATAAGAGGCGTGGCTGGAATCTAGGGGGGCGTGGTCAGAATCAAAGCACTCTCTTTCTCTGCGTCTCTCCTTCCCAGGTATGAAGAGAAAGCTGCTGAAAACCGCATAGCAAAT
The DNA here is from genome assembly GCA_036852015.1 of Pelodera strongyloides. Classification (NCBI taxonomy): domain Eukaryota; kingdom Metazoa; phylum Nematoda; class Chromadorea; order Rhabditida; family Rhabditidae; genus Pelodera; species Pelodera strongyloides. Next base: position 189,091 of record JAANDG010000239.1, read on the forward strand.
TCAGAAGGACCTTTTACTATTCTAGTTTGAACATTTTTTTTAGTTTATGTTTACACACGCACGTACCATTATGTAACGTTCGAAGGAAATTCAGCTGCTTTCTTATTAGGAAGACACCAAAGTGTGTTGTTTTCGGTTCTCGGTGTGAATCTTTCCGCTTTCTAAAATAATATATTCAGTTACAAAAGAACATCCATCTACATAAGTCATAACTTTTTGAAGTTTTAACATTTCTCGGTCGTATTGCTTTCCCGACCCTGTCCCTTTAAAGCGAAATACGGGCCGGTTTTTGAAACGCATCGTGGACAACTGCATCCTTCTGTATTTATGCTAATTTGGGGTCGGATTGGGGTCTAGTTTTTATTATAATTTTTACTCATTTGCATATGCTGCATAAGAAAGCAGGTGTACGAAATGCGTTTCAAAAACCGGCCGGTATTTCGTTTTAATTAACCATAAACCGATAAACCTAATTCCATTCAGATTTTTGCTAGAAATGGATCGGAGATGAACGATGAGATCACTACTAAAGCAATTACTTTACGTTTTCTTCACAGTGATCGGAGGCGCGGCATCTTGGACAGGTAGTTGATTATTTTTTGTAATTTTCTTGAAAACGAGTCTGAAACGGATGAACAATATCCCTTGATACCGTAGCGTCGTTCCCTGCTATTGTAGTAATGATTTCGTCCCTAAACCTTCAATTTCAACAACCTGATATGTAGTACCGTATGCCAAGCTGTACTATTTGCCGCTTCGATTATTGAACTTTTTTGTTTTGGAAAAAACACGCGAAAATTACGCATTCTATGAGTGCATAATACAGTTTGGCATACTGTGCTACATATCACATTGTTCTTCTTAAATTTCACTTAGTTGCAAAATAATCAAATATCATTCTTGGAAGTTAGATGTTTTTTTCTAAATAAAGAGTTTAATATATATGTTGCAAAATACATCTAGTCACTTTTCCAACCTTTCTACTTATATCTTCATGTACTATGGTCTTTTCATGCGTTTATTTTGTGTATTATTCATATTTTGCGACGCATCGTAAAATTGCGCGGCGTTGATAGCGCAACATGTGTCTGCATATCTTTTATTCAAAAGAATTATTTCCATTGTTTTGGCCGAACCGCGAAGCTATGATAAGTATAATGTAAACTTGAAACAATTGATTTTATTGAATGGGCAAAAGTTTGCAATGCGGACCTAGCTAGTTTACAAGGACAAGTAAATTCCATCTGAACTATGCCGTACGGAAGACTTTCCAGACAGTAAAACTAATATAAAACTATGTGAATAATACAAATGCCTAACAGGTTGTTTAACTTAAAATTTTCGTGTTTTTTCCTCAAAAAAAAACCAAGCAGAATTCCATCAGTAGTTTCTCTGAGTATACCTATCTATGACAAGTCGCACAAAACATCACTTTTGCAGCTGAACTGTCAAATATCAGGTCATAATACCTGAGTTTTATGTGCTACATTATGTATATCACTATGAGCGCATGACGCATGACGCATGAGCTGTCGTGTGGCTTAGACTTCGACTATATATGGAAGTAGCAAAGATGTCATTACGACCAGAATAGAAGACTCCTTACCTTGAAAACATACTTTTACTTGAGTTTTATTTGGCATTTATGTCAGTATGTCAGTGTTCTGATGAGAAGTTATATTACATTCCGCACACACACAAAGTATTATAGTGCATATACAATGCTTTCGAGTTAGGCTAAAATCCTGGCACTTCCAGTGAAGACTTGGGAAATTAATAGGAATAAAGTGAACTAACACCGCATATATACTAATGATATGTAGACGTTGAAGATCTTTTTAGAGTTGAAGATCTTATGTAGACGTTGAAGACAAAACATTTTAAACTTTCCACTCAATCTAACTTTTGGCGTAAACAAACGCTACACACGGTACACGTGTTTTCCTGATCAGCTGGTTTACTTTAGTTTAAGTTTCTTTGTTTAGTTTACGTGCGTTAGTACCCAAAGCTTCCAGAAATCCTTTCTTTTACTATTCAAGACTGAATCAATTTTGGGTGGTCTTTACACAACAAATTGTTATAAAGCCGGAAGCTGAACTTCTCTGTCGTCTCCTCAACTTCAACACTTCGTTCTTCACTCTCTCGCCACCGTAATTGCTTCTCTCTCTCTCCCCCCCCCTCTCTCTAAGTGTCCCAATAGGTGCCATAATGCACACCTTACGTATATGGACTGGGGCACTTCCCCATGTTGCCAACATCAAATTAGCATATTTGGGTGGCGAAAGCAACGAATTAGCATATTGGCAAGACAGCTGGCTCCAAAGGAGTTATTACCAAGACGAGGTAAATCTTGGTGGAAAGAAAGTCAACTATTACGTGTTAGGAGGGTGGTATTTGACGTGGTTTGTGAAACGTATGCTAGGCTAGAACTATCTATAATTGTATGCAAATTTCCTTGCTAGTGTACCTGTAGGGCACATAGTGGAACTTCAATTTGCATGCAATGCGTAGAAGTGCGTTTTTCCAACATAATTTCAAAACCACGTACCATACCGCTTTACATGGTATTTCATCACCATCATAGGCTATGTCAAAAACATGGACCAAAGTTCTCAGTGTTCCTTGCTGCAACGAAAAATCGAAACTATTATTGAATCTAGCGAATTTGCACACTTTCTACGGAAGTAAAAATAACATTACAGGTCGGGGATTTCTAAATTTGTTTACATCCTTTAGTTGGCTAGATTGGCTAGACGTGAATTAACTACATACAGATGAAAGATCACATGCTTCTTGAAGCTCACTGTATGACGAGTTATAATATATGGTGATCCAGTACTCCAGTTTGTAGTCTGTCTGTAGGCAACCATACCGTGAATGTAGCTTCTTATGCGATGCTTAGAGCGACCCAAGTACGTACGAGGAAAACAAAAAGGCGTAGTTTTGTGAGTTTCATTGTTTAAAGCGGAATAGAACGTGGTTTGATAAGCTTACTGTGGACAGCTGCGTTACCATATATTATATGCAAATTTATGAGCGCTTCCGACACCGAATGGACCAAAATTTGTATTTTTGCTTTTCGTCTATATGATCACTGCACTTCTTTCATAGTCCTTCAACAATAGGAAAATGGAAAATTATAGTTGCACAAAATTAATCTTGATTTCAAGGCCGTTTCCCTACCTGCGCGCACAAACAGGTGTTTTCTGCACTGTAAATACAGATGGCAATCGATCTTATTCGGGTTCCTTACCGGAATAAATTTGTCAGGTTTTTTTTTATAATTAACTGCAAATATATGATTTATCGAACAATTACATTTCCTAGTTGTATTACACAGCGGTTCACAACACTGTTGTCAAGGGCAGAAATCATAGAAGTTTTTAAAGCAAAATAAACGCATCGAGTACACCAACATTCTTATGCGTCATATGCAAATGAGCATAATTTAGCATAAAAAATAGACCCCAATTAGACCCCACTTCGCATAAACACATAAGAATGCAGTTGTCCACGATGCCAAAAACCGGCCGATATTTCGCTTTAAAGGGAAAATACACCCCTTCGCTAATTCACACTCTGTGCCTGTGCCCGAAATGATGTAGACCCGGCACTATGAGGCACTCAGCTTCAATGCACGTTTAGTCTAGGATCTTATTCCTTTAAAGGAAGAAGTTCTATCCCTTTAAACATTCTAGCTACACATATTCTTTAGTTTCCTTCTTCGTTTCACGCATAGTTATAGTATTCTTTTCATTTTTTTCCAAGTCAGAATAAACCAATTTATCACTTTCAAAAACTGCTGTATTGACTTTGAATAGGCACCCATTCAGGGCATATTTTACCATTGTATCGGTGGTAGTATATCTTGTGCGGGCGGCTAAATTTGAATTTACCGCCGCGGCTCCTGAGTCCGTAACGCACAAAGAATCCGCCGCAAATTCCAGTGATTGTTCGCCGAGAAGGCCGGGATATAATTCGATTTTGGGGTGGGGAAAAAACCAAGTCCAGTGCCCACGGACAATCCTTTACTTTGGAGGAATATTTTAAAGGAAAGCGTTCCGAAGAAAATAAGAGAACATAGTATACTTTAGTACAAGGGTGGGAATGGAGAAAATGTAAGGCAATATAACGGCAGGTTTTTGAAACCCATGGCGGGCAACTACAGTCCCATGTGTTGTATATGTAAATGACTATAATTAGACTAAAACACGCAGTTATTTGCATGCAGACCATGGGAGTATACATGCAGTGTGCAAAAACTGTTATACCTCTTAAAAGTCACGAGTGGTTCCTTTATTCAAGCCTGTTTTAGTGCAGGGCAATGTTCCAGCTTATGAAATACGCAGAATAGGGCAGAGATGCGCGGCATAAACACCGAATTCATAATGAGAATGTTTGAAGAGGAATTAGTTAACCAGCTGTACTGTAGCTATACTCAATAGGCGCCCATAATGATAGGCTATTTTCTTACACTTCAGCTCCAGGCTACCGCCTTATAGTTATGTTTTTATTTTTATTACATTATTCCAGAAGACCGGGTTCCCTCTGCTCCCGAGAATGTGATCGTGAAGACTGGTCCCACTTCGGCAACCCTTTGGTGGGAGCCGCCGTATAATTCAGAGGAGGTTGTCGTCCGAGGGTGAGTTTGTTTATTTGTTTGTTTGTTTGTATGTATTATGTTACGCTCGTTAAACTTTAAATGCAATCCAGCCAATTGGGTTTCGAGTTCACAGCGAATTGTGAAAACAATGGATTTTAGGTACACGGTATCCTATGGAATTGGAACGCCAACTAGGAAGATAATTATTGAAGGAGCGCAGTCAAATTCGTTCACTATTGATCGATTAAGTGAGTCCTCAGCGTCATTTTCAACTCTCTCTCGAAAAAAAAACAGTTAGTGACCGGTTCCAAGTACTGCAAAATACTGATCTCCTAAAAAATCATTACTTTACGTAGTGCGCAACGTGCGCCAGAGGTGCGCCAGATATGTGCCGCACCAAAGATTTCATTTGCAGAACCCGATACGGAATACGTCTTCGCCGTGAATGCGTATAATGAAGCAGACGAAGAAGACGGGGAGAGAGTGCTTCTGACTGCGAGAACACAGACAACACAAGGTTTGCTTAGTTTTACATTAGAGTGATTAGAGATCGGCATATAGCAAATTTTTGTGCCATGTATTCGCCGCGCACCGCCCGAGATTAACTGTTTTAGGTTCCCAATCTACCCACTCCATGTGGCCTCCTATCGGTGTTCGTGGGTGGATTGTGGGTTCTCAGGTTCATGTAAAGTGGAACAATAGAAATGCGCCACTTTCTCGCCCGCGCGACAATTGCGCGCCATGCTTTCGCCGCAAACCAGAGCTTAAACGCATGTTTCAGGTTCCCAATCTACCCACTCCCTCTGGCCTCCTATCGGTGTTCGTGGGTGGATTGAGGGTTCTCGGGTTCATGCAAAGTGGGACAATATAAATGCGCCACTTTCTCGCGCGCGCGACAATTGCGCGCCATGCTTTCGCCGCAAACCAGAGCTTAAACGCATGTTTCAGGTTCCCAATCTACCCACTCCACGTGGCCTCCTATCGGTGTTCGTGGGTGGATTGAGGGTTCTCAGGTTCATGTAAAGTGGGACAATAGAAATGCGCCACTTTCTCGCCCGCGCGACAATTGCGCGCCATGCTTTCGCCGCAAACCAGAGCTTAAACGCATGTTTCAGGTTCCCAATCCACCCACTCCCTCTGGCCTCCTATCGGTGTTCGTGGGTGGATTGAGGGTTCTGGAGTTCACGTAAAATGGGATGATCCGAATGCGGAAAGTCAAGAACAGAATGACATCCACACGACGGCACACAGACATTATATTGTGCAGTGAGTTGATTTAATTTAAACATCAGACTATAAACTACAGATTCGTAGTGCGCTAATTGTTGATGAAGTATTGCGGATAACAGTATTACAACTTGTAGTATTATCATTCAAAACAATATGGAGTAACTTTTAGTTTGGCCCATAACTAGCAAGTAGCACACGTAGACTCGTAGGTACGATTGTAGGGATTCCGCCATTCATTATAAAGGTTTGTTGATAAAACCGACAAGTACAAAATAACAAGGTAAGCGAGAAAATAATAACCAGGTCCCACAGAGTAAAGGGTTCAAGTCCCTTACTACTTACGGGGAACATTAAATTAAATTTAAAATAACTACGAATACAAATAGTAGATACATTGAAAAAGACCATTATTATACATGATATTATGAAGTAACCGAAATAAATTAAATTAAATTAAATTCAATGGCACAAAAGTCACAATAGTAGCGTAACACAATCAATCACAATCAACAACATCAAATATCAATAGAAGGGTCACGAGCGAGGTCGCCCTCCACCTAGCTCGGGTACAAAATATCAACTTGAATTTAATAAGTGCAAGCTCCCCCTTCAAAAGAACTGGCACTTGTACGTTTCATGATTGTTTTGTCCGAGAGTTCAGTGACAAAATGACTTCTCGGAATTTGGAATTTGAAATTGAATTCTCAATTGAGTGACCGCAAAAAACTTTGGTCAGCACCGAGGTGCTTTAAGTCAATGTGTTCCAACGCTGACTTGAGAACTTGCACAGAAGCAAAGTCCTCAACGTTAGCAAGGATAAGGTTCCAAAGAGGAACAATTCTTTCAAAGAACCAATTGCTAGAAGAATATTTTCGTCTTGAGGGGAGCAGTCGAAGGGGTCTCCGACTGCTTCGCCTTCTGCCAATATGTGATCACCGCATGTCATATTTGTTATTTGTAGACTACTACAATGTACTTTTAAACTCTTCTATGTACTGTGTACTCCTCCAACTCTTCCTTCTAGGTACGGCGTCTACCAATCCGAAAACCTCAAGAAGATTCGTTCAAATAAGAAATCCTTGATACTGCGAGACCTTCTTCCAGGGCGAGAGTACGAAATTGCAGTGAAGGTAGATTTTTTTATATTTCTTTAAATTGTGCCCAATTAACTAGTACATAAGAAGTACATGAGTGATTCTCATTTTCCCATTGCTCATGATAAACAAACAAGAAATCGCTTTTACTTCAAAGCGTGCTTCTCTTTATTCAATGAAGTCATGTGGATTCGTCGGAGACGATATTGCTCATTGATGTCTGTCTCACTTTACTACATAATCACTTTTTACTTTTGTTATATTTTTATTCTAGGTAGTCGATGGATCTGGTCGCGAGTCTCCGTGGAGCATACGAGATATTGTTTTGACACCACAAGGTATGCAACACGGTGTGTGTGTGTGTGTGTGTGTGTGTGTGTGTGTGCGTGTGTGCGAGTGAGTGTCTGTGTATGCGTGGGCGTAGGTGTGTGTGTATGCGTGTGTGTGTTTGTGCGTGGGCGTGGGTATGGGTGTGTTTTAAATATCCTTAAACATGTAAAATTTTACATTTTCAAGACATTTTGGGACATTCAGTTGTAGCTGCCGTATCCGTATTACCTTGTTAGTTATTTTGCAGGAATCTCGATGTTTCACCTAAAAGGTAAACATGAAACAGATTCGAGCCTTTAGTGCGGCCCGATGACAAAATCAAAAGTACAAATTTATGTTCTATTGTTCCACTTATTTTAGCACCTTATTGGTACAGAATAGGATTAACGAATCCAGGTTACTCTATTTAAGTACACTATTTGTCGTAACGCACACTAGACGCTCGCTTACTGTAACGAAACGGCTTGCTGCGGTATACAACGAGAATGAAATTAGCTTCGCTGAAGTACACGCTACGAAAAAAGCCATTAATGCAAGGGACTTTATGGCAGCCCTCAGTCAAATTTCATAAATTTTTAATGTGATTACAACACCCAACTTTTCGCTCACATTAAAAATTTACAAATAAGCTTCCGTGATGCTTTGTTGCACATAGCGTTGTTTTGCAACGCGAGTGAGGCTTATGCGAAGAAAATTTGCATATAATAAAAAAGCCTTTCACGAACCACGTGTTACCATGGTAGCTTTTAAACACACGTGTCGCATTGCTCTGAAGGGATAACGGAAAAAGCGCATATCCAAATTATATCAGTTTGCCGCGAACATACCCAAACGAAGAAAATTTGCATATAATAAAAAAGACTTTCACGAACCACGTGTCACATCGCTTTAATTTATATGTTGAAGAACCATCTTCAGATATGCAGTCGGACGTGTCGCGCTATGATTGGGCATGCAGTTTCGAGAAAGATCTATGCGGAATGAGAACTGTTGGAGACAGTTCAGAATGGAAACGGTCCCTGGCCACGACACCGACGGCACATGAAGGTATGAATTTGGATTGAAGGACCACGCGCAATACCGCTTTAAAGTCGTATAACAACGGGTTTTCGAACAGCATTTCGGACGCTGTATGTTCAAATAATGTATGTAAACGATAGCGCGATCCCGCGTAGCTTTATTTTTATTTTTATTAGATTCAGTTACATGCAACACATTGGAATGCATTTGTCTAACCATAAGGGACTTTCAAAAACCGGCCTTTATAACGCTTTAATCCTATATCTCAATTAAGGTTCCTACGTCTTCTCCCTGGACCCGCCACCTTCAACAAGTAAAACTTCATCGATTGTCACACCAACTTTTCACATGCAAACCAGCAACAATCTTTGCCTACAATTCAGTTTCTTCATAAAGAAATCGCATAAAGGTAAGATTTTTGTTTATTGAAAATGAGGACCTAATTACTTGTAAAAATTCATACTTATTTTGTAAATTGATAAATAAACCCAAAGGGATGGCTTTATCCTGAAAGCTCTCCTTTTTCGATTTTCATTCGGATTCTATGTATGTAGAAAAAATAATGAGCGTCGTGTAGAACGAACTAAATTGGCTCTCAATTTTTCCTAGTATTTTCATTCTTTGCATTAAAATTTAAAATTAAAATTTGTTTTACGCTTCAAGAGCGTGCACCTTTGTTCAAGGGTGAAAATACAGATTCAATGTTTGCTTATGACATGTTCCGCAGAGGTCCTGAGCAGTAGGCGACGAGTTCCAGATGACAAATTGCTCGACGTCTTCGGGCTAGGGCCTGGTGGTGGTGGTAGTTTCGACGTCTTCGGGCTAGGGCCAGGAGGGATCGCCCATGATTCCCTCGCCTGGTGGTGGTGCATTATATACTTCATGTTTTTTAACTACATTGTCTATCTGTTACATTAAAGGCACGTTCATGGTGTTGCTCGAAGACGAGAGGACCTTTGTGTCTCGTGTGGTTTTCAAAGGCGACACACATCATCTACCAACGGACAAATGGACGGATGTGAAACTAAATGTTGGGAGAGAGAAAACGCCATTCAAGGTGAAAGTTCTCACCTTATTAATTACCACAACCTCATAGTTTTCTTGAAACTCATCGGGTGACCCCCAACAGTGGGTGGTGCCCATTGATGTCCAATAGTGTCGATGGTGACGTCCAGGCAAGTGTCCAGTGGTGTTCGGGTGTATTATCCAGATATTTATTAATTTCTAATCAAGGGTAATAAGGATCTGTTATATTTATGTATATTGTTAGACTATCTCACATTTTGGTGATGCATACCACTTGGCGTTATTTATTAAATTAAGATACAAATCATCGGTAATGATTCCGCGCAACTATTGTTCGGTTTTTCGTTATTGAGTCTTGTTCACTGATGATTACTCGGTTTATTGATTTTCGTCGTTTCAATTTCTTGATTCTAGGTGATCTTCTCCCTAAAATGGTCACGAAATGGTCCGTGGATCGCCCTGGATTCTCTTTCTTTATCGAGCGGAGCCTGCACCGACACAAAACACGACTTCCGACTGAAACCCTATACAGGTGAGATTAGAGAAACTCATTGGTTCGATGATGGCATAGTGGTAGGAGTGTTGCCACCAAGAAATATGTCGCTGGTTCGACTCCTGGATACAGCACCAACACAATCACAACCAAAAACACATACTTTGAAGCGAAATACCTTCCGGTTTTTGAAATGTATCGGGAACACCAGCATTATGCAAATGAACATAAATTAGGATAAAAAATCAGGCTTTAAACGAGGAAATTGCGTAAATACGTAAGAATTTAGTTGTCCACGATGTGTTTCAAAAACCAGCCGGTATTTCGCTTTAACTAACTGTTCTCTTTTACATATAGCTATTTTCAATGTACATAGTTTATAAAGATCACATCTGAAATAAACTACACGATTTCGCGCCCGGATAAATGGTTATGATTAGTACGGACGCGAACCCTTTGAAGGCGTAAGTCTAGAGAGTTCGCATTCTGAATAGTGAACCATCCCTCATGTTTAAATATGTGGGGTGGGTGGAATCTACTAGTACGACATGGTCCAACACTGGTGTACCCGTGGTGCTCTTTTAGCTTGTGTGCGGTAGGTTCGCCATAAGTGCGCCGTAACTGGAAACCTTTGCCATCAACATTGGTGGTAATTTTTTTGCGGCCCCTACGCAGAGTTTCACATATTTGAGAGTTCCATTGTGATAAGAGTGGGGTTTTTTTCTAGTGACGTGAACACTTCTTTTCAAAAATTTGGTGGGCGGAATCTGTAATGGTGTAGTCGTACGACCTGGGTCATCTTGTATAAAACGTCAGGGTATTTCTATGGCTCTTCGCCTTTTAGACCCTTCCTTTTGAGCCCCTATTGTTTGGCTATGTTCCTACTGAACTTAGGGTTATCTTAAAGGGCTTAACGGCTTAAAGGGATAGGTTCATCTCGAATTGCACCTTCTTTTATAATTTCTATTGATAGTATGACCTATGACGGTCAAAATGCGCAAATTACATTAAATTACCTTTGCTCTCCGAGGCAGGAGAGCATGCTCAAAAAGCTAAACTACCTCGAATTTATAAAACAACTGGGATACCACAGCCTAGCTATGTGGGAAACAGCATACCACGGCTGGAGACGCTAGACGATACAGGGCCCCTTTATCACCCTCTGTCTATCACAACAATCTCTACACCTCAGCCATGTCACGCTATTTCCCACTTAGCTAAGCTGCGGTACCCCAGTTGTTTTATAAATTCGAGGTAGTTTAGCTTTTTTGAGCATGCTCTCCTGCCTCGGAGAGCAAAGGTAATTTTCATGTAATTTTCGCATTTTGACCGTCATAGGTCATACAATCAATATAAATTATAAAAGAAGGTGCAATTCGAGGTGAACCTATCCCTTTAATTTTAGACCTGATGTTTATTATGCTCTAACTCTGGACTCTAGAAAACGAAATACTTGCCGGTTTCAAAAACCGGCTTTTATTTCGCATTAAGTAGCTGAGTCTCTTAAATCGAGCCTAGCATGTGTATGTTTTCCTCTTTCCACGAACGTATTTTATAATGTTACTTTATTCAATAAAGTACATTTAAAGCGAAATGCTAGCCCCTTTGGAAAATCTGCATATGATAAGCAAATCCTATGTATCCTATGCTAATTTTGTACGATTGCCATGGACGATCGTACAAAATTAGCATAGGATACATATGATTTGCTTATCATATGCAAATTTTCCAAAGGAGCTAGCATTTCGCTTTAAAATAATATATCATATCGACGGACGTGAGCTTTTGCTCTGCTCCTTTTATGTCCATTCCTTTTGGCCCCTATTGTTTTCAAAATCGCAACACTGCAAACATGAGCAAAAGATTGAAAGAAGACCCTGGTTTCATGAATTATTCAGTTGTTTTTAGTTCAACTAAACGATTTAGAGGAGTTTGGGCTTCAGTCTTTATTGGACATAATATTTTCTTAGCCCCTAAGGAACCTATACATATACATAAAGGATCTGGTGCTTAGAAAACGACTTAATTTTATGAAGCCTAAGCCTAAGCCTAAGCCTGGTCTCAACACACTTTACCTGGCCCTGAGCTTTACAATAGTAAATGTTTATCAATTATATACGCTGTTTTTCGCTGTGATTATTCATTATTGTAGAGCTTGTTAAACTTTATACACTTTTTTTCATGAGCCTGAGCTTCTAAATATTGAATGCCGTTTATTCAGTACAAGAGAGGCTAATTTGCATGATGCGCGCATGTTCGATTATGCATTTTGACCGCGCGGCACGCGTTTAGCTAGTATTGCTCATGCGTGCATCATCAAATGGTACAATCGCAAGACGAATAAGATTAATACCAATAAGCCCGAAAATATTTTATTTAACACCTTCCCCGGCTTCCCCAACCTCAACTGTTTTATTATGAGCTTTTGATTTCCTACTTGTTTAGTTTATTTAGCATTTGGCTTATTGTCACTCTTAATATAGCCCAGTTCAGGCAAATAAGTATAGCCCAAAGCTTAACTTTATTGTGCAGAAAGTCCGGGATTTCAAAAAAAAAAATACTTGAAAACGACACCCGACAAACTGTTCCACCAGTTCTCGTTGCTATCGACAAGTTTAACAAGTTTTTTGGAAATTTACGATACCACTCACAGCTCAGTAATAGAATAGGTAGCGGTATCGGCCCGGTACCGGTCCTATCTCCTTGTTACCTTACTTCTTACCTCTTACCTCTTACCTTCGCAATTAAGGTAACAGGTGCTTTCACATCCTGTCTTCGAGCAATTGCACAGCGGCTTCTATTATATTGTAATTAACCACCAATGTCATGTCCATAATTACATGTTTAATGACAATAATAGAATGATCTAGGGTCAGGTATGCATACTAACGTTAAGTTGTTTCATAACGTTAAGTTGTTAAGTTAAAGCGAAATATCATTTCAAAAACCGCCCGGCATTCTTATACAGCTAAATGACAATAAATTAGAATAAAAAATCGAGCTAAATTCGAGCAAATTAGCATAAATACGTACTGATTCAGTTGTTCACGGTGCGTGTCAAAAACCGGCCGGTATGTGCGTAAACTCCTGTTTAGCACTTTAAATTCAACCTTATTCTTTAAGGTCGTTATCATATTTCATTATATTACGTCATTATTGTTTCACATTCTTGCATTATTTATGTTTTCATTAATATTAATTTGTTTACATAACAATTTCCGTAATATTATCACAAGATTCGTTCTTTGAACTTCACGTGATATTCACACATTTATCATGTTTTTGCAAAATTCTGCATTAATGTAAGCTCCGCCCCTTATCGCTTATTGGTTACCGCAATACTAATCCCGCCTAAAGATTTCGCTACTTAACCCAGGGCCATAGCCCAGAATGGACTCCCTTTTCGGTCGACGAACATCGACGAGGTTCTCCCCCTGGCAGCAGTGGGGACGGTGCTGATAACCCTTGGAGCAAGGGCTTGTTGCTGAAGCACCCCCGACGCCGGGGTGTACTGGGCCTGAGGCCGTAGGGTTGTTATTTCTCCAGCGCATATATTTTTGTAATAAAGTATATACAACAAGCCCGCGTGGCTGAAGAAGTTTATCCGCTAACATCGGTACCATTTATTTATATGGTGCACCGTTTCTTTTGAACTTGCGCCGCCCAAATGTTTCGGTAGTAAGGTCAACAGGTCGCTGTTGTCCTCTTGAGTCTGATCCCGCAATCGTTGCGGCTTTGAGCAATTGTCTGAAGCAGGCACTGTTCGCAATTCGCTTGAAGGACGTGACGCACGTAATTCCGATCTTCTGAAGCTGACCGTCGCTGTCACTTCACTGTGGGAGGATTCGTCAGAGAACTTGGTCGACGCTGCCATTTCTCAACTCGAGGATTCTTCGTCTGAGTAGTTGGCGCGCTGTCACTACTCACTTGCTGCAGTCATCAGTGGAGTGGGCTGCTGCAGACCCTTCCACACCGCCGTCGCTGAAGGACAACTCTGTCTTCAGAACGTCCCGTGGAACCGTCGCCGTTCCTTGCTGAAGGACATCTCTGTCGCTTCAGGCAGAACGTCGCTTCCGTGGAACCGTCTTCCCTGAAGGACACCTCTGTCGCTTCAGAACGCTCCCGTGGAACCGTCGCCGTTCCTTGTTGCTGAAGGACATCTCGTCGCTTCAGAACGCTCCCGTGGAACCGCCGCCGTTCCTTGTTGCTGAACGACACCTCTGTCGCTTCAGAACACTTCCGTGGAACCGTCGCCGTTCCTTTGCGAAGGACAACTCTGTCGCTTCAGGCAGCTCCCGTGCTTCCTTGTTGCTGAAGGACATCTCTGTCGCTTCAGAACGCTCCCGTGGAACCGTCGCCGTTCCTTGTTGCTGAAGACACCTCGTCGCTTCAGAACCTCCCGTGGAACCGTCGCCTTTCCTTGTTGCTGAAGGACTCTGTCGCTTCTCCCGTGGAACCGTCGCCGTTCCTTGTTTCTGAAGACACCTCTGTCGCTTCAGAACGCTCCCGTGGAACCGTCGCCGTTCCTTGTTACTGAAGGACACCTCTGTCGCTTCAGGCAGCTCCCGTGGAACCGTCGCCGTTCCTTGTTGCTGAACGACAACCCTGTCGCTTCAGGGCACTCCCGTGGAACCGTCGCCGTTCCTTGTTGCTGAACGACAACGCTGTCGCTTCACAACGCTCCCCTGGAACCGTCGCCGTTCCCTGTCGCTGAAGGACACCCTTGTCGCTGAAGGACGCTCCCGTGGAACCGCCGCCGTTCCCCGTCGCTGAAGGACTTCATCGTCCATTCAGGACCATTTCGTGAACCGTTGCCGTTCACTGTCGCTGAAATACACATCTGCAGCTACCACTTCCGTTGAACCGAAGGAGGCATCGGCATCTTCAACAGGGTTCAGTAGAAGCAAGAAGTCATCGCGACACACAATGTCCATCCTTGGAGCCGCTAAGTCTGCCGTAACCAGGGCTATCACCGAGGCTGTGAAATTTCTGAAGGATCATGAAGCTGTACATCGACCGCTCGACTACCCACCATGCGAAGGTGATCCGGATATGAAGGAATTGCGCAAGTACATCCACTCCAGAGAGAGTGAGATCGTCGCATTCAACGCAAATGTCAACAGACACAAGCAGAAGCTCGAAACAAAGATGTCCAAGCTGATGGAGATAGCCGATGACGACGAGTCGGACAAGTCTCTGAGTGAGTATTACGTGAAATCAGAAGAGATGATCGACATCTTGGATTCCGCCTGCATGAAGACAGAATACATACTTGCGGACGTGAGGACACAGCACACCCGCCACCAACGTTCAGGGCCTCAGCAGCAGAGTGTCGTCGCCGATATCGCTCAAGCCGTACAGTTATTGAGTGCCAGTTCCAACCATCTACCAGAGATTCCCCTACCCACGTTCAGCGGAGATTGTTGGGAGTTCAGCCGGTACTTTACCGGATTCACCAATCTAATTCACAACAACAGACAACTGAACGGTCATCAGAAGCTTTCGTACCTGCGGGCGTCTTTGAAAGGAGAACCGTTACGCTTAGCATCAACTGTTCCGGACAGCGAGTCCACGTATGAAGATGTTATCACCATACTAAAGAAGAAGTACGACAATAAAGACACAGTTGCCGCAGCTCTCAATGCTCGAATTCGTGGACTCTCATGCAGATCTCCAACTACAACTGCATCACGAGTCGTCTTGGAACAACTGCAACAACTCATACCAAGACTCAGCGAGTATGGAGATACAAGTGAAACTAGTCGCTCGTTCTTAACCTCCGTGTTGGACAAGTTTCCCGACTTCGTCCGTCGCCGAGTGATTGAGAAGGTCGTGGATTCATCGGAAGATCAACCTTGGAAGTGGACAATCGTGAGTAACCTGCTCGACAAAGTCATCAGGAAGGCAGAGCTCCTCCAAAGAGAAGACGCCAGCGACCGCCATCAGCAGCAGCGTAATCATTCTCAGGAGAATACGACCCCGCCAAGATTCAATCCACGCAACAACGAGAACATTCCATCATGTTTCCTGTGCAACAAAGGTCCACACCTACCATCTGAATGCCGTACCGTACGTCCAGAAGACCGATCACGGGTGTTTCGCGAAAAGAAGTTATGCTACCGATGCGGAATACAGCATCCCTTCAACGGCTGCACAAAAACGTGCAGGAAGTGCCATGGCCCACACCACGAAAGTCTT